>CM040128.1:86523839-86973242 GCA_022559845.1 Amorphophallus konjac
TCCGGATTCTTTGTCGTCAGCACGACATTTTTCCTTCTTTGGACCTCTTCCACTTCTTTTTTGAGTTGAAAGAGCACCAGTCGACGGGGAAAGGCTTCTACTTCATCCAGGCGCGGCGGAATAGGAGCTGCATCTCGCTTGCGGCGAAGGACTCCTCGCACAAGGGGTGGAAGAGCCAATTCTTCTGGGTGAAGGCGGTGGCGACGGACGAGATTTGGAGATGCCGGACCTCGCCCAACTTTCACCCGAATCTGCCCCCTCGCCAGGAGGAGTTCCCTCCCCACGTGGAGCAGCAGGCTGCCCATCTGCTGGAGAACCGTCAATCGACCGAGGAGCTGGTGACGCCGGAGAACATCGAACGGTGTCTTCTCTCGCGGTTGACGTCGACAGGTACAGCTCTTGAGGCTCTTTTTCGGGGGTGGTAGCTCTTTTCCTCCTCCTGACCGGGGCTTCTTCTTGTTGCAGACGTGAGGCGGGAGCCTCTGGAGGAGGCGGCCGAGGTCATCGATCTGGGAGATGACTCGGCAGCCGATGAGCCTGATGCCCCGGTGGGTCGCGTCCATGCCCGAGATAAGGGCAAGGGGGCGGCCCCCGAGGGGACTTCTCGATCGACCGGCTTGAAGCGCAAGGATCCCCTGGCGGGGAAGTTGCGGGAGGCCGCGAAGGCCAGGAAAAGGGCCAAGAAAGCCGGTTTTCCTACCGCCGTCGGGGGCGATTCTGGCTCGGCGGCGCTCCCCCCTCGGGGGCAGGATGGGGCCGACCCCTCCGGGCTGGCTCTCCCATCCGTCGGGCGAGAGGGGGCCGAGGAGACCAGGGGCCCCGCAGAGGGAGGTGATGGGTCGGCTCTCCCCTCTGTGGGGGCAGAGGGGGCCGATGCCGGTGTGGCCGACGCTGGGACCGAGGGATTGGTCGGCGCGGATGGGGGTTCGCTCGCGAGGGCGTCGCAACCCCATGTGCCGGCAGCTGCTGGTGCGGTTGATCCCGCGGCGCCGGTCGAGGGTGGGGGTTCGCCCGGGGAGGCGTTGCAACCCCAACCGACCGTGGCGCGCGGGGCGGTCAGCTTCGCTGCCCGAACAGGGTCTTCTGGCGGGGGGTGCCCAGGGTGGACCAGTCCCCTTTGCCGGAACCTCTGGTCAGGCTCGGTATCTCGGGCGACTTGTATCGGTTCTGCCGGTCGATCACCGAGAGGGGGGGAGAAAGGCGCAGCACTCCCGCCGGGGTCCTTGATGTCCTGATGAAGGGTGGCCTGGTCATAGCTCGGACAGCGGCCGTGATGGCGGAGGCGCACGCCCGGACGGAGGCGGAGCGGTCGAGGCTCGCCTGGACCCTTGGTGGGTGCGAGGGGAAACTATCCCGGCTCGAGGGGGAGCATGAGGGGCTCCGGCGGGAGTTCCTCGCATTCAGGGAGTTGGCGCGGTCGAGCCGACGGGAAGCCGAGGCGCTGGCCGAGCAGCTAGCAAGGGCCCGAGAATCGCTCGAGAGGAAGAGCAAACATCTAGAAGACGAGCGTCAACGTCACATCGAGCTGGACGGCCTCTGGGAGTTTGAGCGCGGCGAGCTGCAGAATCGGGCGGAGGACGCGGAACGCCTTCGCGCTGAGGCCGAGGCGGACCGAGCCCGGGCGGAGGGTCGGACGATCGAAGCTGAGCGGAGGATGACCGAGCTAGAGGAGCGTCTGGCGAGGGCGGAAGAGCGTGCGGCCGAGGCGGAGCGGGCTCAGGACGGGCAGGTCGAGGCGGAGGCGATCGAGCACTACAAAGGCTCGGAAGCTTACTCGGCCGACCTGATTGAAGCTGCCCTACCCTACTACGAGGTAGCGCTCCGCCGGGGTGCCCGAAAGGGATTTAGGCAGGGCTATCGCCGGGCGATGAGCTATGCCAATGAGCACCTTGCCGGGGGTGATTTTCCTTACGGCCAGAGTTATGACTCGGATGAGTCAGTTTCCAGCTTCTCATCCTCGGCCGGGGAAGAACCGGAGGAGTCATCTCCAGCGGGGTCACCAACTCCGGAGGCCCCAGGAGGGCTCACGACCGGGATAGTTCTCGCACAGGCGAGGTCAGTGTCCGGGCCGGCCGTCACCGAAGGCACCGGGGGTGACGCGTCCCCTACTGCTGTTCCCGAGCTTCAAAGTGGGCCCGAGGCCTGATGTATTATGCTTTATTTTGCCCCTTCCCCTTTTTGTCTGTTCTTCCTTTTGTAAGAGGATTTCTTTATGGGAGGCAATAAAGGACTTACTTCGTTTGATCGTTATCTTTGCCGTGATTTGGCTGGCGTATCGGGGGCAGTTAGAAGGTGCCGATATTCTCTGCACCGTTCTCGCATGCCGATTCGGGAGACTTCTGGCGGGGCATCCTTTCATTCCACCATGCTTTGAAAGTCGAGGCGCTTCGCGAATCCCGCTAGGGCGGGGGCCGAGGAATTGGAGGTGACCTTCCAAGGGAGGTCCTATAGCGTGTTTTCGATGGGGGAGTCATTTAAGGCGCGTGGCCTCCCTTGGCCTATAAAAAGGACCGAAGGGTGCTCCTTCCCTCTTAACACTTAGGACTCTCGCCGGCGGTCTGCTCTTGTTCCCTCGTTTTCGCTCTGCGTTGCGCCGCCGCGATCGGAGCATGGAGGACCCTTCAGAAGATGACGCCGCAGACGACGGGGAGCGGCCGGTTCCAGCTGTCCTGGAATATCGGTCGGGTCCCACGGTCGCCGCGCGTGCATGAGACGGGTCCGACGGTCGCCGCGCGGATCTGGAGAGGGCTTCGACGTGCGGGGGTATGCCGTTTGCCTCCTCTTGGCTCCGGCGAGGCTTCCGGGCGGACGCCGAGATGGAGGGCGGATGGGGGAGTTAGGGATGCCGGCCGCCATTCCCCTCCGTGGGAGGGGAGGAGGCGGCTCCAGTTCCTTCCTCACCTCTGTCCGCAGCCTCTTTCTCTCTCTTTTGTTCTTCATTTCTTTCACTCTTCGGGGGCTGCTTGCTTTCTGTTCGCCTCCAAAGAGTTGGTAGTTTGGCAGAGAGGAGACCTTCACGGCGCTCCTTTTTCCAGGTTGTTGCCAACTTGGAAGGTAGCCTTCCTCGCGTGAAAGGTGGCCTTCTCCTTGCTGTCCCTCTGTCACCTTTGTCACGGTCCACCCGAGCCAACTGGGTCGACCATCTCTTGTCCGAGCCAGTTTCTACGCGAGGCAGAGTCAGTGGCTGGGTGCGAGAAGGTCAAGACCGGGTCGGTCGGGCGATGGCCGTTTGCCGCGGTGCTAGATGGATTTTTGCTTTTCACTATGTAATGTACTGGCAGTTACCTTTCTGATGTACCAACAGTTATCTTGAATGAATGTAAAAAGGGGGTTTATTTTACCCGATTTGTCGATACAGTTTTCAGAAATAAAATCTGCGTAGTGTGGTTGCGTTCCATGTCCGGGGAATGGGTTCCCCTTCCATTGTGGCTAACCTGTACGCACCTTTCCCGAGCGTCTCGATCACTCGGTAGGGGCCTTCCCAGTTGGGGGATAGCTTGCCCGCCGCCTCCAGTGGTCGAGAGGCTTCGGTCTTCCTGAGGACGAAGTCCCCTGGTTGGAATTGTTTGCCTCGGACCTTGGTGTTGTAGTACCGAGTGAGGCGGCGCTGGTATTCCGTAGCTTGGACGTTCGCGATCTCTCGGAGTTCGTCTGCCAGGTCGAGGTTCTCGAGCAACTTCTGCTCGTTTGCCTCGGGCGAAAAGCTGATCACTCGGAGAGACGGATTGGCAATCTCTAACAGAACGACGGCTTCGGTGCCATATACCAGCTGAAAAGGGGTCTCACCGGTTGCCGTCCTGGGGGTCGTTCGGTGCGACCATAGTATGCTAGGCAGTTCCTCGAGCCAGCTACCCTTAGCCTTGCCGAGTCTGGTTTTTATGCCCTTCAAGATGGTCTTGTTGGCATTTTCAACCAGCCCGTTGGCCTGAGGGTGGGCGACCGAAGTGAAGTGGTTGCGGATATTTAGGTCGGCGCATCTGTCTCGAAAGTATCGAGAGTCGAATTGCCGCCCGTTATCGCTCACTATCACTCGGGGGATGCCAAAGCGACAGATGCTCGATTTCCATACGAAACCCCAGACGACTGTCTCGGTGATCCTAGCTGTTGCTTCAGCCTCGATCCACTTGGTGAAGTAGTCGATGGCGACGATGATGAACTTCTTCTGGGATTGAGCCGTTGGGAATGGCCCAAGGATGTCGATCCCCCACCGAGCGAAAGGGTAGGGCTCGGTAAGGGTGATGAGTTCCGTGGCCGGCTGGTGGACCAAATGGTCGAACCGCTGGCAACGGTCGCAATGTTGTGCGTAGGCCGTGCAGTCGCGCTGCAGGGTCGGCCACCAGTACCCCTGTCTTAGCAGGATTCTGGCCAGCGACCGACCTCCTGAATGTGCTCCGCACAGGCCTTGATGAATCTCTTCAACAGCTTGGCTTGCTTCGTCGGGACCGAGACACTTCAGAAGGGGCCCGGAGAATGATCTTCGGTAGAGAGCGTTGTCGAGGATGACGAAGCGCCGGGCTTGGTACTTCATTCGGCGGGCTTCCCGAGGGTCGGAGGGCTCCCGGGAGTCCCGTAGCCAGGACAGGTAGGGGGAGCGCCAGTCGTCGGGAGTGGCCGAGTCAATGGCGAGGAGCTCCAAGTCTATGCTCGGGCGCTCGAGCTCTTCTAGGAGGACCGATCGTGTACCTTCCGGGTCTAGGGAGGAGGCCAGTCGGGAGAGGGCGTCCGCCCGAGAGTTTTGCTCCCGAGCTATTCGGACTACCTCGAACTCCTCGAACTGCTGGGCCAGGCTCCGGACCAACTGTAGGTATTTGATCATAGGTACCTCCCGAGCTTCGTACTCGCCACTGACCTGGCTTGCAACTAGCTGGGAGTCGGTGTGGATCCTGACTCGCTCGGCCCCCAACCGTCGGGCCATGCGGGCTCCCGAGATAAGGGCCTCGTACTCGGAAGCATTGTTGGATGCCAGAAAGTTGAACTTTAGGGCGTATTGCAACTCTATTCCTTCGGGGGACCTTAGGAGGATCCCTGCGCCGCTACCGATCGAGTTGGACGATCCATCGACGAACAGCTCCCAGGTTGGCCCGGTTGCTGTCGGAGGCCTGTCCTCGACCAGAACGGTGCTCTCGGCGATGAAGTCGGCGAGTGCTTGTCCTTTGATAGCTGATCGCGGCCGATACGAGATGTCGTAGGCCCCGAGCATGATGGCCCATTTGACGAGTCGCCCCGAGGCTTCGGGATGGGCCAGAATCTTCTTCCGTGGCTCACCGGTTAGCACGGTGATGGGATGCCCCTAGAAGTAGGGTCAGAGGCGCTTTGTGGAGGTAACCAACGCTAGCACGAGTTTCTCGGTTGCGGGGTACCTCCGCTCGGCCTCGCCGAGCACCTTGCTGGTGTAGTAGACCGGCCTCTCGACTCCCGAGTCATTTCTGACTAGGACCGAGCTGACCGTTGATGGCGTCGCCGAGAGATAGAGCAACAAGACCTCGCCCGGGACGGGCTTGGAAAGCACCGGGGGCAAAGCCAGGAACTCTTTGAGCTCGGCGAACGCTGTTTGGCATTCCCCATCCCATGCGAACGTAGCAGATGCTATCTTGGGCCCCCTCCTCAGCTTGAAGAAGGGCAAGCATCGTTCGGCCGCACGGGACAGGAAATGACTGAGAGCAGCGACACGCCCCGTCAGACGCTGGACGTCTTTAATGCATGTGGGCGGGCGCATGTCCAGGATGGCCTGGACCTTGTCGGGGTTGGCTTCGATCCCTCGCTGAGTGACCAAGAAACCCAGGAACTTCCCGGATCTTACTCCAAAGGCGCACTTGGCGGGGTTGAGCTTCATGCAGTACTTCAGGAGGGTGCCGAAAGTCTCGGCGAGGTCGGTGAAGTGGTCTTGGGCCCTCGGGGTCTTGACGAGCATGTCGTCGATGTAGGCCTCGACGTTCCGACCTAACTGTCCCTCGAACATGTGGTTGACCAGTCGCTGGTATGTGGCTCCAGCATTCTTCAATCCGAAGGGCATCCGGGTGTAGCAGTACACGCCGTAGTCGGTGATGAAGGCAGTCTTCTCGACATCTTCAGGGCTCATTCGGATCTGATGATAACCCGAATAGGCATCCAGGAAACTGAGTATCTCGTTGCCCGAGGTTAAGTCAACCAATTGGTCGATGCTCGGTAGCGGATAGCAGTCCTTGGGGGTGGCCTTGTTCAGATCGGTGAAGTCTACGCACATTCGCCACTTGCCTGTAGTCTTCGGCACCAGGACGACGTTGGCTAGCCACGTTGGGTACAGGACCGGTCTGAAAAGACCAGTTTCCTGTCCCTTGGTGACCTGCGCCTTGATGATCGCCTGTTTCTCGGGTGCATGCTTCCTTCTCCGCTGCTGTACGGGTCTCACGGTGGTATCAAGGTTGAGCTTGTGCATCACAGTTTCCTCTGGTATACCAGGGAGTTGATCATCGGACCAAGCGAAGACCCGAACATACTCAGAAAGAAATTCCTTGTATTGCTGTTGTTCCTCTGGTGGTAGGTCGGCGCCGATCCTTACTCCTAGGGCCGGGTCGTCGTTCAGGAATACCGTTAATAACTCGCCACCGGGCTTGGTGGTCACGGCTCTTTCTTCGACTCCCCTGGGGCCCTTATCCTTCCCGTCCGGCCTTGAGGCTTCCACCGAGATATTGTAGCACCTTCTAGCCGTGGCCTGGTTACCTCGGACTTCCCCCAACCCGTTTTTGGTGGGAATCTTCATTTTTTGGTGATAGGTAGATGGTACGGCCTTTATTCGGCTGAGAATTTTTCGGCCGAAAATGGCGTTGTACGCTATCATACCTTTAATCACTATGAAGTCCACTATGACCGTAACGGTTTTGGGTGGGGTGCCGATAGTGACCGGCAGGCTTAGGGCTCCCTCGGGGTAGGTGGCCAGGCCATTAAACCCGCAAAGGGGCGTTCGGATCGGGCGGAGTTTGGATGGGTCTTCCCCCATCTTGAGAAAACAGTCATAAGATAATACATCGGGGGCGCTCCCATTATCAACCAAAATCCTGTCTACATTACAGTGATTTATCGTGGCCGAGATAACGAGGGCATCGTCATGCGGGGTGCTCAGCCCTTCCAGGTCTTGGTCGGAGAAGACTATGACCTGGGGCTCCATCGGCGGGCCTCTGGGGGGCTCTAAGGCTCGGTTGGCTCGCTCGGCATGACGTTTCCTCCCTCGGCTGGTGTCGCCGCCCGATGCCGCTCCTCCGGAGATGACGTTGATATAGACCCCTCGGGGGGCGTTGTCGATCTCCTCTGCGGCGTCTCGGTCTTCCTTGTGCCCGGTCGTGAACCGGGCTAGGTGCCCCAGATGGATGAGGCGCTCGATCTCGTCCTGGAGCTGATGGCAATCTCCGGTGTGGTGCCCGTGGTCGCCGTGGAACAGGCAATGCCTGTCCCGCTTGCGGTTCTTCGACCTCATTGGCTCGGGCTGGCGGAGAAGTCCCGAGTCTTTGATGTCTTCATAGATCTCGTAGACTGGCGCGGTCAAGGGGGTGTACCGCTCGTACTTTCTTTTGCGCTCTCCTTCTCGATCGCGCTTCTTACCCGAGCCAGGGTTTGGCTCGGAGGTCCGCTTCTTGTCCCCCTCCCGACCCGAGCCGGTTGCGTCTCGGCAGGCGCTGAGTACTTCTTCGCACTCGGCGTGGCGCAGTGCCAGAGTCACTAGCTCGGCAAGGGTCGAGGGAGGGTGGAGGACAAGCTCGCGGCGGAGGTTCTCGTCCCGGGTGCCCCCGGTCAGTGCGGTTGTGGCTGAGGCCACATCCAGGCGGGGGATCCTGAGGGCTTCCGATTTAAATCGGTGGACGTAAGTCCGGAGCCTCTCCCCTTGCGCCTGTTTGAGAGCCAGGAGCCCCGCTACTGACCTTGGGGGGGCGCTACCGGCGAAACTCTCCTTGAAAATTCACCCGAATTGCCTGAAGTCTCGAATGGACCCAGGGGCGAGGGCCCGGAACCATGCCTAAGCACCTTGGACCAGGGTGGCCGCGAAGGCTCAGCATTTGATGGGATCCGGCGTTCCATGAAGGGTCACCAGGGCGTCGAAGCTATCGTAGTGGTCGGCTGGGTCGCCCTGGCCGTCGTAGAGCTTGAAGGTTGGAATGGAGGCTCTGGGAGAGACCTCTGCCTTCAAGATGCACTCGGAGAAAGGGGATTTCTCCTCGTCCTCCGGGAGAGAGGTCTTCTGCAGGGCGCGGAGGGCGCGCTCTTACTCTGCGAACCGTCTCTCGAAATCTCGCAGCCGGAGGGACAGCTCTGGCTGCAGTCGCACCGTGGGGCTGGGGGGGGCATCTTGGCGATCTCCCGGGGCACTAGTGCCCGGGCGCGGCGGCCTCGCCCCCTGCTTCCCTCTCCTTGGAGTGGAGGAAGCCTCTTGCTCCGCAGGCGGAGCATGCGAGGGTCCTCCGACGTCGTTGCGGAGGAGCTGTCGGCCGCGGAGGGTGAAGAGGCCTCCGGCGGTGTGCTGCGTCGCACTCCTTCGAGGGGGACTTCCTGACGGGGCGTGGGACCTTGCGTCCCTGGCCGCCTTGGCCCTCATGAGCTCCACGAGGACGTCCATCTTTTCGTTGAGGGCCTGGAAGGCGTTGGCGCCACTGTCGAGGGGTGCCCTTGTCTTCGCCGGGGGGGGTGGTGGCCTGTTGGTGGGGATGCTGGCGTTGGAGGGGGGGCTCTGCGAGACCCTAGAGGGGGCGCCTCCCGCCGCCGCCACAGCCTTACCTGCCCCACCGGCGGATCTCCTCCCTGAGCTTCTTCTCACCATCTCGACTTTTCGTGCGTTTCCCACAGACGGCGCCAGATGAAGAGGCGAGATCTCGCGCTGGATCCTGAGCGGGCTATGGATCACCAGAAGATGAATCTGCAAGATAGGGAAACGTATCAGAGGGCCCAGGGGATCTCCCTGGGGCAAAACCCTCCGATGGCTAAGTCAGTAGAGCTATGGTGGAAGCAATAATGGGGGGAGGAGAGAGCTGATGCGCGAGAATCCTCTCCACCAAAGGGTGAAGCGAATCGTGCTCAGGAGCTTAGGGTGTGTGAATGCTTAGTTCATCTTACCATCTTCCGGAGGGTATCCCTTGCTTAAATAGTGCGCCGCCTTCAGGAGTCCTGTAAGCTGAGGGGTTCCCGGCGGGAGTTACGTCTTTAACGGGGGCTTTCATGGCCTGATCGTGGGAACGTTATCCCCTTGGAGTCCGGCGGCTCCCCTGACTCTCCCGCTGGCGGAGGACTCTGAACGGCTGCACCTGCAGATAATCAACCGGCCTCACCGAGCCTCGGGGATGCTAGCTCATGTCCGAGCGATAGGCATGGCCCGGCGAGGGTGGGGTCGGATAGGTCGGCTGGAGCCTATCTCTCTCTGACGGGGAGAGGGCTTTAGGCCGGACCTTCCTTGGGACCTGACCGTTGTCTCGGGCCCTCCGAGCCTAGAAGGCCGCCGGGGAGAGTTAGTTCCTCGAGTCTTATTTATTGGGCTTTTCTCCCTAAGTGGGCCCTGTGGGCTATCACTCGGGTGGGCTCGCCGGGTTGGACCTTGTGGGTCTTGTTGGGCTGCCTTTGTGGTGGGCTGTAGAAATCCCCCTCTCCAGAAGGGTGTACTGCTGGAGGAGGGGCAAGTGTACCAGGCAGAGGAGCTGAAGTGTGCCAGGCTAGGGTGTTAAAGGGTGCACCGGGTAGAGGTTGGGATCGGCAAGGCTTGGGCTTAAGGTCTGTGCAAGGCTGGGCTTAAGGTCCGTGCACGCTGGGCTAAGGTTTGTGCAGGTTTGGGGTTGAGATCGATGCAGGTTCGGGATGAGGTCGGTGCAACTCTGAACTGTAAAGGGGCAGGGTCGGTGCTCAGGTTTAAGGTCGATGCACATGAGATGAAGTCTATGCACGTTGGGGTTTAAGGTCAATGCACATGAGATGAGGTCTATGTACATGCTGGGCGAAGTCTAAGCATGTTTGGGGCTGGGGTCTATGCATGCTGGGCAAGGTCTGTGCATGTTGGGGGCTGGGGTCTGTGCATGTTGGGCAAGGTCTGTGCATGTTGGGGGCTGGGGTTTGTGCATACTGGGCAAGGTCTGTGCATGTTAGGGGCTGGGGTCTGTGCATGCTGGGCAGGGTCTGTGCATGTTGGGGGCTGAGGTCTGTGCATGCTAGGCAAGGTTTGTGCTAGTTTGGGGTAAGGTCTATGCTAGTTTGGGGTAAGGTCTATGCAAGCTGGGCAAGGTATGTGCTAGTTTGGGGTAAGGTCTATGCTAGTTTGGGGTAAGGTCTATGCGAGCTGGGTAAGGTCTGTGCTAGTTTGGGGTAAGGTCGATGCTAGTTTGGGGTAAGGTCTATGAAAGCTGGGCAAGGTCTGTGCACATTGGGGGCCGAGGTCTGTGCATACTGGGCAAAGTCTAAGAATGTTTGGGGATAGGGTCTGTGCATGCTGGGCAAGGTCTGTGCATGTGGCAGATGTGTGAAGGGCAGGGTTGTTGGATGGTGTACCGTTGGAGGAAGGTGAGAGTGCACCGGGTAGGGAGCTAAGGCTGTGCCGGATGGAGGCACAAAGAGTGTGTTGGAGAAAGAGGCACGAGTGTGTCGGGAGAGGCTGGGCAGGGCGTGCCAGTAGGGAGGCATTGGAGTGTGCCGGACTGGGCGAAGGCAGAGTGTTCCGGGTGAGGATGGACTGAGGGTGTGCCGGGTTAGAGTGGGTTGAAGGGTTAATGCAGCTGGGGCAAGGTCCATGTGGATGAAGTAAAGTCCTAGAGGAGGGTCCCCTTTGTTCATGAAATTTAGGTGGAGGGCCTTAAATGACAAGTTTCAATTCTCTTCGTTATATGATTAAGTCGACAGTCATGTTCAACAGTTTGTCATGGTAGCGTTCAGTTCAGCTCTTCGAATCTTTGCACGGTTGTCTTGAATTGGTTGCAGTGTTATATTATTACTCGTTTCATTTGTTTGTTGCTTCCTTTTATCTTTTAATGTGTTGTTATTTCTGACGAAAATTCGGCAGCATCTCCCCTTGACCCAGATGCTAAGGGGGGGTGTAAGGGGAACACGCCCACAAGGAGTGGTGTGACCCAACAACTTGAGATACGTGCCAAGGTAGCAACACCTTTTAGAAAGCTTCAAAAAACTCAGGGAAAACAGCGAACGAGAGACACTGGGCTAAAACGGGTTGAGAGTGCACCGACTGGAAGTGTGCCGGGTAAAGGGGGGCACTGGCAAGGTGCACCGGGCAAGGATGTGCCGGGCGAGGCACAAGAGGAGGGTGTGCCGAGCTGGAGGTTTTGGGGTGTGCTGGGCAATGCACAGGCCGCAGGTGTGCCGGGCCAAAGGCGCTGGGGGATGTTGTGACCCCTCTATGTTGATGATGTTGACACTTGCTCTATTCTTTGGCAACACCATTGTTTTGATTGATTGGCAACTGAGTTTGATTTGATGAAATTGCTCCATCAGATTGACTATGTGTTCTTTGCTTTTAATACACTGCTGTCTGCAATTCTTACTATCATAAGTCCACACACTGCATCTCAATTAAATTGATTAAGTGTGCACAACGTCAACGCATCATGTTACAGCGTCAACGCATAAGTCCACACACTGCATCTCAATTAAATTGATTATGTGTGCACAGCGTCAACGCATCATGTTACAGCGTCAACGCACCATTGGCTTTGAACCTCAGAGTCTGTACATCCGAATTGCCCTTGATCTGGTGAAATGTATACACTCATTCACTGTAGCCTTCACACATTAAAGTCCATACATTCATCAATTACTTTTCACTCAAGGCAAAGTCTATACACTGGGGTCTTTTCCCTACCTATCTTAGGCGAAGTCTGAACATTCGATTCTGAAGCCTAAAGTCTATACAATCCAGCCTAGTCCTACGATCAAGGCTTTAGCTACACTCAACACTGTACATTGGCTTCACTTCATCAAGTCTGTACATTGACTCGCCAACTTCCTTAAAGTCTGTACATCGCTTCATGTCCCCAAAGTTTACACATCAACAGTGATCTTTGAAGTCTGTACACTGCTTCAGGAGCTTCAAGTCCACACATCGCTCAAAGTCTGTATAGAGTCCAGCGTCTCAGTTAGCGTCTCATGCACTTGAGCAAAGTCTGCACATCCACAGTGTTACTCAAAGTCTATACATTAATCTTCTAATCCAAAGTCTGCACATTGGTCTTCGAATCCGAAGTCCATACAGTGGGTAAAAGTCTGTACACTGTCCATGCTTCATGCAGCGTCAACTCAGTGCTTTATGCAGCGTCAACTCCTCAAGTATATACAATGCAATGTACATACTTAAATCTTATGTCTTTATTCTTGTTGCTGAAGGGAACAGGGTCGACGCCTTGAGCTTAAAGCGTCCACACATCAGTAGACGAAGCATGTGATATCTTCCACTGCGTCAACGCCACAAGCAAGCAGCGTCGACGCAGCAGTTGAAGAAGCATTCATCTTCACAGGCTATTCCACTGCGTCAACGCCACAAGCAAGCAGCGTCGACGCAGCAGCTAAAGAAACGAGGCTAATGGCTACTGGAATGCCTCACTGCGTTAACGCCATTGAGTGAAAGCGTCGACGCAGCAAGTCAGATTGATGACTTTTGAGCACGTGAACGGAGCACTCTATACATTGGACTGAAGAAGTTAATGATGGGCACGTGATCCCAGGTACTTGGCTCGTGATCCGAAAAGGATAAGGTATCCAGATGAGGACACGTGTACTGACACTCCATTGCATGCTGCCACGTGGTCCAAATTGCTGGGCGGGAAACGTGGAGAGCACACGCCTGCTGCTGTTGCTGGTATATATACAAGCCTTCTTCCACAGAAGAAAGATGATCGAAGGAGAAGAAGAAAAAGTCTATACACTCAGTAGCAGTGAGCCTTCGATCCACAGAGAGAAAAGAGAGAAGAAGAAGATACAGAGAAGAAGAAGAAGAAATAGAGAAGAAGGAGAAAAGAGAGAGAGTGAGGTGAGAGAGAGCTGATCGAGAGTGAGAGTGAGAGTGTTTGTATCTCAGTCTCGTGGTTCAAAACCAGAGCTGAGCTTTGCTCTTTAAGAGCTTCATTGCTTTTGGGTTTTTTATTTTTCATTTTGATTCTGTCTTTCATTTCCGAATGTTGTTTCTTCAAGCTGTGTGTCAGCGGTCTTGCAGTGGTGGTCTCCACTGGACGGGTTAAGCTGTATTTCCCCAGCGGTTGCAGAGGATCAGATCCTCTGGTCGGCAAGCTGTAGTGCCCAGCGAAGCTGTGTATCAGCGGGTTGTTTGGCCAAGCTGTAAATCCCAGCGGACGCAAGCTGTGCTGCGCAGCAGGAAGCCATACTCGGTTGAGTGTGGGGTGGACGTTGGTCGTTGACCGAACCACCTAAAAATTATGTGTGCAGTGTGTTTGTGTTTTTGTGTGATCTGTGTGCGATGGGAATTTCTTGCTTAGCTTGTTTAATTGCATCGCTTATGCTCATGTCTAGCTTTCTACCTTTTGCTTAGCATTTTTCATTTAGCTTTATTAATGCTTGCCTAAATTCTGCTTTAGAACTTACAATAGTTTTAAATTAGGCAAGTTGATCTATTCACCCCCCTCTAGATCCACACTTAGTGGAGATAGACTGCGTCGATCTAACCCAACACTTGGTATCAGAGCCTAACTCTTCTGTAGGGACTCATCGCCCGAAGAGAATAGGCAGAGATGGATGCTCGAGGGATGACTGCCGAAGGTCACTCAACAACGAAGCCCCCATTCTTTGATGGATCAAACTACGCATACTGGAAGAACCGTATGCAAGTGTTCCTCAGGGCTAAGGATTACGAGATTTGGAAGATTGTTAGCAAGGGACCTTATGAGCTGTCCCCGAATGAAGATGTATGGACCACGGAGGAGATCAGAAGGTCCACGCTGAATTGGAGTGCTATTAATGCTATCCAGTGCGCTCTGCATCCTACAGAATTCTCCCGTGTATCTGCTTGCAAATCAGCTAAGGAGATGTGGGATGCGCTGGAAGTAATTCATGAAGGTACGTCTCAAGTAAGAGAGCAGAAGGCCAATCTCCTTGTATCTGAGTACGAAGCCTTCAAGATGAAGCAGAACGAGTCCATCAGCGAAATGTACGCTCGGCTGACTGTCATAACCAATGGCCTCAGAGGTTTTGGGAAACCTCAGGCAGAGTATGATGTAGTGAGGAAAATTCTGCGTTCCCTTACTCCAAATTGGCACACCAAAGCAACTGTGATGGAGGAGTCAAGGGACTTACGTAATACTAAATCTGATGAGCTAATTGGCTCACTAATGGCATATGAGATAAACATGCCAAGGATAGATGAAGCCGAGAGGAAGAAGAAGCCGATAGCCCTGAAGGATAGTTCCAGCAAATTAACAAGATCCAGCTCCAGCAGCTCTTCATCATCAGAAGAGAACCTAAATGAAGAGGAAGATGTGACTCGATCTGAGATAGCCATGATGACTAGAGAGTTCAGGCGATTTCTCAGAAAGGGAACAGGACGGTTCGGTCAGAAGAAATACAGTGGTGACCGAAAGGATAAAAGGTATAAATCTAAACCTGTAAAGAAAAATGAAGCTAATGTTTGTTATCAATGTAGGAAACCAGGGCATCTGAAAATTGACTGTCCAGACAATCAGAAACATAAGGACAGGTCAAAGAAGAAAACCAAGAAGGGAAGAGCTATGATCATCACATGGAGTGATGAAGATGAAGGCTCTTTCAGCAGCAGCTCAGATAGTGAAGCCGAATCTGAACAACCCATTTGCCTTATGGCAACAAGCTCCGAAGATAGAGAGGAGGACACAGATGAGGTAATCACTAGATTTGAAAATTTCACAATTGCTGATTGGGTAGATGCTTATCATGAAATAGCTGATAGAGCTGATGATATTAGAAAAGAGAATAGGCATCTTAGAAGAAAAATCAATTCCATGCAAAATGATAAAACACTAACTGATAAAAGTGCATGTTTGGAATCTGAGATTGATGAATTGAAACTCACATGCTCTGAAGAAGATGAAATCAAAAATGAGTTAAAAGCTTCTAAGGAAGAGAATCTAAGGCTTGGAAATGAAATTGATGAATGGAAGCTGAAGATTCAGAAATGTGAAAGTGAAGTCAAAATTATCTCTGAAAAATATGAAGTTGTCCTCAATGTCAACAATGAGCTGAAAAATTCTATTGATGAACTTCAGAAAGACAATGAAGATAAAATGAAAACCATTGAGAAAATGACCCAAGGAATAGATAACTTAAATGCTTTGTTAGGGTCAAAGGTTAATTTCAGAAAAGAGGGCCTAGGATTTAATTCTAGAGCAACAAAAACATTCGAAATGAAAATAATTTCATTTGTTGCTCAAAAGGAAAAGGGACCTCTAATTAGCATGAACTCAACAAATTTGATGAACAAAACTGCTAATCTGAAAAAGCCCAGTGCTGAGGAGAAGGGCAAACGAAAGGTTAATGAGCCTAGTAGAGCTAGCACATCTAAGCAGAATCCTAGGGCTCAGACTCAGGTTAGGGGTCAACCTATACAGTCTGGTAAACCCCAGGTCAAGGTAACCAAGTCTCCACCAACACCTCCACCTCTGAAGAAGACCCAATACAAACCTGCGTATAGGTCAGCATGGTCCAAAGTACAGGGGAGACAAAGTGCTGCTAGGAGTCAACCCAATTATTTTTATCAACCCAGAGCTCAGACCCACTACAATGCACAGCCAACCTACTTCAATAGGTCAAATTGGTCTAGAACTCAGGATAGGTTTACAGGTCTTGCACACTAGGGTGCTAAATATCAAAGACCTTACAGTAGAAATTGGGTCAATGGGTATGATTACTGGACATCTAGAAATCAATATTTTCATAGCCAGCCCAGGAACTACTATGGCCAAAATTTTGTGAACACACCCTGGCCAAGCCACTGGCACAGAAATAACAATACTGTCAATAATCATGCTGCTGCCAATAAGAAAAAGAACAATAGAAGAAAATCTGTAGGATCCACTGAACAAAACACATTTAAACAAATGTGGATTCCGAAACATTTGCTTTCCTGTTTTGCTTCTAGTTCATTTACATTGGAGCCCAATCAGTCTTGGATTCCAAACTTCTCTACCTAATTATGTATGCAGGTATGCCTGGCAGCCAAGAACAA
This sequence comes from Amorphophallus konjac, assembly GCA_022559845.1. NCBI lineage: Eukaryota > Viridiplantae > Streptophyta > Magnoliopsida > Alismatales > Araceae > Amorphophallus > Amorphophallus konjac. Next base: position 86,539,999 of record CM040128.1, read on the forward strand.
CTTGTGGTACATGGATAGCGGCTGCTCCAGGCATATGACAGGAGATAAGGCCAAATTTTGCATACTGACTGAGAAAGTAAAAGGCCTTGTCACCTTTGGAAGCAACACAAAGGGTAAGATTATCAGATCAGGTAAGGTAGGTAAGTGTTCTACCTGCTGCATTGATGATGTTATGATGGTTGAAGGGTTAGCCTATAATCTACTTAGCATCATCCAGCTATGTGATAAAGGTTACAATGTTCTATTTAATTCTCAATGCTGTAAGGTTTTTGAACCTGATTCTGATATTGTCAAATTTACTGGAAAAAGAATAAATAATACTTACATGATAAATTTAGATGACATCCAACACACTAACCTTTGCCTTACTGCCAGTAGAGAAGACATAGCATTTTTATGGCATCGTAGGTTAGGTCATGCTAGCTACACTGTTTTGCACAAATTAAATAAGCATGGCATGGTTAGAGGACTTCCTGAAGTCTCATTCAAGAAAGAAAATAAAATCTGTGATGCATGCACTCAATCAAAGATAACTAGAAAGTCATTTAAGTCTAGAACTGAAAATCTGTCTTCCAAACCCTATGAGCTGATACATATGGACCTTTTTGGGCCAACTAGAGCTGTCAGCCTATCAGGGAGGAGGTATGGGTTTGTCATGGTAGATGACTTTTCTAGGTATACCTGGGTTTATTTCTTATCTAATAAGAGTGATGCTTTCTCAGAATTTCAGGAGTTCTATGTTAAAATAACTCAGAAAATTGAAAACATATTATCTGATCATGGAGGTGAGTTTAAAAACTCACAATTTGATGAATTCTGCAGGTCGAATGGAATCAACCACAGGTACTCCTCTCCAAGGACACCTGAGCAGAATGGAGTTGTAGAGCAAAGGAACAGAACCCTAGTGGAAATGGGTCGTACACTTCTTGTCGAAGGTGGTCTACCAAGGAAGTTTTGGGCTGAAGCAGTGAACACTGCCTGTTATGTAATTAACAGAGCCATGGTAAGACCTTCTACCCAGCAAACACCATATGAGATATTAAAAGGTAAGAAACCTTCTATTGCTCACTTCAAGGTTTTTGGTTGTAAATGTTTCATTCACATAAATGATAAAAAGGACCTTAATAAATTTGAACCTAAAGGAGAACCAGGAATTTTTCTTGGTTATTCTGAAAACACCCGAGCATACAAAGTGTACAATCTGAACTCTAAAACTGTTGAAGAATCTCCACACATAATTTTTGATGAATCTTTGGCAAATTCTAATGCTGGTAAATGCAGGAATGAAACCAATGGTGAAATCCTGAAGGAAGGAGATCCTGCAGACAAATCCGAGGATGAAGAAGAACATAAAGAGCTTAATGAAGAGGAGCCTACAGTTCAGGGGGAGGTAAATCAAGTTCATGATTCTCCAATTGCAAATATTAGATATCTCAAGGATCATCCCGTAGATAATGTTATTGGAAATCTGCATGACCCCCCTAGGACTAGAGGCCACTTAAGAATTCAACATGAACTGAATGCGTGTGCTTTTGTATCAAACATAGAACCCAAGTCCATTGACTGTGCTCTCTAAGATGTGCATTGGATTAATGCCATGCATGAGGAGCTCAATCAGTTTGACAGGAATAAGGTGTGGCATTTGGTTCCACCTCCTGATCATGAAACAGTCATAGGGACTAAATGGGTATTTAGAAACAAAACTGATGAAGCGGGGAAAGTTATTAAAAATAAAGCCAGACTTGTAGCTCAGGGGTACAATCAGAAATTTGGAATAGACTTTGAAGAGTCTTTTGCCCCTGTAGCTAGGTTAGAAGCAATAAGAATTTTATTGGCTTATGCATGTTCCCTAGGAATAAACCTTCAGCAGATGGATGTGAAATCTACTTTTCTAAATGGGGAAATTAATGAGGATGTCTATGTGAGATAGCCTCCTGGGTTTGAATGTTTAGATTTCCCTAATCATGTTTACAAGCTCAATAAAACTCTCTATGGGTTAAAGCAAGCTCCTAGAGCTTGGTATGACAGGTTGAGCAAATTTCTCACCGACAAGAACTTCACAAGAGGTATAGTGGATCAAACATTGTTTACCAAGGTAAGCCATCCAGATATTCTTATCATTCATATTTATGTGGATGACATTGTGTTTGGGTCAACTAACCCCAAATTGTGTGAGGAATTCTCTCAAATAATGACTGATGAATTTGAAATGAGCTCAATGGGTGAGCTCAAACTATTTCTTGGACTGCAGGTTACACAAACAGAAGATGGCATCTTCATCTCTCAGTCCAAGTATGTAAAGAACTTATTGAAGAAGTACAAAATGGACAACCTCAAGGAAATAGCTAATCCAATGGGTACATCAACCAGTTTGGATGAAGACTCTAAAGGTAAACCTGTGGACCAAAGGCTATACAAAGGTATGATCGGATCTCTTCTCTATCTTACAGTATCTAGGCCTGATATACAATTTGCTGTGTGTTTATGCTCTAGATTTCAGGCCAGTCCTAAAGAAAATCACTTTAAGGCTGTGAAAAGAATTTTTAGGTATTTACTAGGCACCCAAGAACTAGGTCTCTGGTATCCTGCTAAGTGTGAGTTAGAGCTTCTAGCCTACACTGATGCAGACTATGCTGGGTGTCGAGTAGATAGAAAAAGCACCAGTGGCTACTGTCAATTCCTTGGTGGCTGTCTAGTGTCTTGGGCATCTAAGAAGCAACACACTGTAGCATTATCCACAGATGAAGCTGAGTATGTTGCAGCATGTATTTGTGCAACCCAAGTACTTTGGATTAAGCACCAACTGGCTGATTATCAGATAAATCTGGGATGCATTCCACTTTTATGTGATAATACTAGTGCTATATACCTTGCTAAAAATCCTGTTCACCATTCTAGGACTAAGCATATAGAGATAAAACATCATTTTCTTAGAGATGCTATAAATAAAAAGGAGATTGAAATGAACTTCATAGAAACTGAAAAATAAATTGCTGATATTTTTACTAAGCCTCTTGGGAATGAAAATTTTAAGTTTCTTAGAAGAGAACTTGGCTTATGTAAATTTCAGCATGATGAATGATTGTTTAATTGCTGTGAATAAAATCTCTGATGTGGACTTGTTTTTGATTGCTTGGATAAATCATGTGGATGTGAATGTGGATGTAGAACTGTCCTGCATTGCATATATTCAGGGGGAGCTTGTTGCGTCTTTGCATGTCTTTGCATATCATTCATTCATGACCTATGCATAAGCTCTCTCTCAATTAATTCTTGCCATGCTGCATGCATATAGACAGGGGGAGTATTGCTAAGAAAATCAGAGTGGTTTCAACTTTCTTGAAGTCATTCAACCTTTAACTCTGAATACTTGTCTCTGACATTATGGTAATCTATTGGTCAGTTCTGATTTCTAAGCAGTAGAAAATGGACTTCTTCATTTATAAGAATTTGAATTGTTCAAAGACTGATGTAATGGTTTAAATCTTATAATGGTTAGAGTTTAAAGATTGCAATCAGTATATAAGTAAGTTGAAAATTGATAAAACTCTCAACCTCTTTCTTATTTCATGTCAGACAAAGCTATTCATATCTGAAATCTGAAAACTCATCTGAAATCTTGTCGGAGAGATTAAGTATGTGTATTGTTCTTAAACAAGTCATTCTGAAGCATAAAAAGGACAGCTAAGAAAGATACTGAAAAACATTGAGAATCATTGAAAATATATATATTGGCAGAGCAATGACTGGTAATCACTGAGAAACTGAGTGATCCATCAAAGAAGTGGACAACACTCATGTCATGAAGTGTATCAGCTATCTCTGTTTAAAATGTTCAAAACAGCAAGCTGGTTTCACTGAGTACCTGGGGGTAACTGGCGTCTGATAAACGTGTACCCTCACACAAAAAGGTGTAACTCAGTTCTGTTGAATTTGATCATAGGCAGAATGGTCCATCTTGTTGAGTATCTAGGGGTATTGGCGTCTTATCTGAATGCTCAAAATGATCTAATACTGATAATGTTGCTCCTTTAAAAGAAAAGTTCATGAGTGTCAATCTGTTTAGTTTCAATGCATGACTTGATTTCTCTAAATATTTTTATGAGACTATGAAAGTAAGATATTACGAAACTGAATCTTTCATGCAAATATGATTCTGGTTTTTGTTTTATCATGCACAGTGAGCTTATCTATTGTTTGTAGTGCATGAACTCCAAATTTTATCATCTTTAAACCAGAACTCTTTCTGACAGCAGTTTCTAATTTCATATGACTGAAGACTCTATGCTTTAGAATGCTTATTCATGAACTACCTGTTCAGAATGCCAGTCAGTTCTTCTCTTGATTCCTTCATTGTATTTAATTTTTCCCTCCTCTTTGTTGATGGCAAAGGGGGAGAATATTGTCTAGGGGATGCCTAGGGGGAGAATACATAACTGTCTGAATTCTGAAGTCAATTCTGAATTCATTCCAAGGGAGAGTTTGAGGCAGTGAGTTGCATGCATTCATAGCATCTGCATGTCAATCTGCATAACACATCATGTCTTTCATCAAACATATATATCTATGATAGGTTGTTGCTACTCTACTTCATATGGGGTTGCCATCATCAAAAAGGGGGAGATTGTTGTGACCCCTCTATGTTGATGATGTTGACACTTGCTCTATTCTTTGGCAACACCATTGTTTTGATTGATTGGCAACTGAGTTTGATTTGATGAAATTGCTCCATCATATTGACTATGTGTTCTTTGCTTTTAATACACTGCTGTCTGCAATTCTTACTGTCATAAGTCCACACACTGCATCTCAATTAAATTGATTAAGTGTGCACAGCGTCAACGCATCATGTTACAGCGTCAACGCATAAGTCCACACACTGCATCTCAATTAAATTGATTATGTGTGCACAGCGTCAACGCATCATGTTACAGCATCAACGCACCATTGGCTTTGAACCTCAGAGTCTGTACATCCGAATTGCCCTTGATCTGGTGAAATGTATACACTCATTCACTGTAGCCTTCACACATTAAAGTCCATACATTCATCAATTACTTTTCACTCAAGGCAAAGTCTATACACTGGGGTCTTTTCCCTACGTGTCTTAGGCGAAGTCTGAACATTCGATTCTGAAGCCTAAAGTCTATACAGTCCAGCCTAGTCCTACGATCAAGGCTTTAGCTACACTCAACACTGTACATTGGCTTCGCTTCATCAAGTCTGTACATTGACTCGCCAACTTCCTTAAAGTCTGTACATCGCTTCATGTCCCCAAAGTTTACACATCAACAGTGATCTTTGAAGTCTGTACACTGCTTCAGGAGCTTCAAGTCCACACATCGCTCAAAGTCTGTACAGAGTCCAGCGTCTCAGTTAGCGTCTCATGCACTTGAGCAAAGTCTACACATCCACAGTGTTACTCAAAGTCTATACATTAATCTTATAATCCAAAGTCTGCACATTGGTCTTCGAATCCGAAGTCCATACAGTGGGTAAAAGTATGTACACTGTCCATGCTTCATGCAGCGTCAACTCAGTGCTTTATGCAGCGTCAACTCCTCAAGTATATACAATGCAATGTACATACTTAAATCTTATGTCTTTATTCTTGTTGCTGAAGGGAACAGGGTCGACGCCTTGAGCTTAAAGCGTCCACGCATCAGTAGACGAAGCATGCGATATCTTCCACTGCGTCAAAGCCACAAGCAAGCAACGTCGACGCAGCAGTTGAAGAAGCATTCATCTTCATAGGCTATTCCACTGCGTCAACGCCACAAGCAAGCAGCGTCGACGCAGTAGCTAAAGAAACGAGGCTAATGGCTACTGGAATGCCTCACTGCGTTAACGCCATTGAGTGAAAGCGTCGACGCAGCAAGTCAGATTGATGACTTTTGAGTACGTGAACGGAGAACTCTATACATTGGACTGAAGAAGTTAATGATGGGCACGTGATCCCAGGTACCTGGCTCGTGATCCGAAAAGGACAAGGTATCCAGATGAGGACACGTGTACTGACACTCCATTGCATGCTGCCACGTGGTCCAAATTGCTGGGCGGGAAACGTGGAGAGCACACGCCTGCTGCTGTTACTGGTATATATACAAGTCTTCTTCCACAGAAGAAAGCTGATCGAAGGAGAAGAAGAAAAAGTCTATACACTCAGTAGCAGTGAGCCTTCGATCCACAGAGAGAAAAGAGAGAAGAAGAAGATACAGAGAAGAAGAAGAAGAAATAGAGAAGAAGGAGAAAAGAGAGAGAGTGAGGTGAGAGAGAGCTGATCGAGAGTGAGAGTGTTTGTATCTCAGTCTCGTGGTTCAAAACCAGAGCTGAGCTTTGCTCTTTAAGAGCTTCATTGCTTTTGGGTTTTTTATTTTTCATTTTGATTCTGTCTTTCATTTCTGAATGCTGTTTCTTTAAGCTGTGTGTCAGCGGTCTTGGAGTGGTGGTCTCCACTGGACGGGTTAAGCTGTATTTCCCCAGCGGTTGCAGAGGATCAGATCCTCTGGTCGGCAAGCTGTAGTGCCCAGCGAAGCTGTGTATCAGCGGGTTGTTTGGCCAAGCTGTAAAGCCCAGCAGACGCAAGCTGTGCTGCGCAGCAGGAAGCCATACTCGGTTGAGTGTGGGGTGGACGTAGGTCGTTGACCGAACCAGCTAAAAATTATGTGTGCAGTGTGTTTGTGTTTTTGTGTGATCTGTGTGCGATGGGAATTTCTTGCTTAGCTTGTTTGATTGCATCGCTTATGCTCATGTCTAGCTTTCTACCTTTTGCTTAGCATTTTTTATTTAGCTTTATTGATGCTTGCCTAAATTCCGCTTTAGAACTTACAATAGTTTTAAATTATGCAAGTTGATCTATTCACCCCCCTCTAGATCCACACTTAGTGGAGATAGACTGCGTCCATCTAACCCAACAGGGGACACGTTGGCTAAAGGATGGGTCCAGAGGCTAAGCGCAAACAACGGGATAAGTTATTCCAGAGGTAGAAGGTGCTCCAAAAGGGGATTTTCCCTTGTTATGCAAAGTATAAAGTTTGGGAGTGAAAACCCACAGAAGAAACCTCAGAGGGTGGCGATGTTACAGAAACCATTGGAGGGAGACTGGCTTCATGCCATTATGCCAGGGATACTATCCATCGAGTTGGACAGGCCATGCAACGTTCTGGAGGGCAGGCGACCCCGGGAACAAGAAAACCACAGGGGAGACTAGAACGGGCCACAAAGCACACTATGGAATGAAGACTGACCAAAATGTCAATAAGGAAATGATGTTTTCATTCACAGAGGATAGAGTAGCGTAGACCATTGTAGAGCCCCAAAATTTATCAGTAATTTCTGGATTATTTATAGAATTTTCTAGAATTTATAAAGGGAAATTGGATTAACAAATGAATTAATATTGAGATTAAAAGGCCCAATTATGTTAAATAACTAATCCAGCCTTGATAATTAAAACCCAATAAGTTTATGGACCAGGCCCATTAAGTTTGACCCATATTCTAGAAGGTTATTTAGCCTATTCACGAATTTTAAGGATAAATACCATTTTATTAGATAATTTAGTGGGTAATTAACCAAAGAGTTTGAATTAAGATGAATGCCCACGCCCAGTTGATGTAACGGTCTATCGGGCGACCGCTACAGTCACGTAACGCACCAGTCCTGGTCCGTTACATTCAGCGGATTCCGTGAGAAGAAGAAGTTGCAAAAAGATTGGAACTTTGGGATTCTCTTGGCTAGAGACCAACTTAGGAGAACTTATAACATTGCTAAGGACTCTTAGATATCAGGTTTTTGCCAACTAAGGACTCTAGAATCGATCTAATCCTCGAACCCTAGCCAAAACTCTATAAATAGGACCCAGTTCTGAACTGAGCGACCCTTACTTTTGGCTCGTGAAGAAACAAGGTAAGGAGATAGAATCTCGGGTAAGTCCTTTGGAACTTTTTGTTTCTAATACTAAGGTCTGACAACTCTCAAAATTTCATGTTAGGAGGGCGAGTATCCAAGGAGTTAGGATCTTCCAAAGTTGCTGGTTTCATCACGCCAACCCAGAAAACTGTGCGACAGGGTGCTGAAGATCAAGAAATTAGAGAGTCTAAACAAGGTAATTAGAGTTAGATGCTTTAGAACTTTTTGTTCCTCTTAGTTTCATCTTCCTAACCTCCAAATTTCCCATCTTTAGGTCAAGAGATTGGAGAGTTAGAGCAACGTGAAGTTGCTGAAAAATCACAGGGAGAGAAGAACTAGGGCGACCCTTGAAGACTCAAATTAGAAGTTTAAAGCCCAGTTAAGAGGTAGGTTATCACATGAACGGTAAAAACACATTGTTAAGGATAAAAGCCCTCAAGTTTATTTGGATTTCATGCGTTATACTTCATGAATTTCATGTTTTAGGATTAGTCTATACATTCATGCATGCCTTCAACCCTTATTGAAGATAAAAAGCTATCTCTCGTTATTTCATTACTACATATGCATCTAGATAGCCTTTTTCTCATTTTGACATGATTAGAGTAGTTAGCATGCCATGAATTAATCATAAATTTCTATAGTTTCTATTTCCTGTCAGCAGAGGACCTAACGGTCTATCGTAAGATCGCTAGGGACGTGTAACGGACCTACCTTGATCCGTCACACCGCTGTAAATGATTGCAGGGTTCTGAGAACTCTGACGGACCTACAGTGGACCGTTACCATATTGTGACGCACCTAGACAAGTCCGTTACACAGCACTGTGTTCTGTCAACTTAAGGCAGAATTAAGATTGGCTCAAATAGCTTATATATATATATGTGCCTAGTTAAATAGATCTTAACATGTTTTCATGGTTTTTAAGTTCAGGTGTTAATTCATGTTATAAATTGCATGATTTATGGTACTTTAGAGTTATTTTCAAGTAGATGATAATTTCAAGCCCAAAGCACTATAGTTTTGTATTTAACCTTGATTTAGAAAAGATATTGACGAGTTTTATCATGATTTTATACCGTTACACATTCTCTCTTATCTATAGAGTCATTTTCTTTAAGTACATGACATATATCCCGGTATATGTCCATTAGTTCACACTCTTGCACTATAGGAACATATTCTTGAACTTGAGGACATCTCTATTGGATATTCCTTCCAATGGACTAGAAAATCTTGTTTCAAGGCCTCCGTAATTCTCTGCGAGCCTAGGATTCCCACTAGGACGCCGAGTTAGTTGTACCATTAAAGCCCATTTGTCTATAAAAGCACAAATTGGAGTTTTAAGTCTTGTAACGGACCTGCACTAGCCCGTCAGGCTTACCTAACGGACCGGTGTACGACCGTCACATTGTACTAAGTCCAATTTCTTGTTTCTGGATTCAGCCTGTTCTAACGGTCCAGTTCTCGACCGTTAAGATCATGTAACGGCCCAATATTAGACCGTCACAGATCTAAATTCTTTAACCGAAGGTTTGACCAAAAGGTTGATATTCTAAAGTTCCTAGATGGATTATTGATGGTCTATGACTTGTCATATTGTCCAAAGAAACTTAATTTAAATTATGAAGATAACGAATGTACCGTTATGCTGCCGAATTATTTCCATGAGCATAACATTGTCCTAAGTCATTATTGTGTTCAAGGGCTCTATGCTAGTCCCCTCGGCTGATTGACGGAAATATACTATTATAAACCATGGGGTATGATGCTACTGGCGTCGCATTGCGCTGGGAGTACTTTCTTTATAAATAAGTGAATATCCACGGAACTCTTGTGAGACTCTCTCTTGATTGAATTACTACATTCTATTTACATGACATTCTAGTGCATAACCTTTATGGTTATGAAAGTGAAAAGTGAAAGTGAAAGTGTGTTCTTGATGCATGCAAGCATATTCGTATTCGTGAAAGGCCAAATTACATTCTTGTTACATTCAACTCGATCTTGTTCGCATATCCTTTCTCATCGTGATTTTATCGTGCTATTATGTTACTTGTTTTGTTCAAGTGATTTACCGTATTTTGCATGATTTTACCTTATTCCTCTAGAGTAAAAATGTTAATTACTTTAATAGTGCCTTCATGTTGATGCGAAGATACCTACTGGGCAAGTGTGCTCATTATCTATTTCCAATCTTTTCAGGAGATGGAAGTGAGTCGGGTTCGGATTCAGAATATTCAAGTAGCGGATCTGAGAGTGAATGAAGAATGAGTGAAGACTTAGGAAGTCTACATGTTTAGATTGAGTCTATGTAATTTTCTTATTTCTTGAGTCCAGTATGATGAAGAAAGTTGAAATAGTGATTGTAATTGAGTATTTGAATATTTGATTGATAATGAAATGGAAGTTGAAGCTTGAGTAAATATTATGCAATTGTATTTATGTGTGTGATTGTCTTGCGCTCTGATCATTCTTGCTTGCAAGAGGCTTACCATGTCGACTGTTCACGTTCCTCGAGCTAGTCTTCCGTTGTAATAAAGGCTCGGGGTGTGACAGTTAAGTTGGTATCAGAGTCTAAGTCTCAGGACGTAGGGAGAAGAATCATGTCATAGGATAAGTCCAAGGTTTAAGGACACCTACCTATGAACTAAGGAAGAAATTTCCATACCCATGTGAGAATTGGGTAGAGACCGGGATGAGATAGTTATATAGAAATTATCTTAGGGTAAATCTTCCCGACTCTAAATAACTAAAATATCCATGATTCTCAGGTACCTTGATTCATAATGGCTCATCGTGTGAACTGGGACGAGATGCAGCAAACTGTTACGGGACTTACCCAAGCCCCACATATAGTGGCCCAAGCTGGTGGAAGGGCTGGCGCGGGGAACTTACACGGCACTTTCTGAAGTTTAAATCCCCCACGATTCTCTGGATCTTCTAACCCAGATGAAGCGGAAAATTGGATCGACGAGATGAATCGAATATTCGATGTCATGCAATGCACCGACCAGGAGAAAGTTCGACTTGTCACGTTCCAACTCAACAAGGATGCTTGTACATGGTGGAAATCCATTCCGGCGCCACCTGCAGATACACCTCATACATGGGAGGGTTTTCTTACACTTTTCCGAGCCAAGTACTTCTCCGAGCATGTGAAGGAGAGGAAGGCTATGGAATTTGCCTCCTTAAAATAAGGCACGATATCCGTGGCAGAGTATGAATTACAATTCTCTCGACTAGCACCTTATGCTCCTCACTTGGTAAGCACAGATTTATTGAAAGCCAACCGATTTATGGATGGTTTAAGACCCGAATTTATCCAACAACTTGGAACTCAGAATATCCGCACCTATACCGAGATGGTTCAAAGAGCGCATCTATGTGAAAGAACCATGAAGAAGGTGGAAAGGCTCTGAGGAGAAAGGTCAAGTTGAAAACATGATAGGCAAGAAGAGAAAGAAGTGGATGAGGATGAAAACCGTCACGTTAAGAGGTCCCGTAATGGGAACGGTAACGGAAAAAGAAATGGAAATAGAAATGGAAAGAATAAGAAAGTTAAAGAAGAAGAGAGAATGCAAGTCTCCACGGCTTGCTCATTTTGTGAGAAATTTGGGCACTCGACAGAAGAATGCTGGAAACGTCTCGGCGCTTCTCTCAAATGTGGAAGTCGGGAACATCGCTTGCCCATATGTCCTCTCATAAATGAACAATCTTCAAAGGATAACAACGGATGCGGGAAGCGAGGTCGATTAAATGCGATTCTAGACAAGGAAGGTGAAATGGTTAAAGGTACGCTCTTAACCCATCCGCCTTACATTAATTTTTTTTATACACTAAAATACGTACACTCTCCGTAAAAACTCATGTTATGAATTTGGGGACCAAATTCTCTTAAGTGGGGGAGTGTGTAGAGCCCCAGAATTTATCAGTAATTTTTGGATTATTTATAGAATTTTTAGAATTTATAAAGGGCAAATTTGATTAACAAATGAATTAATATTAGGATTATAAGACCCAATTATGTTAAATAACTAATCCAGCTTTGATAATTAAAATCCAATAAGTTTATGGACCAAGCCCATTAAGTTTGACCCATATTCTAGAAGGTTATTTAGCCTATTCACGAATTTTAAGGATAAATACCATTTTATTAGATAATTTAGTGGATAATTAACCAAAGAGTTTGAATTAAGATGAATGTCCACGCCCAGTTGATGTAACGGTCTATCAGGCGACCGCTACAGTCACGTAACGCACCAGTCCTGGTCCGTTACATTCAGCGAATTCCGTGAGAAGAAGAAGTTACAAAAAGATTGGAACTTTGGGATTCTCTTGGCTAGAGACCAACTTAGGAGAACTTATAACATTGCTAAGGACTCTTAGATATCAGGTTTTTGCCAACTAAGGACTCTAGAATCGATCTAATCCTCGAACCCTAGTCAAAACTCTATAAATAGGACCCAGTTCTGAACTGAGCGACCCTTACTTTTGGCTCGTGAAGAAACAAGGTAAGGAGATAGAATCTCGGGTAAGTCCTTTGGAACTTTTTGTTTCTAATACTAAGGTCTGACAACTCTCAAAATTTCATGTTAGGAGGGCGAGTATCCAAGGAGTTAGGATCTTCCAAAGTTGCTGATTTCATCACGCCAACCCAGGAAACTGTGCGACAGGGTGCTGAAGATCAGGAAATTAGAGAGCCTAAACGAGGTAATTTGAGTTAGATGCTTTAGAACTTTTTGTTCCTCTTAGTATCATCTTCCTAACCTCCAAATTTCCCATCTTTAGGTCAAGAGATTGGAGAGTGAGAGCAGCGTGAAGTTGCTGAAAAATCACAAGGAGAGAAGAACTAGGGCGACCCTTGAAGACTCAAATTAGAAGTTTAAAGCCCAGTTAAGAGGTAGGTTATCTCATGAACGACAAAAACACATTGTTAGGGATAAAAGCTCTCTAGTTTATTTGGATTTCATGCGTTATACTTCATGAATTTCATGTTTTAGGATTAGTCTATACATTTATGCATGCCTTCAACCCTAATTGAAGATAAAAAGCTATCTCTCGTTATTTCATTACTACCTATGCATCTAGATAGCATTTTTCTCATTTTGACATGATTAGAGTAGTTAGCATGCCATGAATTAATCATAAATTTCTATAGTTTCCATTTCCTGTAAGCAGAGAACCTAACGGTCTATCGTAAGACCGCCAGGGACGTGTAACGGACCTACCTTGATCCGTCACACCTCTATAAACGATTGCAGGGTTTTGAGAACTCTGACAGACCTACAGTGGACCGTTACCATATTGTGACGCGCCTAGACAAGTCCGTTACACAGCACTATGTTCTGTCAACTTAAGGCAAAATTAAGATTGGCTCAAATAGCTTTTATATATATATATATATATATATATATATATATATATATATATATATATGTGCCTAGTTAAATAGATCTTAACATGTTTTCATGATATATCTATTTAACTAGGCACATATATATATATATATATATGTGTGTGTGTGTGTGTGTGTGTGTGTGCCTAGTTAAATAGATCTTAACATGTTTTCATGATTTTTAAGTTCAGGTGTTGATTCATGTTAGAAATTGCATGATTTATGGTACTTTAGAGTTGTTTTCAAGTAGATGATAATTTCAAGCCCAAAGCACTATAGTTTTGTATTTAAACCTTGATTTAGAAAAGATATTGACGAGTTTTATCATGATTTTATACCGTTACACATTCTCTCTTATCTATAGAGTCATTTTCTTTAAGTTCATGACATATATCCCGGTATATGTCCATTAGTTCACACTCTTGCACTATAGGAACATATTCTTGAACTTGAGGACCTCTCAATTGGATATTCCTTCCAATGGACTAGGAAATCTTGTTTCAAGGCCTCCGTAATTCTCTGCGAGCCTGGGATTCCCACTAGGACGCCGAGTGGGTTGTACCATTAAAGCCCATTTGTCTAGAAAAGCACAAATCGAAGTTTTAAGTCTTGTAACGGACCTGCACTAGCCCGTCAGGCTTACCTAACGGACCGGTGTACGACTGTCACATTGTACTAAGTCCAATTTCTAGTTTCTAGATTCAGCCTGTTCTAACGGTCCAGTTCTCGACCGTTAAGATCATGTAACGGCCCAGTATTAGACCGTCACAGATCTAAATTCTTTAACCCGAGGTTTGACCAAAGGGTTGATATTCTAAAGTTCCTAGATGGATTATTGATGGTTTAGGACTTGTCATATTGTCCAAAGAAACTTAATTTAAATTATGAAGATAACGAATGTACCGTTATGCTGCCGAATTATTTCCATGAGCATAACATTGTCCTAAGTCATTCTTGATCTCTCATGTTCTTAATTGAAGCGTTCATTCATTGAATAATTATTATCATGAACTTATTGAACTTGTTATATTCTTGGCCATATTTTATTGCTTGAAACGTGGAAGTAGCTTGATTTATACGTGAAGATGTGGTTCGAGCACTGATTGTGTTCAAGGGCTCTATGCTAGTCCCCTCGGCTGATTGTCAGAAATATACTATTATAAACCATGGGGTATGATGCTACTGGCGTCGCATTGCGCTGGAGTACTTTCTTTATAAATAAGTGAAAACCCACGAACTCTTACGAGACTCTCTCTTGATTGAATTGCTACATGCTATTTACATGACGTTCTAGTGCATAACCTTTATGGTTATGAAAGTGAAAAGTGAAAGTGAAAGTGTGTTCTTGATGCATGCAAGTATATTCATATTCGTGAAAGGCCAAATTACATTCTTGGTTGATGTGACACAAACCCCTTGGGGGTGGCAGCCACTTGACCAATGCACCTTGGACCTAGATTTGCAAGCAATCGAACCGATCGGCGAACCCACTCAAGCGGACTCACCCGTGTAGCGCACACTCGTGCCCGTAGGCAACTCGACGATGGTGGAGAGGGTCCGGTATGGGACCTCGCTGTTCCAGGGTTTGGCTCACTTGAGATTGAACCCCTAAAGGCCTGGGATGCCCCAATTCTGTGGGCGGCCAGCACGCCAAGGGCGTGGGATGTAGTGGCTCTCTCACAACTCGCTCCGCGGTGGCACTCAAATTGATGATATTTTGAGATCGGGCACTCACTCACCGACCGACGGCACTAAGAAGCAATACTAGTTAAGCAAGAAGTGCTGACCAAGAGGAGTGCAACCAAGAGCTCACCTGATCGGCGTGAAGACGCCGATCCCGGCCAGAGACGAGGGCGAGCGGGGAAGTGTGGGTTCCCCGCACACTGCGCCGATGAAGCTTGATCCCTGTTTAAATTATACAACCACTACGCCTCACACAGGAGGGTGGACTTGGGGTGGGGATTTCAGTAGTACAATGCAAACACTACCTCCACGCAGGGAGGGGCGTTAAGCCAGCCAGGCGGGGCGGGGAGATTCGCTCGAATCGCGCCGACGGATCACCCGACCGAATCTGCCCGTGTCTTGAGCAGCAGGATAGGGGATCGGTGTAGCAGCCTCTGTGCGCTCCTCCGGACTCAGAACTTGACGAGACTGGCGCTGGAACGACCCTGACAGACCCAGGTACGCCTGTGAATTTTTGTGGGCGGTTCCCGCATCGCCTCTGGTCAGAGTGGACCCCAGAACAGGTGCTCAGAGTTCAGGTTCAGGCTAGCCCAGATTGTTGCAGCTGCTTGTAGAAGGTACCACAATCACTACCAATGTCTGAATGAGGTGAGACCAAGTCAAGGACGTCCGTGGATGAGTATTGTTCGAGTAGAAATTGAGAACAGCACCATAGGATGTCGGGGTGGTGAGGAGGGGTCCGTTGAGTGAGGCAGTGTCGGGGCAGGACCCAAATGGACTGTCTGTGCACCCGCGGGAGAAAAATTGGAAAGAACACTTCCTGATGCCGAACAGGATGCCACTTGTTGGTGGTGGTGGATGACTCGTGGATGCAGCTCTCGGCCAAGTGGTGCCTCCAGAAGTTGAAGGATGTGGCCGTGGGAGCTTCTGCACTACAGCTCAAATCCAGGTTCTGGTCCTTGTTGCGTAGTTGGACGAGAACAGGCACCACGAGCTGTAGCGAAGTCGAAATGAGACGATTCCACCTCGCTTGCGAAGAAGACTCGTAGACCTTTCCGGAGATGTATGGTGTACCTCCAGAGGACGTCAGACGACTCCGGAGCAGCCTCTGCAAGTTGAGCTCCAACTGCTGCCTACGAATTGAGATGGATAGGGTGGTGAAAGGTGATGGGGGACGGAGTAGATGGGGTGGGAAATGGGGTAGATGGGTGTGGGGATGGCACCTGACTATGTGGGGGTCTGTTAGGGGGTGATACAAGGTGTAGGAGGGGCAGAAAGGGGGCTGGGAGGTGGTCTAGCAAGTGGAGGAAGGGGGAGCTGCGAATTTGGGTTGGGAATGAGAGAGGGAGGAGAGATCTCTCCTTTGGTTTGAATGTGTGGTTAATGGAGGGTTTAATTCTGGTCTAGGGAATGGGAAGGGGTGTCTTGGGGATGTGAATGGGTGCTTGGGAGATGGGATTCTCCCTTGGGAAAATGAAAGGTTGTATGGGGAAGGGGAAAGGTTGCTTGGGAGGAGGGAGAGGTGCCTAGGAGAAGGGGATTCCACCTAGGGGTTGGAGGTGGATTAAATGAGAGGTATGGGGAAGGGGGAGGGGTCTTAATTAGAGATGAATAGGGAGGAGAGAGAGTGAATTTTGAAATTTGGAGAGAGGAGGAGAGAGAATGGGGTTCGCCCCCCTTTAGAGAGAGAGAGAGAAATAGAGCTAGAGAGAGAGGGAGAGGGATGCACAAATGCTTTGGCAAACTTTTATCAATACTTCATTCAGTCATTAGTTTCAACTGGTGGGATTGGGGTCATATTTATAGGAATCCCACAATTCAACAAAAGTCACTGACTCTTAGGCTAATGACAACTAACCAAGGGGGAAAGGGGCGCCCCTGGGCCAAGCCCATATAACTGGGCCCATTAACCAATCTAACTGACGTAATGATAATAAACTTAGGTAGAAGACTCATTAACCTAGGGACTTGACTGAAATAAAAGAAAAATTACAATGATATGACTCCAGAAAAATATGAAAATTACATAACTTGACTCAAGAAATCAAGACGAACACATTGGCGATCATCGGGACCCATGGAGGAATGGGAAGTGGTAAGCGATGTCCCCATCATACTCCCGGGGTGCAGAGAACTCGACTCTGTCGAGTGAGGGTCCTCCCTGCTGCGGTACTGCTCCAATAGGTCAGGATCCAGCTGCTGGAGATCCTCCCGACTCACCCAGGCATCGTCCGAAGGTGGCCGTCCCTTCCACCTAACCAGGTATCGCTCATACGCCTTGCTCCGCGTGTTGGTGACCTGTTCATCTAAAATCCGCTCCACTTGATCACGCTGGTATCTCAGGCTGGATGGAGCTCTCTGAGGTGTGGGGACGCTCTCAAGGGGTGGGGTAGGCTGGATCTTCTCACTGGGTGTCACCGTGGGACCCTTGTAGGGCACCAGGTCAGCCACATAGAAAGTGGGGCTTACTCCGTACTCTTCAGGAAGGTCCAACACATAAGTATTTGTGCTAAGGCGCCTCAACACCTGAAAGGGGCCGGCTCCACGCGACCTCAACTTTGAGACATTCCCAGGGAATAACCTCTCAGTTCTCACCATCACAAAATCACAAACTTGGAATTCTTGGTGGCGGCGGTGGGAATAAGCTGACTTCTTGTAAATCTCATTGCTCTTGTTGATGTTTTTGCGAATATCCTCATGCAACTCTCTAAGGTGTTGACTCCCAGTGGATAATGGGGGTCTTGGACAACCAAAAGTGAATCTAGCATGCCATGGTGCTACGTAGACTTTGATGGACCTAGGAGGACCGGGACATCCATAGGTGAACCTATTATGCAAAAGGGTGTTTGATGTCGGGGGTCTCGGACATCCATGAATGTTTCCTTCATACTTAGACTTCACGATGACTGACTTTGGGGGGCCTGGACATCCAGATGTAAACCTATCATGCATCGGTGCTAGTGCGTGAGTGACGCAAATGATGTGACTAGTCTGACCACATGATGCGAAAGGTTGTGATACATGGTTTCCTATCAAGATGGTCCCATTTGTGAGTTTTGGGGGTTTCCACTCATGGGGATCGAAGCGGTTCTTGGGATGGGTCACTCCCTTATTTCCAAGGTTGATGTCACCCTTGGTATTGACTCTCATAGCGTGGGCGGAATTTCGGAATGGGTGGGTTAGGACTGACATGGTGGGTGAGGGTAGGAGGGAGTGGGTGGTGAGTGATGGGTACTTGGAAGCCCATAGGGGGTGGCCAAACAGATCAAGATGGGTTAAGGGGTGAGTGACGTGGAGGGGGGTTTCAATCCAAGTGATTGCCCTAGGGTCCCTAGCACACATAGGGAAGTGGAAGTCATGACCCTGGTGGGACCCAATGCAATGCTCCTTGTAGGAGGGTAAGGGGGTGATGTAAGACTCATTAGGCTCGGGTAGAAATAATAGGAGTTTACTCATGCAAGGACCCTTGGTGTAAATGGAGGTGATGGTCCCGAGGGAGGAGTGTGAGAAACTAAGGTACCCCATGTGGCTTGCTTCTAAGGCCCACATGTTTGTCACCTCTATTTGCCAAAGTACTCCCCTAATCAAGTCCCTCAGGGTCCCTACAAGGTAGAATGAATGGTAGGTTGTGTGGAGGTGTGGGGTGGGCACGATTGGGTTGTGGTTATCCATGGAGGGGCGTGTGACGCGGAGGAGGAGGTTTTGCTTTAGCCACTCTATGAGGGGTTCCCCTAAAATTACAATTCTCATGGAGGGATGGGTGGGGGGACTTGGTTGGTCATCTTGTAACTCTCGGGGTGGTGAACATGGGTGGTAAGCGATGTCCCCATCATTGTTATATTCAACTCGATCTTGTTCGCATATCCTTTCTCATCATGATCTTATCGTGCTATTATGTTACTTATTTTGTTCAAGTGATTTACCGTATTTCGCATGATTTTACCTTATTCCTCTAGAGTAAAAATGTTAATTACTTTAATAGTGCCTTCATGTTGATGCGAAGATACCTACTGGGCAAGTGTGCTCATTACCTATTTTCAATCTTTTCAGGAGATGGAAGTGAGTTGGGTTCGGATTCAGAATATTCAAGTAGCGGATCTGAGAGTGAATGAAGAATGAGTGAAGACTTAGGAAGTCTACATGTTTAGATTGAGTCTATGTAATTTTCTTATTTCTTGAGTCCAGTATGATGAAGAAAGTTGAAATAGTGATTGTAATTGAGTATTTGAATATTTGATTGCTAATGAAATGGAAGTTGAAGCTTGAGTAAATATTGTGCAATTGTATTTATGTGTGTGATTGTTTTGCGCTCTGATCATTCTTGCTTGCAAGAGGCTTACCATGCCGACTGTTCACGTTCCTCGAGCTAGTCTTCCGCTGTAATAAAGGCTCGGGGTGTGACAGTTAAGTTGGTATCAGAGCCTAAGTCTCAGGACTTAGGGAGAAGAATCATGTCATAGGATAAGTCCAAGGTTTAAGGACCCCTACCTATGAACTAAGGAAGAAATTTCCATACCCATGTGAGAATTGGGCAGAGCCCGGGATGAGATAGTTATATAGAAATTATCTTAGGGTAAATATTCTTGACTCTAAATAACTAAAATATCCATGATTCTCAGGTACCTTGATTCTTAATGGCTCATCGTGTGAACTGGGACGAGATGCAGCAAACTATTGCGGGACTTACCCAAGCCCTACAGACAGTGGCCCAAGTTGGTGGAAGGGCTGGCGCGGGGAACTTACACGGCACTTTCTGAAGTTTAAATCCCCCACGATTCTCTGGATCTTCTAACCCAGATGAAGCGGAAAATTGGATCAACGAGATGAATCGAATATTCGATGTCATGCAATGCACCGACCAGGAGAAAGTTCGACTTGCCACGTTCCAACTCAACAAGGATGCTCGTACATGATGGAAATCCATTCTGGCGCCACCTGCAGATACACCTCATACATGGGAGAGTTTTCTTACACTTTTCCGAGCCAAGTACTTCTCCGAGCATGTGAAGGAGAGGAAGGCTATGGAATTTGCCTCCTTAAAATAAGGCACGATGTCCGTGGCAGAGTATGAATTACAATTCTCTCGACTAGCACATTATGCTCCTCACTTGGTAAGCACAGATTTATTGAAAGCCAATCCATTTATGGGTGGTTTAAGACTCGGATTTATCCAACAACTTGGAACTCAGAATATCTGCACCTATACCGAGATGGTTCAAAGAGCGCATCTATGTGAAAGAACCATGAAGAAGGTGGAAAGGCTCCGAGAAGAAAGGTCAAGTCGAAAACATGATAGGCAAGAAGAGAAAGAAGTGGATGAGGATGAAAACCGTCACGTTAAGAGGTCCCGTAATGGGAACGGTAACGGAAAAAGAAATGGAAATAGAAACGGAAAGAATAAGAAAGTTAAAGAAGAAGAGAGAATGCAAGTCTCCACGGCTTGCTCATTTTGTGAGAAATTTGGGCACTCGGCAGAAGAATGCTGGAAACGTCTCGGCGCTTCTCTCAAATGTGGAAGTCGGGAACATCGCTTGCCCATGTGTCCTCTCATAAATGAACAATCTTCAAGGGATAACAATGGATGCGGGAAGCGAGGTCAATTAAATGCCATTCTAGACAAGGAAGGTGATATGGTTAAAGGTACCCTCTTAACCCATCCGCCTTACATTAATTTTTTTTATACATTAAAATACGTACACTCTCCGTAAAAACTCATGTTATGAATTTGGGGACCAAATTCTCTTAAGTGGGGGAGGGTGTAGAGCCCCAGAATTTATCAGTAATTTCTGGATTATTTATAGAATTTTCTAGAATTTATAAAGGGCAAATTGGATTAACAAATGAATTAATATTGGGATTATAAGGCCCAATTATGTTAAATAACTAATCCTACTTTGACAATTAAAATCCAATAAGTTTATGGACCAAGCCCATTAAATTTGACCCATATTCTAGAAGGTTATTTAGCCTATTCACGAATTTTAAGGATAAATACTATTTTATTAGATAATTTAGTGGATAATTAACCAAAGAGTTTGAATTAAGATGAATGTCCACGCCCAGTTGATGTAACGGTCTATCAGGAGACCGCTACAGTCACGTAATGCACCAGTCCTGGTCTGTTACATTCAGCGGATTCCGTGAGAAGAAGAAGTTGTAAAAAGATTGGAACTTTGGGATTCTCTTGACTAGAGACCAACTTAGGAGAACTTATAACATTGCTAAGGACTCTTAGAGATTAGGTTTTTTCCAACTAAGGACTCTAGAATCGATCTAATCCTCGAACCCTAGCCAAAACTCTATACATAAGACCCAGTTCTGAACTGAGCGACCCTTACTTTTGGCTCGTGAAGAAACAAGGTAAGGAGATAGAATCTCTGGTAAGTCCTTTGGAACTTTTTGTTTCTAATACTAAGGTCTGACAACTCTCAAAATTTCATGTTAGGAGGGCGAGTATCCAAGGAGTTAGGATCTTACAAAGTTGCTGGTTTCATCACGCCAACCCAGGAAACTGTGCGACAGGATGCTGAAGATCAGGAAATTAGAGAGCCTAAACGGGGTAATTAGAGTTAGATTCTTTAGAACTTTTTGTTCCTCTTAGTTTCATCTTCCTAACCTCCAAATTTCCCATCTTTAGGTCAAGAGATTGGAGAGTTAGAGCAGCATGAAGTTGCTAAAAAATCACAAGGAGAGAAGAACTAGGGCGACCCTTGAAGACTCAAATTAGAAGTTTAAAGCCCAGTTAAGAGGTAGGTTATCTCATGAACGGCAAAAACACATTGTTAGGGATAAAAGCCCTCTAGTTTATTTGGATTTCATGCGTTATACTTCATGAATTTCATGTTTTAGGATTAGTCTATACATTCATGCATGCCTTCAACCCTAATTGAAGATAAAAAGCTATCTCTCATTATTTCATTACTACCTATGCATCTAGATAGCCTTTTTCTCATTTTGACATGATTAGAGTAGTTAGCATGCCATGAATTAATCATAAATTTATATAGTTTATATTTCCTGTCAATAGAGGACCTAATGGTCTATCGTAAGACCGCCAGGGACGTGTAACGGACCTACCTTGATCCGTCACACCTCTGTAAACGATTGCAGGGTTCTGAGAACTCTGACGGACCTACAGTGGACCGTTACCATATTGTGACGCGCCCAGACAAGTCCGTTACACAGCACTGTGTTCTGTCAACTTAAGGCAGAATTAAGATTGGCTCAAATAGCTTATATATATATATATATATATGTGTGTGTGTGTGTGTGTGTGTGTGTGTGTGTGTGTGTGTGTGTGTGTGTGTGTGTGTGTGTGTGTGTGTGTGTGTGTGTGTGTGTGTGTGTGTGTGTGTGTGTGTGTGTGTGTGTGTGTGTGCCTAGTTAAATAGATCTTAACCTGTTTTCATGATTTTTAAGTTCAGGTGTTGATTCATGTTAGAAATTGCATGATTTATGGTACTTTAGAGTTATTTTCAAGTAGATGATAATTTCAAGCCCAAAGCACTATAGTTTTGTATTTAAACCTTGATTTAGAAAAGATATTGACGAGTTTTATCATGATTTTATACCGTTACACATTCTCTCTTATCTATAGAGTCATTTTCTTTAAGTACATGACATATATCCCGGTATATGTCCATTAGTTCACACTCTTGCACTATAGGAACATATTCTTGAACTTGAGGACCTCTCTATTGGATATTTCTTCTAATGGACTAGGAAATCTTATTTCAAGGCCTCCGTAATTCTCTGCGAGCTTGGGATTCCCACTAGGACGCCGAGTTGGTTGTACCATTAAAGCCCATTTGTCTAGAAAAGCACAAATCGAAGTTTTAAGTCTTGTAACGGACCTGCACTAGCCCGTCAGGCTTACCTAACGGACCGGTGTACGACCGTCACATTGTACTAAGTCCAATTTCTTGTTTCTGGATTCAGCCTGTTCTAACGGTCCAGTTCTCGACCGTTTAGATCATGTAACGGCCCAGTATTAGACCGTCACAGATCTAAAGTCTTTAACCTGAGGTTTGACCAAAGGGTTGATATTCTAAAGTTCCTAGATGGATTATTGATGGTCTAGGACTTGTCATATTGTCCAAAGAAACTTAATTTAAATTATGAAGATAACGAATGTACCTTTATGCTGCCGAATTATTTCCATGAGCATAACATTGTCCTAAGTCATTCTTGATCTCTCATGTTCTTAATTGAAGCGTTCATTCATTGAATTATTGTTATCATGAACTTATTGAACTTGTTATATTCTTGGCCATATTTTATTGCTTGAAACGTGGAAGTAGCTTGATTTATACGTGAAGATGCGGTTCGAGCACTGATTGTGTTCAAGGGCTCTATGCTAGTCCCCTCGACTGATTGCCAGATACATACTATTATAAACCATGGGGTATGATGTTATTGACGTCACATTGCGCTGGAGTACTTTCTTTATAAATAAGTGAAAATCCATGGAACTCTTGCGAGACTCTCTCTTGATTGAATTGCTACATGCTATTTACATGACATTGTAGTGCATAACCTTTATGGTTATGAAAGTGAAAAGTGAAAGTGAAAGTGCATTCTTGATGCATGCAAGCATATTCGTATTCGTGAAAGGCCAAATTACATTCTTGTTATATTCAACTCGATCTTGTTCGCATATCCTTTCTCATCGTGATCTTATCGTGCTATTATGTTACTTATTTTGTTCAAGTGATTTACCGTATTTCGCATGATTTTACCTTATTCCTCTAGAGTAAAAATGTTAATTACTTTAATAGTGTCTTCATGTTGATGCAAAGATACCTGCTGGGCAAGTGTGCTCATTACTTATTTCCAATCTTTTCAGGAGATGGAAGTGAGTCGGGTTCAGATTCAGAATATTCAAGTAGCGGATCTGAGAGTGAATGAAGAATGAGTGAAGACTTAAGAAGTCTACATGTTT
This sequence comes from Amorphophallus konjac, assembly GCA_022559845.1. Classification (NCBI taxonomy): domain Eukaryota; kingdom Viridiplantae; phylum Streptophyta; class Magnoliopsida; order Alismatales; family Araceae; genus Amorphophallus; species Amorphophallus konjac. The sequence continues at coordinate 86,563,932 of CM040128.1, forward strand.
CGATTGGGTCTATGTAATTTTCTTATTTCTTGAGTCCAGTATGATGAAGAAAGTTGAAATAGTGATTGTAAATGAGTATTTGAATATTTGATTGATAATGAAATGGAAGTCGAAGCTTGAGTAAATATTGTGCAATTATATTTATGTGTGTGATTATCTTGCGCTCTGATCATTCTTGCTTGTAAGAGGCTTACCATGCCGGATGTTCACGTTCCTCGCGCTAGTCTTCCGCTGTAATAAAGGCTCGGGGCGTGACAACCATGGCCAAAGGGCCAAGTACAATGCAACACCCAAAAATAAAAAAAAGGGGGGAGAAACAAGAAAACATGGGGAAGGGGACACCTGAGGAGAGGAACGGGCCAAGAAGGAAGAGACTATGGCTGCCTGTGCTCCCCCTTCCTCTCCTGCTACATGTTTTTTTGATCCCTCTCCCTCTCTCCCTCTCTCTATGCGTGGACGGCGGTGGACGGAGCAGTAGCCCTCTCTCTCTTCCTCTCTTCTGACCTTCTTCTTCTTCTTTTTCCTCTCTTCTTCTTCTCCACGCACAGGAGCTCTCCCCCTTCTTCTCTTTTCTGTCTCTCTCTTCTTCCGATCGAAGTCCAGCCTCTCCATTTTCCCCCCTTTTCAGGGGTTTATGTATATGCTGCCATTGACCTCCGCTGGCGATAGTGGTTAATGGGGGATTTACCCCAGTCTTGTCTCCCGACAGAGGGATGCTTGTGTGCCTCAATAGGGCGTCGACAGCTGGGCTTTCCAGCTTGTTCGACGGGAGTCCACTACGCGCCAAGGGGGGAGGCTGTGACCGCTGGAAGAGCTGCCGTCGGAGGGCGCTACACCGGGTGGAGGGCGTTCGATAGTGTGCCGTTGAAAGGTGTTTGGAGGTGTGTCGCTGGGGCACCAAAGGGTGTGCCGCTGGAGGTTGCCCTGGGTGTGTCGGGCACGGGCTGCTGAGGGCGTGCCGCTGGAGGGGCTTAAGGAGTGTGCCGCTAGAGGGTGTTCAGCAGGTGTGCCACTGGAAGGGCCTGAAGGGTGTGCCGCTGGAGGGCCGCGATATTGTGCCGTTGAAGGGGGGCACAAGTGTGCCGCTGGAGGCTTTCGGTAGTGTGCCGCTAGAGACATCAAAGTAGTGTGCCGGTGAGGGCATTTGGAGTGTGCCGCTGGGGGGCATCACTAGTGTGCCGTTGGAGGCGTTTGGCTGCTGTGCCTTTGGAGGGCACGAAGGATGTGCCCTCTTCTTCTTTTCTTCTTTTCATCTTCTCTTCTATTTTCTTCTCTTCTTTATTCCCCTGCACGTAAACATGGGGTGAGAATTTTTTAGTGTCCACAGGCATCGAATGTGACCGTCACGGTCTGTTGCTGCATAGGGATTCCCCAATGCAAATTCAATGAAACTCTCAACTCCATGCTTAAAGTCATCTGACACCACCCGGTCAACTATTCTACAATACATCCATGAATGATCTGTCAACATTTTGCCTGCACCCAATAAATGTTAATACACATCCTAACTTTGAAATCATTACTCCTGAAAATAAACCCGACCATTTCCTCACATCATTCGCCATAAACCATTTACAGTTGGAAGAGGACTATTAATTAGATTAGCACTTTTTAACCCATCCATGAAGGTTTGATCGCACAATCACTTACTATATGTGTTGCACGATTTGCTAAAAATTTCGACAGCATCTCCCCACACTTCTCCGATATACCAAAAATATTTATTGATTTTAAAATTTTCTTAAACACTTACAAGTAAGTGGTTAAGAAAACACTCAAAATCAATAATGGTATATCAGAGAAGAGTGAGGAGATGCAACCAAAATTCTCAACAAACCATACAAACACATATAGTAAATGACTGCCTAAGTGCGATCAAACATTCACATACTGTCCAAATGAGACAATTCAAGACTTTGAGGTAGATATATACATTCTAGTAAACAAATGAGAACATACACATCAATCCCAAAGCCTTGAGCGGGAAGACTCATTGACACGGTTTTAACACGCTCTCCTGAGGTGCGTGTAATGTTAGGTCGCACCCACACACCTCAGCTCACAGGGAATACCCCATGTACTTATATAACATGAAATTAAATAACAACGCAATTATCATTATGCATATAACAAATTAAATAACATCTAATTTATAAAAATTTTCAAATGAAGAACATCAAAGCTAAATAATCCACATTTTTGAGTCAAATCAACATCAAAGATAAATAAGATAAATAATCCGTCAGAAAATGCCATCGCTAATACCGCATTTTCTGTTGTCCCTTCTCTGCTTGGATAGGGTAGATGGTGTCCTTACACCTAGAGTGTGATGGTTCTTGCTAGGGGTGCAAAGAACTATTATGCTTGACAAGTTACTTGAGCTTGCCTCATTTATTAAGTAAATGAGCCAAGTTTAAGTTTAGATTTAAGTGTAATGTTTGTGTATAATGTGTGGATCCAAAAATAGATCCGTATTTAATTTTCCTTTTGGAGTACACCATCTTTAATTTCTCAGTGGTTACTTATGCTGATGAGAAAATGCAATTCCTGGGACCTAAATTGTCTGAAGATGATATAGTTTCCTGTGAACTTTCTCTGCACCCAAGGCACCTGAAACAAATGCAGCCACATTAGATAGAGGGCTTCAATTTCTTGGTGAGAAACCTAGTGGGTGATAATCCTGGAGGCTGCATTCTGGCACATGCACTAGGGTCAGGAAAGACGTTCATGCTCATTAGCTTTATTCAGAGTTTTTAGCTAAATATCCTTCTGCAAGGCCGTTAATCATTCTTCCTAAAGGGATTCTGCCAACGTGGAAGGGAGAGTTCCATCATTGACAAGTAGAAGAACTTCCTCTGTATGACTTCTACTCTGTTAAGGCTGACAATAGATCTCACCAGCTTGATGTTCTTCAAAAATGGGAGGAGAACAGGAGTATTCTTTTCTTGGGCTATAAGTAGTTTTCTAGAATTGTGTGCGATGTAAGAGACGAGATAGAGGCTGCATGTCAGGAAAGGTTACTAAAGGTCCCTAGCCTTCTCATTTTAGATGAAGGCCATACTCCCAGAAATGAAGACACAAATATTCTTTCTACGCTAGAAAAGGTGCAAACTCCCCGTAAGGTGGTTCTTTCAGGAACACTATTTCAGAATCATGTCAAAGAAGTTTTTAATATAATGAATCAAGTGCATCGTAAGTTGAGAACATGGACTCATCACGTGCATGTCATGATGAGTCGATGTTCATGAACTTACGACGCACTAGATTCAATATATTAAAAACTTCCTTGACATGATTCTGAAATAGTGTCCCCGAAAGAACCACCTTACGGGGAGTTTGCACCTTTTCTAGCATAGAAAGAATATTTGTGTCTTCGTTTCTGGGAGTATGGCCTTCATCTAAAATGAGAAGGCTAGGGACTTTTGGTAACCTCTCCTAACATGCAGTCCCTATCTCGTCTCTTACATCGCACATAATTCTAGAAACTTGCTTATAGCCCAAAAAAAGAATACTCATGTTCTCCTCCCATTTTTTAAGAACATCAAGCTGCTGAGATCTATTGTCAGCCTTAACAGAGTAGAAGTCATACAGAGGAAGTTCTTCTACTTGCTAATGATGGAACTCTCTCTTCCACGTTGGCAGAATCCCTTTAGGAAGAATGATTAACGGCCTTGCAGAAGGATATTTAGCCAAAAAACTCTGAATAAAGCTAATGAGCATGAACGTCTTTCCTGACCCTGGTGCATGTGCCAGAATGCAGCCTCCAGGATTATCACCCACTAGGTTTCTCACCAAGAAATTGAAGCCCTCTATCTGATGTGGCTTAATTTGTTTCAGGTGCCTTGGGTGCAGAGAAAGTTCACAGGAAACTATATCCTCTTTAGACAATTTAGGTCTCAGGAATTGCATTTTCTCATCAGCATAAGTAACAACTGGGAAATTAAAGTTGGTATACTCCAAAAGGAAAATTAAATACGGATCTATTTTTGGATCCACACATTATACACAAACATTACACTTAAATCTAATTTTTTGTGTAATTTGGATCTATTTTTGGATCCACAAAGTATACATAAATATTACAACTCATTTTTAGATACAATAAGAGAATGTAAGATTCTGGCACTCCTTCGAGCAGCCGTGTATGCGAAAGTACAATTTCTAAAGTTGAACCACCATGCTAAAATTCAGAAAATGACAAACGGGACGATCAAGTCACTACTCTTTCAAAGAATTCTAGTCTACTCTACTAATCATGTTCTTCCATCGTTCCTGAAGAACCCTCGTCACAGGGTTTTGAGATGATTCCCAGAATACACCATAGTCCATATGAAGGATGCCGGATGGCATTGAATAATTCACAATATATTTCACAAACATGTAGACGCATAAGGAAAAAAATAGCCCTATAATATGGTTACAGGCATCAGGAAGATATTATTTCAATCGGCAAGCAATCTACCTTTTCTGGAAATCCTACCCATTCTGCAAAAGATTCAGTTGAGAAATAAGGGCATGATGAGATCAGAGGAGGCCTAGCCCGATTATCTGAGATCTGATTTACAGTAACACATAATAATCTCCCCTCCCACCAGCGACCTCCTCCTCCCCCTCCGAGCTACCCATCCCCCCCACCCTCCTTAAACCCCCCTTCCCCTCCCACCGTCGACCTCCCCCCTCCCTGAACCCACTCCCACCGACGAGCTCCCCTCCCCCTGCCACCGGTCACCCCTCCCTAAACCCCCCCTCCCCCTCTGAGCTCCCCCCCTCCCCCTCTGAGCTCCCCCTCCCTGCCACCGGTCGCCATGCCACCGGTCGCCCCCTCCCTGAACCCCCCTCCCCTTCCACCGGAGACCCCCCCTCCCCCTCCGAGCTCCCCCTCCCCCCCACCCTCCCTGAACCCCCCCTCCCCTCATCGTCGGCCCCCCTCCCCTTCCCAAACCCTCGTCCCCTCACCGCCGGCCGCCGCGGGAACCCCCATCCCCTTCCCAACCAATGCTCCTCCCCTCCCCTCTGGTTTGCCACTGACCCCCCTCCCCCTCCGAGCTCCCCCTCCCCCCCACCCTCCCTGAACCCCCCTCCCCTCATCGTCGACCCCCCTCCCCTTCCCAAACCCTCGTCCCCTCACTGTCGGCCGCCGCGGGAACCCCCATCCCCTTCCCAACTGACACTCCTCCCCTCCCCTCTGGTTTGCCACTGACCCCCCTCCCCTTCCTTACCCTCCCCAACCGACCCCCCCGTCCCCTCACCGTCGGCTGCCGCCGCGGGGTCCCCCCTCCCCTTCCCAACCGATGACGCCCCTCCCCTCTCCCCTTCCCCATCGGCACCCCTCCCACCCCCAGCGACAACAAACACAGGTTTAAAAAAAAGACAGAGGGTGAGGGGGGACATACCGGAGGTGATCGTCTGAGCTCCGGCGACGATGACTCCGACGGGGACGGCGAGGAAGGCGGGCACAGCTGCGAGCTACCACGGATGGCGGTGGGCACGACGACGAGGACGGCGACGATGTCGACGGTGAGGATGGCGACAACGGCGGTGAGGATGGCTTAACTGGCGAAGGTGAGCTCTGATGGGCTCTCGTCGATAGGGAGGGAGTGGAAAGAGGGGGTGGGCACAGAGTGTGACTGAGTGGGAGCGAGAGGGTTTCCGTCGCAGGTAGAGGCGGGAACTTCGGACGATTTCAGACGGACATAAGTTCCGTCCGAAAAGTCATCTGAGTTTCAGGCGGATAATTTTCCATCGTAATATCTATTCAAAATTAAGACGGATATTCAGACGGATATTAATCTGTCGAAAATATTGATGACATTTTAGACGTATAATCATCCGTCTTCATTTTGGACGGCTATTATGACGGAAAAGTATCCGTATGAAAATTCCATCTCAAACTCTGCCTTTTCTTGTAGTGTCCCTCGCCTTTGCAACCTGAGTCCAAGCTGGGGGGAAAATCAGCTAGAGGACCCGACTTAGAGTAGATGGTCTGTGTGTGCACACGTGGTTGGGGACGTCGACCCACGCTGATGAGTGTAACCCCAACTAGTCCTTGTTCTATGATTACTGTACGGTGTCTCAGTTTCCGCTGGGCCAGAGGGAGACACCTGAGATGCGGACTAAGTCGTCAGTGGACGCTTCCGGCCTTGCTTCTAGTGGGCAGGTACTCCCATCACTGTTGACACCCGTTTTAGCCCATAAATTGTGTTATTTCTCTTGTTCATCATTTTTGATGTCCCGAGTTAACCGTTTCTTTAGAGCTTTCCTTGGATGGATTTCGAGCCCATTTTTATTGCTCCATTCCCTTTGAGCCTTGGAAATCATGATTTCATTCAGCCCTAGGCCTTATCTTATAAGTTCTCACCTTTTTTGGGCATTCCGGGTCAACCTAGATAGCCCAGTGGCCCATTTGCTGCCAGAAGCCTGCAAACGGTCAGTCGACCGAACGTTTCCTTTGGCTAGCGGTCGGTCGACCGACCACTAGAGTTGATTCCCCAGCCCAACCGTTACCCCTTTCTTCTTATGCGACACCTGCAGATGGTCGGTCGGTCGACCGACCGTTTCTTGCATGTGGCAGTCGGTCGACCGACCGCTAAGCTGCCTGAAGAGTCCAGCTTGCTCCGGACTCTATTTTCTGCTCGACGGGGCTATCCTCCGGGGCTGATATCTTCTAGATTATTCACCAAATCACGATCTATCTTTTCTGGGCTCTTCCCCTTGATATTATCTCGAGATTGATATATCACACTCGATTTATCTTGGACTCTATCCCCTGAAATCTTGGGAGAACTTTCTGGATTCCTGCAACTCTATTTAAACCTGCCCAGTTCGTAGTGTGTGACGGGGGGCTCTTTCTTGGTTCGGGGTGAAGCCATGCTGTATCTCCGATTCATTTCTTTGATCCCAATCTGAAGAGGGAAGTATTGGCTTTGATTTCCATACTCAAGGGATGTCTAACTCTCTTTCTACTCTTAGTTATTCTCCTCCCAATTTCACAAATCATCACAAATCTCTATTTTCTGCACTCTGTCTGCACTTTTCTTCATATTGCATGAACGTTTCCCGCAATTGTGCTGCGTGATTTCTCTATATCTTTATCTTATTCTTATCACAATACAGACACCTATCTTTTGCACCCTTCCACAGGGGTTAAAAACCTCCTCCCGGTGCGTTTTCTCTCAATTTTCAACCCTATTTTATCACTGCGGGATTGATACTACACTTGCATGTTCTAATGGATTTTTCTCTTGTGTTTTGGCTTTGTTTTGTAGCAGAGCATGAATTGAACGTTAGGCCCTCTTCCTCTAGCCGGCTGGAAGGAGAGGAGGTTGAATCCACAAAGTTCACCGCACCCTGTTCCTTAAGCGCGATCAAGTCTTCATACTTTTCCAAGGTACACGGCGTCGTTCCTCTCCTTTCTCCATCCTTTTGGCGTTGTCAATCCTTGGTGACATTCACGATTAGTATTTCTTCTCTTTCATCGCCCCTTTGTTCATACTTCCATGCTTGGTCATGCTCATCATATATTATTTGCATAGTTTGGGGGGGTAAGAGAGATAACAAAACATCAACAACCTCTATTTTTTTACGATCACGGTGGGACACCTAGTGCCCATCACGTTATTTATGCTCTTTTGTAAGTTGGGTGTGGGTATGTGCATGTTTAGGTAGAGTTTTCTTAATTTTTCTGTTGTTCTGAGTGTTTTCGGGTCTGTCAGGGGGTTGCGGTCTTCTCCAGGACCGCTAGACGTGCCTAACGGTCATCACTGGGCCACCAGGGCCTTTCTGCTGGACTTACGGTCTACCACCAGACTGCAAGGGTGTTAAAAACGGTCATCTGGTAGACTACTTTCTGATTTTGAGAGGTTTGCGCGCAGGCTCACAGGGGAGTCTTTCTTAGGCGATTTAGTTGACCTCCCGGGGGCGAATAGCTCCGTTCTTGGGCCCGTTCTATAGCCCTTTGTATCGTCTTTCCATCCATATATCATTTGTAATATTTGGGTCATGTTTGCATAGTTTAATTGTGTCTTCTTTTTTGAGTTTTCTGCATAAAGTCTACAGGCAGGTCCAGAGACAGATTCATAGGTACATCTTTGGTTGATGATTTGATTGGCTTCCTGAGATCTGATTGCTTACTTCTTCCTTCCATCTTGTTCCCCTTTTTATTGTCTTTCCATCCATATATCATTTGCATCATTTGGGTCACGTTTGCATAGTTAAATATTATCTCCATTTTTACATTTTGTGCATAAAATCTGCATGCAGGTCTAGGGGCAGACTCATAGGTACGCTTTGCATTGGTTATTTAATTACCTTCCGAGTTCCGATTGAGTCTTTGTCTGGTCCTGCCTTGATGTCCCTTGTATTATTTTCATTTTCATATATTGTTTGCATCCATATCATCTTGTTTTCATAATTAAATCTTGTCATCATTTTTCAGTTTTATGCTAGATTTTTACATGCACTCCGGTGCATATAGGGCCATGCATTGCATATCATAGTTGCATTCCTACCTTGGTAAGTGATACTCTCACCTCCATATTTCTTGGAGTCGACTAGGTGATCTTATCCGGGACCTCCATAAGTTCCCGTGAGCCGTGGATTCCCACACAAACGCCGGGCCGGTTGTACCTTTCCACCCATTAGGCTTGCATTTGCATACGTGAGAGGGAGTTGAACGTAGTCAACCCAAAGTTTGGACCTTATTCCCTATAGGATTCCTATCTTGAGGGAATTGTGCTTAATTTAAAATATTAAAAGGCCCATCAAAATTTTTGACAAATAAAAAAAATTCCCATCATTTTAACTTATTTGACTTGGGTGAAACCCTTCACATTGTTTTGTGTTGTTTGGGCTTGTCCAGACCCATTTGTGGTGTTTGTGTTACATCCCATCATCATCCACATATTCTTTTGTTGTTGTTAGGCCCATTAGGTTAGTCCATTTTGTGTGTCCATTGTCCAGTCCCATTGTCATAGGTCCTTCTTCTCTTGGTCTGTGCATTAGTGGGTTAGTCCCCCTCTTATTCTCAAGCCCATTAAGCCCTTGCCTCCCTCCTTGTATTAAGGCTCCATTTGCCCTCATGGAGCATCATTCCAACCCCTTGTATCATTCTTCTTCTCAATTTTTTTCCTATTCCCGCGTGGAATCCTCTTCCCACGCGGGCCCATCTTCCCGTGGTCCCTCTGACCCATCTGAAGAACATGCTAATCTCATGGCCCATCTATCATGCCTTATTTGTCAAATGGACCCGACCCAGGCCCAATGCCTTATTACAAATCATCTTCATGGGCCTTCTTCTCTCAATGGGCCCTCTTCTCATGTTAATGGGCCTTATTCGTATAATGGGCCTTCTTCTCATAATGGGCCTTCTTACCTTCATGTGCCTCCTTCCTCTCCTTCTTATATTGCTGGCCCGAATCCTAATGGCCAATTTTCCTCTAATGGGCCCCCTCCTTCTTCCCCTTATGCTGCTGGCCCAGTTGGTCCTCATGCTCATGTTAATGTTCCTTCTAGGCCCATGCACCCTTCCATTCCTAGAATGGACTTTCCTTCTTCTTTTCAACCCGGATCCTCTTATCCGGCCCAATATCATCATCTTGGTTCATATTCACAATCTCTTGCTCAAGCTGGCCCATATTCTTCTCGATCTCTCCCTACCCAGGAGATGATTGCTCAAGCCCAACGCCAACTTGATGAACTTCAACGCCGAGTTGATCCCAAATCCTCCTTAAGTGTTCCATTCGCATTTCAAGATCTTCAGCTCCCGCCATCTTCACAGATTCTCGCATATCGCCGTTATGGTGGAGTCGGTGACCCGTATGTGCACTTAAAGGAGTTTCTTTATGAGTTGACCCAATTTTGACATGATCAACGCTTGATGGCTTATCTATTTGGTCTGTTATTGGAAGGCCCGGCTCAGGATTGGTTCTTTTCCCTGCCGCAAGAGCAGATTGTGAATTTTCAAGTTGTTCAAGAGAAGTTCATTCAGCAGTTTCAGGATCAGGTTGGGCCCAAGTATTCTATGGTGGATCTGGCCTACGAAAAGATGAAGCCCGAAGAAGAGTTCTACACCTCTGCTGATCGCTGGCGTCGCCTCGCCGCGTAAGTCCCGGGGCACATTCCGGAGCAGGAGCAAATCAAGATGCTTATTTCAAATGCAACGCCCATATATCGGTTTATCTTAGCCCTCAACGACCTCACCTCCTAGCAACAACTTTATAGCCGAGCCCGCTTCATTCGCCAACAAATCCAAGGTTCCCTTGACCCCGAGTCTTCTCTACGTTCGCCATCCATTTACACTTCATCCTCCACAAGCCAACCTCCCGCTCCCATGAGTCAGCCCTCCATGAGTCAGCCTTACGCCTCCACATATCAACCCTCCATGAGTCAACCCTCCGCATATCAACCTTCCATGGGTCAGCCTTCCGCCTCCTCATACCTACATCCGTCTCCACCTCCACCTCCGGTCAAAGAGACACCACACCACGAGCAAGTGGATGCCATCTATATACCCCCTCATCCCGCTCTGTATATGTCTCCACCAAATCCCTCCGCCATTAGCCATGCGCCCTTACTTACACAACCTCCTCCATCATCTCATACCCCTCGGCACCCGCCTTGCCCGAAGCAGGCTCCTCACTCTCCGTTACCGAAGTGTTTTACAGATATTTTCAGGGCTTTGATGGCCACTCACTCGTTGCAGCTCCCTCCAGTTTTGCCTTGCCGACCCGTGGTTGGGGATTTGCTCTAATTTTGTGATTATCATCATCAGCAGGGGCATTTGGTTGAGGATTATCCCGAGTTCCGGAAGTTTGTTTACGACCTGGAAGATAAGAAGAGGATTGATTGGACCACCATTCGCAAGGTTATTCTACATCTCCGCAGCAAGCAGCAGCAGACGTCGCCCAGGCAGCCGTCTCCATCACTACAAGGCCAGGAGCACCCCTGTGATTCTTCATCTAGTGTCACACTCGCTCCATTATCTGCTCTGTCATTTACTCCATCACCCGTTCCCTCACCTAGGCCATCGCCTACCCTATCGTCTCCACCTATTCCATTACCTACCCCTTCCGCATCGCCATCTCTTATCCCGGATCCATCCCCTCCACAAACCCAAGCCTCCGCTCAGGCTAGTGCCATCTCTTCTTCCGCCACTTCTTCCACCACTACTTCTGCTACCAACGTCGCCCGGCGCGTTGTGTCGATACGCTGACGGTGGGCACCACGGCCTTCCTCTTCACCCTCCCCATCTCCGACACCACCTCCGCTACCCTCATTACCTATGCCATCTCCACCACCCTCACCATCGCCTAAACCTCCATCATCTCCGCCATCACCTTTGCCCGAGCCTGAGCAAGCTTCGCCTTCACCTTCGCCTTCACCTTCGCCTTCACCCCCGCCTACACCTCCACCTTCACCTTTATCCTCACCCGAGCCTATCATTGCCACATCGCCTTTGCCACCACTCGACACCCTCATTCCCGTTGAAGCCTCCACACCTTCCAAACCTTCACCTACGCCACCCAAACCTATTCCCTCTACTTCTCCATCCACTTCCATCCCACGGAGCGGGTGTGCATTACCTTTGGTGCCCCTCGGGTCTGGTCCCCAGGGAGACGATGAGCCGAGTCGGGATCGTTCGGAGCCAACCGTGTGTTTCAAGATTCAAGATTTCATCTGTCGGATGCCGATCCGCGTCCTGGTCTCTGGTTATTTTGGGGCAGATGTGCCTTGACCTCCGATGATGGTTGTCAAAAAGAGTTCTCTTGCACTCGTGCCAGTTTCTTCTCAAGCGAGACCGGTGGCAATCTCATTGCCCGCCGGTGCACTCACTATTGATGCTATTATTACCCCTCGCTCCATTGCTATTCAGTTCACTGGTCAGGAAGGGTTCTCCACCCGCATTATGCTAACTCATACGGCCGCAAAGGAAATTTTGAGTTCTATATTCAAGGGGCAATTGGCCGTATTCTCAGCATTCTCCAAGGACATTCTGCACATCCTATGCAACCTCCCTCAGTTTATCGGTGAGCCGGCCACGTCAACGTCGTGTATCACTCTCCCTCAATTTCATCATGTTCTTCTATCAAGGGAGTTGTGCTTCAAGACTGAGTGCCGAGTGGAGTTGCCCAATCTCATGCTGCTAGTGCCAAGTGACAAAATTCCATGGTTTTCTGATGCTCATCCATCTAAGGAGTTTACTGTTCAAGAATGTCCACATATTGTTAGCACTGGATGTCTAGGGGCAACCGTCCCAGCGAGGCTGCATGTTCATGACTGGGCCAGGCGGTCTGTCAGGTGGACCCATTATTTGTGAAGATATTTCAAATCAAGAAGCCTAGAGGTCCGAATTCGCGCCAGGCAGGTCCATTACAAGCCAGTTTTAGCTAAGAAGAGGCGGCAACGCAAGTTCAAGAGCCACCAATTGTGCATTCAAGGGTCCACTTCTTCCTCCCATTCTTTTCATTCATCTTTCCTTCTATTCAGTTCCCACCCTTGGGTGGTGTACCTTCCTCCTTATGATCATGTTTCCATCATTTTCTCCTCTTTTCCGGGGTCCACAAACCCCTATTCCTCTGCTTCCCATCCAGAGTCTCTGGATTCTCCCCCGTCTCACGATTTTAGGCCTCAGCCCATGTCATCTTTTCATCCTAATTTTGAGATATCTTTTGATTCTCCTTCCCCAGGATTTCCGGGTGTTGTCTCTGCTTCTTCTCCAACCCTATCGGATGACCACTATTCTCCTTCTCCGACCACGTCGGATGATTACTCTTCTTCTTCCTTACTTTCACAGCAATCTCATCATTATTTTTCTATTCTTTCTGTCTCACCCTTTCGGGGGCGTTGCCTTTTTTCTTGCTGTTTTCGAGGCTTTAGTCCGCCTTGATCCCAATTGATCTCCGATTATTCTGTATCTGGTTCTTTGTTATTAGGGTCTCTGCACCTTAGCGAGGGAGTTCTAGCCCTCGTCTCTCTTCCTTTTATCATTCTTCGTCCAGTTTGATGTCTGTCACTCCTCCGTGTCGAGGAGTCTTGAAACCTTGTTATCTTCTCATCTTTGTCTTGTCAAGCAAGGAATATGAAGCTCGATGGTCAAGATCGCTTCAGGATGCTATTTTCACGCTATGGATTTGCAAGGTATCTTTATTTTGTGCGAGAATATACTTTCATTTTCATCATTTCTATTTCTCCTCCGCATGCGTATAATGTTGGTTCCTCAAGAGACTTAGGTGATAGCCTAGTTCGCTTCTGCAGCATCCTGTGGACATGCAAAATTGCACGCCCATACGTCCCAACTAGTCTAGCATCAACAACGACTCCAAATAAAAAACCACGGGGAAGATGGGCCATCCGAACTCTCCAAACAAACGCATATACTGCCGTGAAGCCGTCCCCGGAGTCTCGACAGCGAAGAGAAATCAACCACCAAGAGCCCCACAATCTATGGGCCTCGAAGAAAATCAGATGGGCCACAACTCGCGCTCTCAACAGGCTCAAGACTGCCTATTTAGGCATTCAACGGCACGCCTGCCAGGCCCTTCAACGGCACGCCTGCCAGCCCCTTCAACGGCACGCCTGCCAGGCCCTTCAAAGGCACGCCTGCCAGCCCCTTCAACGGCATGCCTGCCAGGCCCTTCAATAGCGCCCCTGCCATTCCCTTCAACGGCACGCCTGCCGGGCCCTTCAACGGCACGCCTTCAAGCCTTCAATGGCACGCCTACCAGGCCCTTCAACGGCGCGCCTGCCAGCCCTTCTAGCAGCACACCTTCTGTGTCTTCCAGCGGCACAACTTTTTGGCCTCTCAGCGGCACACCTTCTGTGTCTTCCAGCGGCACAACTTTTTGGCCTCTCAGTGGCACACCTTCTGTGTCTTCCAGCGGCACAACTTTTTGGCCTCTCAGCGGCACACCTTGCCACCCGGTGCAACCGACAGAGCGACGTGATGCCCATCCCCTACGATTCGTGGTGCGCAGTGAGCTGACTGAGGTGTCGCCTAGGGAGGAAGACACGCAAGCTACTCCCTCCTACAACCAAGGACGGGAGAGTCAACTCCCATTTAATGCTCGTCAACTTCGGACGCTCCCCGCCTTCAGGAGCTCTTGCCGTGGGAGGTATAAAAAGCCTCCGCTGCTCCACAGGAAGGGACACACAGGAAGACAGGAGGAAAGAGCCAGAGAAGAAGAAAAGAAGAGAAGAAGAAGGAGAAGATAAGAAGAGAGGAAGAGAGGGGGAGGAGTGCTCTCCGCTCCATCCACCGTCGCCGTCTGTGTGAAAAGAGAAGAGAGGAAGAGAGGGGAGAGTGCTGCTGCTGCACCCACCGCCGCCGTCTGTGCGAAAAGAGAAGAGAGGAAGAGAGGGGAGAGTGCTGCTGCTCCACCCACCGCCACTGCCGGAATAGAAGAAGAAAAGGAAGAGAAAGAAGAGAAGAAGAAAAGGGGGAGAGGGCCTGCTGCCCTTCCCCTCTCCGCTGCTACTCCGGCTCCCGGTGTCTGTGCGAAGAGAAAAAGAGGAAGAAGAAAAGAGAGGAGAGAGAAAAGAGTGAGCTGTGGGAGAGGAGGAGTCCATGCTCCGTTCCCCTCCCCATTGTATTTCCTTTTCTGCTTTCTTTTCCTTCATTTCCTTTTTTTTTATCGTCGTTGCGATGTATTAGCCTCCTTCGGTGTTTCACGCCCCTTTCCTTTTTTTATCGTCGTTGCGATGCATGCCAGACTTGTGGACGCACTTTTTACTTAAATCGTTGGGGCACTCATTATGCTGCTCGTCTATTCGGGTGGTTCATTCGTCTATTAAGTGCGTGGGCGTGCCAGTCACGAAGTGAGAATTTATTCGGTCTCCGAAGAGCCCATGGTGCGCTCGATCTGACTCGGTCAGACGATTGTGTGGTTCATGTCGGGACCAAAACCCGCCGCGCCATAAAGGCCACGACGTCATTTACATCCCCCAAACGAGAAAACACCCTTGATTAATCACCGAGAATCAGGGCCTCATGGTCAGGAAATTAATTGCATGGAAAGGCCTATTAGGAAGCGTTAAAATCCCCATATGAGGGTGAGAAGAAAACATTCACAGTCATGTCGGTCGTGTACTGACCATTTAATGTTCGGACGAATGTCCGGCTCGAGAAAAGCGCGATCGTCACAGGAAAACTGAAGCATATGTATGCCGGGGTACAGCAAATTTATTGTCCAGAAGAACGGAAAACGTTCGGCTAAATCTCGATTAGGGCGGTCGGAAACCAGTAAGTCTGTTGGCCCAGTGCAAGGTCAAGCTGCGACCATACTGCGGTGGGCCCCCCGCGGTCGAAGTCAGGCTCGCATGAGCGTCATTAATATTTCGGTGCCAAGGGGGCAATGGGGGAATATCCCTTGAATCAGCTGGAAAGCCTTGTGTCTAGGGAAGCGAGCGTTCGAAACATGTCGGTCATTCAGGGGACCGTTCAATATTCGGACGGGTGTCCGGCTTGAGAATATCACAATCGTCGTGGGAAGACCCGGAACATATGTATGCCGGGATACGGCAAATATATTATTCCGAGGTACTGAAAATATTCGGTTAAATCTCGGCTAGTATAGCAGGAAACTAGTGAATTTATCAGCCCGGTGCGAGATCAAGTCAGGACCATACCGGGGGCGCCTCCCGCGATCCAAACGGGGCTTGCGCGGGCATCATTAATATTTCCGGTGTCGGGGGGGGGGCAACGGGGAAGAGTCCCGGGACTAGATTCCAAAACCAAAACGTGTTCGAAGGGAGCGGGCTATAGGCCGAGGATATTGGTCATACAATGACCATAATCGGGACGGACCCAAGGTCTAAGCGTGGCCCACGGAGGCCTTGTTGACATTCCCATGCAAAGGGTCCAGGGATGATGGGAGCCATCTCGTTCTATTCCGATTTTGTCGGTCACTCACGGACCTTTTCATGTTCCAACGCAGGTCCGTATTGAAGGTACCACGTAGGTAGAAACAACCACGTGCAAATGTATGCCAAGTTCGCGGTAATTTCAATGAAAGAGCAGGAATGAATCCCAATAGAATAAATCCGATTTGACGAACCATCGGCCCAGAGCGATGTTGGGTTACGACCAAGTCGGGACGGGAGCCGTCGGCCATATCGGTCACTCACGGACCTGTTCATGTTCGGACACATGTCTGTAATAGAAACGCAGCGGGAATCGAGGTGAACCTGTTCAAATGTCTGCCGAACGTGCGGCAATTTTAGTAGCGGCTCGGAAGGGATCCGGCCTGAGAAACGAGTCCGGCTTAATCGGAATGTCGGCCCGAGGCGAGGTCGGGTCATGGTCATTTCGGGATAATTCCCAAAACTCAGGCCCAACCTGGAAGGGCGGCATTGTTGTTCCTTCAGCACCGGGTCACGGGAGAGACGGGGGCTGTGATATAGATTTTACCATTTTTTTTATCTAGGTTTCAAATATATATATATATATATATTATCGGTTATTTCCCTTTTATGTATTTGTTCTGAATGATTTTTCTATTTTCGTTCATTATTATTATTATATTTTCTCTTTTCTTACTATTGTTATTAATATATCACACCCTTGTTGTTTATTTCATATATATATATATATATATATATATATATATATTTAGATTTATTTATTCATCATAATTTGTATTAATTTATTATTGTTGTTATTATTATTATTGTATTATATATATATATATATAGTTGGAGAGAGTGGGCCACTGGAGGGCCAAAAAGGGGTGTACCGGCGAAGGCAGGGAGAGCATGCCGGCGAATGGCCTGGCCAAGTCTGCCGGGGAAGGAGGGCAGAGGGCGTGCCGGAGAGGGGCTGGGAGAGTGTGCCGGCGAAGGGCGTGAGGCGTGCCGGCGAAGGGCGCTGCAGGGCGTACCGGCGAAGGATGGTGGGAGGTGTGCTGGCGAAGGCCGGTGGAAGGCGTGCCGGTTAAGGAGGGCAGAGGGCGTGTCGACGAAGGGTGTGCCGGTGAAGGATGGCTGGAGGGTGTACCGGTGAAGGGCAGGGGGAGCCCACTCTTCCATTCTTATGTCTTTTCCCTTTTCCTTTTCTCTCTTGATTTTATTAAGTTTGCGTGGATTTTTTCTCTCTTTCTCTCGATTAATTTCCATTCTTTCTCTCCTGAGGATGGATGTTAAAGTTGCTTAGTCGTTGTTTGATTCGGCTCTCTTTGAGTTGATTGCGGTTCCCTTGCCTTGGTTAAAGCGTTTTACCGTTGTTCTTTTCATTTGTTTGTTGCCTCCTTTTATCTTTTTAACATGTTATCGTTTCTAACAAAAATTCGGCAGCATCTCCCCTTGACCCGAGCGTAAGGGAGATACAGGGAACGCGCCCACAAGGAGTGACAAAACCCGACAACTGGAGGTGGGCGCTCGAGAGCGGTAACACCTTAATAAAACTTCGGAAAACCCGGAGGGAACGGCGAATGGGAGACGATTCTAGGACTTGCTAAGGGGGGGTGCACCGGGCGAGAAGGAGGGGCTGGTGGCTAGCGTGCCGACTAGGGAGCCTGTAGGGGCTGGAGAGGTGTGCCAGCCTGAGGGAGGCCAGGGCGTGTCGTTGAAGGGTGGCATAGAGTGCACCGAGGAAGACCCGCAGGGGTGTGCCGGCGAAGGGCTTGGCTAGGGCGTGCCGGGGAAGGAGCTGGGTGGTGTGCCGGCGAAGGGCCTGGCCAGGGCGTGCCGGGGAAGGAGCTGGGTTGTGTGCCGGCGAAGGGCCTGGCCAGGGCGTGCCGGGGAAGGCCCGTAGGGGTGTGCCGCTGGAGGCACAACTGGGGTGTACCGTTGGAGGCACGGCTGGGGTATGCCGCTGAGGGCACCGACGAAGGCAAAAATACCCGGGAGGAAGCAAACCCTAACACAAGGAAAAAAGGAAAGGGGCGTGAAACACCGAAGGAGGCAAACACGGAAGAGCTGGGTTGTGTGCCGGCGAAGGGCCTGGCCAGGGCGTGCCGGGGAAGGCCCGTAGTGGGTGCAGTAGCAGCACTCCCCTCTCTTCCTCTCTTCTCTTTTCGCACAGATGGCGGCGGTGGATGGAGCGGAGAGCACTCCTCCCCCTCTCTTCCTCTCTTCTTATCTTCTCCTTCTTCTTCTCTTCTTTTCTTCTTCTCTGGCTCTTTCCTCCTGTCTTCCTGTGTGTCCCTTCCTGTGGAGCAGTGGAGGCTTTTTATACCTCCCACGGCAAGAGCTCCCGAAGGCGGGGAGCGTCCGAAGTTGACAGGCATTAAATGGGAGTTGAGTCTCCCGTCCTTGGTTGTAGGAGGGAGTAGCTTGTGTGTCTTCCTCCCTAGGCGACACCTCAGCCAGCTCACTGCGCGCCACGAATCGTAGGGGATGGGCATCACGTCGCTCTGTCGGTTGCACCGGGTGGCAAGGTGTGCCGCTGAGAGGCCAAAAGGTTGTGCCGCTGGAAGGGCTGGCAGGCGCGCCGTTGAAGGGCCTGGCAGGCGTGCCGTTGAAGGATTGCAGGTGTGCCGTTGAAGGGCCCGGCAGGCGTGCCGTTGAAGGGGCTGGCAGGCGCGCCGTTGAAGGGGCTGGCGGGCGTGCCGTTGAAGGGCATGCCTGCCAGGCTGCCATTGAAGAGGCTGGCAGGCGTGCCGTTGAAGGGGCTGGCAGGCGTGCCGTTGAAGGCCTAAATGGGCAGTCTTGAGCCTGTTGAGAGCACGAGTTGTGGCCCATCTAATTTTCTTCGAGGCCCATAGATTGTGGGGCTCTTGGTGGTTGATTTCTCTTCGCTGTCGAGACTCCGGGGACGGCTTCACGGCAGTATATGCGTTTGTTTGGAGAGTTCGGATGGCCCATCTTCCCCGTGGTTTTTTATTTGGAGTCGTTGTTGATGCTAGACTAGTTGGGACGTATGGGCGTGCAATTTTGCATGTCCACACATCCCTACGCTGGTGTTAGCTCCGCGCTGGGAGTCTAGTTTCTTTCCTCGATCATTGAGGGTGACCTTTTGGCTTGGGTTTTCACACACTTCACGACAAGCCATAGCTGATTTTCCTTTGAGTAACATCGTTGCTACTTTGGCCATACTTTGGGTATGCACAAAGGTCTTTTCTTTTCTCTGCTCGGCCAAGTGCAGGGGCAAGAGGTGGATGGATGAGATGACCAACCTAGGCGCTCCCTAATACGAGAGAGGTCTCAAATAGGGGTAGTCTTGACCCTCGAAAAATGAGCTTTCATAAAATATCTAGCCAATAAGGGCTATAAGTCAAGAAAATAAATCAATGTTCAATGTGCAAAATTATGAAATCAAAGGCATGGCAAGAGTGGCAATACAGTTCCCCGTGGGACGTCATGAGCCCGGTCGCATGTGTGCCTGATAAATATGGGTCTCAAAATCAAAGACACAAAGCCCCGGCGCAACAGACTGTATCTTTGAGGGGTAGTGCCCTGGAAGGAATTCGAATCTTGATATCTCCCATCCTGTATAAAGCTTATCCCCATTGTTCTTCTAATTCCTTCTCTTAGGCTAGGTTGTATCCCAGGTATAGCCTTAGTAGGGGCACCGTTCTTTAGAGGCGATTGGTTGTGGTAAGCCACTCTCATATGCACGCCCTGCCCAAGAGAAATATTTAATGAAAGGGGGAGGAACGATGATCCCTGGCCAGTAATTCGAGCCCGTCTTGGGTGCTGCAGATTACTTTATTATCAAAATTTAAAAAAAAAATCAAAAATGTCAAAAAAAATTATCAGATGTTATCAAAAATTCTAAAAAAAATCAAATACTTCAAAATTCCAAAAAGTTAGATATGTCAAAAACTCAAAAAAAAATCAAATACTTTAAAATTCCAAAAAAAAGATCAGATATTGTCAAAATCTAAAAAAAATCAAAAAATCAAAAATATATGTCTTCTGTTCCCTTCTTCATGTATTTCTATCTATTTTATTTTTGAGGACAGATATGATCTGTTTGTTAAGTGTGCAGGTTGCAGATGTTCAAGCTTCCTTGCTCTTCATCATTTGCTCTATCTGTTCTCTCTTCTTCAATCTATTCTCTCGATCTGTTCTGAAGCTCATGTCCTTCTCAACTTTCGCTTTATCTCATCATGTTTCCATGAGAGGGCTTTACCTTTCGATTACGAACCTGGCGGTTCTGCTTCTTCTGATCTTGAGTTTTGATTGAAGAGCGTATTCGTTTGTGTCTTTCGTCTCGCCGTGTCCTTGTCACACGTGTTGTTTTGTCCCTCCGTGTTTGTCATATTTTCATCCCACTGTGTTATCGTCCCACGTGTGTCTTATCCTACCATGCTATGTGTTATTGTTGTCCCCCGTGGTTGTCATTCGGCGTGTCTTTGTCCCACCATATCTTGTCCCACCGCGTGTGCTGTCCCACCGTGTTGTGGTGTTGTCTTCCCCTACCGTTGTTCTTTAGTCTTGCTCACGCTTATTGTTTGTTTATGTGATGTCTTGCATATGTTGTTCATGTGATTTCAGCCTTCGTTATGTTATGTTATGTTATCTTTCACCCATCTTTGTGATGTTATATTCATGTTATTGGTTGTCTTATATTTAAAAAATCTAAAAAATGTCGTTTCGCTTGGCAGGTAAGTCAGGTATGGCTTTCTATCCCTGCTCATTGTTGCATTACTATATATCTACCTTATTATAGCCTCTGAAGGACCGGCTGGTTATCCTTGTGTTCTGAGATCTGATGTTCCCCTTTAATAAAAATGATGATGATCTAGGAGCATACAGTTATAAGCCATTAGTGTGAGCCGGGTGGGGGACGATAGACTCTGTCTCGTACGCCGTGGTTGCAAGAAGACTCTTGACCCCCTCTTTCTCAGTCTAGCAATAGTATCCTTGAGTACTTTCTATTTCATCTTTCTTTGCATTCGTTTTGATGATTTCTTTGATTTAGCCCAGCATGCATCATGTCATTTAGAGCATTCACGTCTCGTGATTCTCTCAAGGTTGTTCCTCAGCAATGGTTAATTGCAATTCAGTTCTAGTGGATAAGAGATCCTCATTCCACTCTGAATTTGAACGATTTCTCTTATCTGTCTGCTTGGTCTGGTTGGCCAGCATGATTCCTATCTGGATTTTATCTCAGTCCTATTCTCCTTTCCAGCTTTCAGCTGTGTTCCTTCCGATCCCCTCATTGTCCATGGATTGTGTCCCCGATGAGGTTGGTCGTGTTTCCTTTCCCTTAGTTTAGTTCTTCAGACATGTCTCATCCGCGTCAATCATTCCTTGTTGTTAGTTCGACATTTTCTGGAGAATTCCTGTCGCTTGTTGGTTATGACGGGTGTCTTTTTCCTTGATATCCGCTTTTCAGTCCTCTCCGCTTTATCTCTGCTTCATCTCCATTTCACCTCACTATCGCTTTCACTCCATCTCCTTTCCATTCCGCCTCTGCGTCGCTTACACTCTTTCCCTTGCAAAGCGGACATCAAGGAGGGACATCTGTTGACACCCATTTTCGCCCGCAAATTACGTTATTTCTCTTGTTCATCATTTTTTATGCCCCGAGTTAACCGTTTCTTTGGAGCTTTCCTTGGATGGATTTCGAGCCCATTTTTATTGTTCCATTCCCTTTGAGCCTTGAAAATCATGATTTCATTGAGCCCTAGGCCTTATCTTATAAGTTCTCACCTTTTTTGGGCATTCCGGGTCAACCTAGATAGCCCAATGGCCCATTTGCTGCCAGAAGCCTGCAAACGGTCGGTCGACCGACCGTTTCCTTTGGCTAGCGGTCGGTTGACCGACCGCTAGAGTTGATTCCCCAGCCCGACCATTACCCCTTTCTCCTTGGCGGTCGGTCGACCGACCGCTAAGCTGCCTGAGAGTCCAGCTTGCTCCGGACTCTATTTTCTGCTCGACGGGGCTATCCTCCAGGGCTGATATCTTCTAGATTATTCCACCAAATCACGATCTATCTTTTCTGGGCTCTTCCCCTTGATATTATCTCAAGATTGATATATCACACTCGATTTATCTTGGACTCTATCCCCTGAAATATTGGGAGAACTTTCTGGATTCCTGCAACTCTATTTAAACCTGCCCAGTTCGCAGTGTGCGACGGGGGGGTCTTTCTTGGTTCGGGGCGAAGCCATGCTGCATCTCCGACACGTCTCTTCGATCCCAACCTGAAGAAGGAAGTATTGGCTTCGATTTCCATGCTCAAGGACTATCTAACTCTCTTTCTACTCTTAGTTATTCTCCTCCCAATTTCACAAATCATCACAAATCTCTATTTTTTGCACTCTGTCTACACTTTTCTTCATATTGCATGAACATTTCTCGCAGTTGTGCTACGTGATTTCTCTATATCTTTGTCTTATTCTCATCACAATACACACACTTATCTTTTGCACCCTTCCATAGGGGTTAAAAACCTCCCCCCGGTGCGTTCTCCTTCAATTTCTAACCCTATTTTATCACTGCGGGATTGATACTACACTTGCATGTTCTAATGGATTTTTCTCTTGTGTTTTGGCTTTGTTTTGCAGGAGAGTATGAATAGAACGTGAGACCCTCTTCCTCTAGCCGGCTGGAAGGAGAGGAGGTTGAATCCACAAAGTTCTCCGCATCCCGTTCCTTAAGCGCGATCAAGTCTTCATCATTTTCCAAGGTACACGGCGTCGTTCCTCTCCTTTCTCCATCCTTTTGGCGTTGCCAATCCTTGGTGGCGATCATGGTTAGTATTTCTTCTCTTTCATCGCCCCTTTGTTCATACTTCCATGCTTGGCCATGCTCATCATATATTATTTGCATAGTTTGGGGGGGTAAGAGAGATAACAAAACATCAACAGTCACGTGACGTGAGTTTCTAGTGACTCGAGTTCTGTTTCACGTCTGCGAGATGAGGTTTTACTCGTAGTTTTTGGGCGGTTTCCCGAGGTAGAGGTCTAGGGTTTCCGGTGAGTGTCATCGAGGGTTTTCTGATGGGGACATCCCTTACCCTTTCACTCCGTGGGGTCCTGCTACTCGCCACTTTGTTCGCCATCATTTTCTGAGTCTTGCCATGTAATTTCCACATTTTTCTTGAGTCATAATCATGTAATTTTGCCTTTTATTGAGTCTATTATCTAAGTTAGTTAGCCATTTACCTAAGTCCAAGGATTCATTAAGTAGTTTAATAGGTTAGTGGGTTGTAGGCCTTAATGGGCCATTTCATTGGGCCTGGCCCATGGGCGCCCCCTTCCCCACCCCTTGGTCTTCTGTTATTAGTCCATTTTCCAGGGACTTCTATGTAATTGGGGATTCCCTATATATAGGACCCCAACTCCTCATTTTGAAGCTAATTGATGAATGCATGAAATTTGAAACTCACTTGAATCCCCCTTGAGTCTT
The DNA here is from genome assembly GCA_022559845.1 of Amorphophallus konjac. NCBI lineage: Eukaryota > Viridiplantae > Streptophyta > Magnoliopsida > Alismatales > Araceae > Amorphophallus > Amorphophallus konjac. The sequence continues at coordinate 86,587,224 of CM040128.1, forward strand.
CTCTCTCTCTCTCTAGCTCTCTCTCTCTCTCTAGTTCTCTCTCTCTCTCCTAGGGGCGAATTCCCCTCTCTCTCCTCCCTCTCTCTCTCTAAATTTCGAATTCCCCCTCTCTCCTCACCCCTTGCCACCTCACTTGCCACCTAGGCAAGTCCCTTCAACTCCCAAGGCCCCATTACTCTCTCCATTACTCATTCCACCTTCCCAAGCAACCATTCACCTTCCCTAGACAACCCTCCCTATTCCCCACACATCTTCCAACATCCAAGACAACCTTCCCTCTCCCCCAAGCAACCCTCCCACTTCCCCACACCCTCATTCACACCCCAAGCCATCAGTTTGCGCACCACTCCCCACCCCTCTAGCCTTGGCCGACCACTCCCCTCCCCCATCTCTTAGGTTCGGCCCCCCCACTCCCCTCCACCCCAGCACCCCATTCCACCAGCTCCGCCCCTCTCTTCACCCCCACACATCCCTCCCCCATCTGCAAACACCTCCCCTTTCCCTCCATTAACAAACTTCAATCCCCCTTAACCTAACCCCACCACCATCCCATCCCTTTGGTCACATCTGCAGGTAACAGAAGAAGGTCCGTCTTGCAGAAGCTCCCCTGTGTTCATACGGCGACATCTGAGGGCATACCTTACCATTCTGGAAAGGTCGTCCTGTCCACTTCGCAGGCGAGGTGGAATCGTCCAGTTCCGAGTTCGTGACCGCCCGTGAGAGCTGTTCTACCCCGACTGCGCCAGACACCACCTGCAGCCAGCCTGAGCCCGATTGGAAGCTGCTTCACGACCAACGGTGGAGGAATCAGGCTGAAGTCTCTTCTTCAAAGTTCTTCCTCCCCCTGTCTACTTCCAGGAGCAGAAGGCGGAACTTAATTCGGCATCCGAGAACCAGAGTTGCAAACGTTCTTCCTCAGTCGCACGGATCTGTCTCCTGCAGTCGGCAGCGACCAGTACCTACTCTTCAGGGCACACCAACCGCCCACGGCCTTTGATTGCAACCCCGTTGACTCCTTCTGAAAGCCACCTCAACCACGGAGACGACGCCACTGGTTTCGTGCCATTTGGAGCTCGGGAGTGCCCGTGACAGCGTCTGCAACCTGCTGCTACAGAACCTGGACCACGCGGTGCAGCCTCTGCAGAGAATCAGAACCAGCTTGCAAGCTCTGCCACGGTGAACCACGGCGGAATCAGGCTGAGGTTTCTTCTTCAAAGATCTTCCTCCCCCTGTCCCCGACCAGGAACACAAAACAGAAGTACAGTCGGCATCAGGGAGCCCAAGTTCTGATTTTTCTCCTTCAGTCGTGCGGGACTGCCCTCCCCAGTCTTCTACGGCCAACAGTCACTCATCGGCGTCCCCCAGGCCACCCTGACCTCCGGCGACCTCCCCACCCATTTTGCTGCAAAAAGGGTTCGACCACGGTTCCAGAACTTCTGACGGTTCGTGATTCGGCATCCAGGAGCGACCAAGTCCACTTCTGAAAGTTGTTGGCAGAAACAAGGAGCGGCTGCGCCCAGGATCTGTCATCCTGCTCAAAGTCCAGCCCGAACCAGTACCCTCCCCAGAAGAAATCGGAAAATTTCTGAGGCGTCCCCGGTTCAGTTACAAAGACGACGCAGCTGATCTCGTGTCCGAAAAAATTCCTGAACGTGATTTAAGACCTCTACAGCGGCGGGCTGTCAGTGATCACAGCAAGCAGGGAACTCCGTTCGGCTTCACCGGCCCGACTTCCGGCGAATCTCCCGTCCCCGCTTGGCTGGCTCACCGCCCCTCCCTGCGTGGAGGTTGTGTTTGAATGTAATACAACTAATTCCCACCCCCGTGACCACCCTCCTGCGCGAGGTGTAGTGAATGTAAACTTAAACAGGTTTTTGAAGCTACATCGGCGCAGTGTGCGGGGACCACACTTCCCCGCTCGCCCTCGTCTCCGCCCGGGATCGGCGTCTTCACGCCGATCAGGTGAGCTCCTGGCCACTCTCCCTTGCTGATTTTTACTGTTGCTTAGCTTAGTATCGCTCTTAGTTACCGTCGGAGGTGAGGCGAGTGTCCGATCCGCAATTCAATCCAATCGAGTGTTCACCGCAGGGCGAGTTGAGAGAGAGCCATTACATCCCACGCCCTCGGCGTGCCGACTACCCGTGAAATCGGGCATCCCTGGCCCATCGGGATCTATCCCTATCCGGCCGACCCTTGGAGCCGCAAGGTCCAAACTCGGACCCTCACCACCATCGCCGGTCCTCCTACGGATCCGAGCGTGCTTCCGCGAGTGAAACCGCATGTGTGACGTTGCCGACTCATAGTGTTGCTTGCTATCCTAAGTCCAAGGGAGTCGCGTCACATCAAAATTTGGTATCATTATCCTCCGCTGCATTTGGTGTCACATCAGTTGGTATCAGAGCAAGTTTTAGACTTATCTCTACGAGTCTAGTCCATGGGCACGCTTGCATTAGAGTCCCCGACAGACCGTCCCATGCATTGTCCACCACCCACTATCAATGAGTCTACGGACCAAATGATCCCACTCCCAATCATATCCCTTGCATACCTACCCAATGGAGAGCCTACGGAAATCGATTTTATTGACTTGGAGTCTGATAATTGGGTATCCCCCGATATCGTAGCCTCTCTTTCTAGGACCGGACAAATTGTGCATGACGGAGACCAAGTCTTCGTTGAATTCCATAAAAGGTTTGGGAAGACCACATACTGTGATGGAGCTTGGTGTCAAATTGGCACTTTGGCGGGCCCTTGCATAATCCTAGGTAGGAGATGGTTAGATGAAAGGAATGCCAACATTGACCCGACACGTCGGACTTGCCTAGTGCATCCGCCACACCTTCCGGGAGCCTTCCGATTCAACAACACCCATGTCCTCTCCCATCCACCGGAGTCCCCTCCTTGTTCACCACCCCGTGTGCATCACACACCGGCTAGCAACACCCCATCATCAAAAGACCTCCCCACCCCGTTGGCTTTAGAAGAAGTAGTTACCCCTACCCAAGGGGAACTTGAGGAGGTGATTGAAGTCCATGAAGCACCCCTTAATTGGGAAGAAGAATATGAGGCACAATGCCAAGAGTCGGGTCGAGGGGAACCTGACCCCATCAACCTACTCCCACCCCAACCCACAATTTCCCATGAAACCCATACTCCACACTACCCCTTAGCCCCTATCACTACCCCTCAACTTTCCCCTGTAAGGGACACTCCACCCATGACTGGCCAACCCAAGCCACCCCACCCAACCCATCTTCCACTATCAACCACAACCCTACCCCAACCTAGGCCTCCACTTCTTCCCCTACCGATCCTGAATCAAATTTCCCTTTACCTTCCACCCCGGGGGTACCATACACCTACCCTCATCACTCCACCTTCAAAAGACCATCTCACTTCCTTGGTAGAGGAACCCATGACTCCCACACCCGACATCATAGTGGTGGACACCCTAGAACCACTCCCCACCTTGGAGGAAACCCTTGCCCAACCCAAGGAAAGAACTTCACCTTTTACACCACCCTCTCTAAATAGGAGTGAACTTTTCATAAGTGAGCCCCTGGCTAAATGGTTAGAAGAAAATCCGGTTCACCCTATCTTGTCCCATGTTTGCCCTCCTATGGAACAAAACCTTCCTATAGTACCCTTACCCACCTACCACACCACAATCCAATCATCCTATCAGGTGGAGACACTAGGGGACTTTCTTAAGGGTATAGCTTGGCAAATGGAGCTAACTGACCTGTTGACCACTGTAGCCGACCAACCTAGGAGCCTTGACCTCCTACACTTATGTGTCGGATCCATCTCCTCCACTTACACTATGGGTTGCTACACTAGTGACCTTCTGTTATTCCTCCCTACACCCGAGGAGCCCGATGCTCTCCACAAATTAGAGTTGCTTATTTCGGGTAGGATGCCAAGTCCTCCATTCATGGCCAACCAACCCGCCAAGGACTTCGATTCAAATACCACATTTGAGGAGGAGGACTCCCCATCATTTGAAGACCTTGAGGAGATAGAATACCCCTTCCTTGGTAACACATTCCATGACCCCTTTGATCCCTCCCTATGGAAGACATTGAACCCATGGGACCTAGCCGCCTTACCCACCACCCACTCCCTCCTACCCTCATCCACCATGTTGAACCCAACCCACCCATTCCACTACTTAGTTCACACTATGAGAGCCATGACCAAAGGTGACATCCACCTAGGAAATGAGGAATCAACTCATCCCAAGATGTCCACTTTCTGGGACCCCTTCGAATCCCATGAGTGGAGACCCCCAAACCAACCCTCACCAAAAGATGGGACCATCTTGATAGGAATGCATGTGCCACAACATTTTATCCCATCCGGTAGGGCTAGTCATCTCATTTGTGTCACATACACACTAGGTCCAGTGCATGGCAGGGTCACATTTGGATATGTAGGTCCACCCCTATTCATCATCCATCTTATGCAAGTTAGGAGCATCCATGGTTGTCCGGGTCCTCCATCATTCATCACACTCACTCACAAGGGGGACACCTATGGATGCCCCGGTCCCCCCAAATTCTTCAAAGACATCATAACATCACTACATGATATGTCTACTTTTGGTTGCCCTGGTCCCCCTTTGCATACCACATACTTCCCACCCCCACCGCACCATCACTCAAAGCATTCTCATTCAAGCAAGCATCCAACTATGGGTAGTGACGATCATAATAAGCGGGCTAAAACTCACGGGTGGCACTTTGAAATCCAAGGAGGTAACCTCGCGATGGTGGCATTGGAACGACTCTATCTTAGGGCCACCTCCAAATCGAGGGCACGAGGACTTGGACCTTTCATGTTCCAAGTGGCTTTGGCAAACTTGGCTTATGGATTAGATTTACTAATGGGCTATGGGATATACCCCAATTATCATGTGGCTGATCCGGCACCCTACATGGGCACCGCGGTGAATCCCAGTGAGTGTTTTGAGCCTATGCCTTCCTTTAAGAGGGACACCCCGGAGAGCTTCCACAAAATAGCCTTGAGAGTCCGGCGTGTACACAGAAGAGCAATACTATGCAAGCAGGGTTCGAACGCCAGCATGAGGGTGTGTCCGGGCCGCCTTGAGAGGATGAAGAGTTGCCCCAGGTGCAGGTTGAGTTTGGAGATTGCGGGTCGTCCTGAGCTGCTCCCCCGGTGGGCCCTTAACTCGACGGAGTCGAGTTCTCCGCACCCCAGGAGTATGATGGGGACATCCCTTACCCTTTCACTCCGTGGGGTCCTGCTACTCGCCACTTTGTTCGCCATCATTTTCTGAGTCTTGCCATGTAATTTCCACATTTTTCTTGAGTCATAATCATGTAATTTTGCCTTTTATTGAGTCTATTATCTAAGTTAGTTAGCCATTTACCTAAGTCCAAGGATTCATTAAGTGGTTTAATAGGTTAGTGGGTTGTAGGCCTTAATGGGCCATTTCATTGGGCCTGGCCCATGGGCGCCCCCTTCCCCACCCCTTGGTCTTCTGTTATTAGTCCATTTTCCAGGGACTTCTATGTAATTGGGGATTCCCTATATATAGGACCCCAACTCCTCATTTTGAAGCTAATTGATGAATGCATGAAATTTGAAACCCACTTGAATCCCCCTTGAGTCTTCTCTCTCTCTCTCTAGCTCTCTCTCTCTCTAGTTCTCTCTCTCTCTCCTAGGGGCGAATTCCCCTCTCTCTCCTCCCTCTCTCTCTCTAAATTTCGAATTCCCCCTCTCTCCTCACCCCTTGCCACCTCACTTGCCACCTAGGCAAGTCCCTTCAACTCCCAAGGCCCCATTACTCTCTCCATTACTCATTCCACCTTCCCAAGCAACCATTCACCTTCCCTAGACAACCCTCCCTATTCCCCACACATCTTCCAACATCCAAGACAACCTTCCCTCTCCCCCAAGCAACCCTCCCACTTCCCCACACCCTCATTCACACCCCAAGCCATCAGTTTGCGCACCACTCCCCACCCCTCTAGCCTTGGCCGACCACTCCCCTCCCCCATCTCCTAGGTTCGGCCCCCCCACTCCCCTCCACCCCAGCACCCCATTCCACCAGCTCCGCCCCTCTCTTCACCCCCACACATCCCTCCCCCATCTGCAAACACCTCCCCTTTCCCTCCATTAACAAACTTCAATCCCCCTTAACCTAACCCCACCACCATCCCATCCCTTTGGTCACATCTGCAGGTAACAAAAGACGGTCCGTCTTGCAGAAGCTCCCCTGTGTTCATACGGCGACATCTGAGGGCATACCTTTCCATTCTGGAAAGGTCGTCCTGTCCACTTCGCAGGCGAGGTGGAATCGTCCAGTTCCGAGTTCGTGACCGCCCGTGAGAGCTGTTCTACCCCGACTGCGCCAGACACCACCTGCAGCCAGCCTGAGCCCGATTGGAAGCTGCTTCACGACCAACGGTGGAGGAATCAGGCTGAAGTCTCTTCTTCAAAGTTCTTCCTCCCCCTGTCTACTTCCAGGATCAGAAGGCGGAACTTAATTCGGCATCCGAGAGCCAGAGTTGCAAACGTTCTTCCTCAGTCGCACGGATCTGTCTCCTGCAGTCGGCAGCGACCAGTACCTACTCTTCAGGGCACACCAACCGCCCACGGCCTTTGATTGCAACCCCGTTGACTCCTGCTGAAAGCCACCTCAACCACGGAGACGACGCCACTGGTTTCGTGCCATTTGGAGCTCGGGAGTGCCCGTGACAGCGTCTGCAACCTGCTGCTACAGAACCTGGACCACGCGGTGCAGCCTCTGCAGAGAATCAGAACCAGCTTGCAAGCTCTGCCACGGCGAACCACGGTGGAATCAGGCTGAGGTTTCTTCTTCAAAGATCTTCCTCCCCCTGTCCCCGACCAGGAGCACGAAACAGAAGTACAGTCGGCATCCGGGAGCCCAAGTTCTGATTTTTCTCCTTCAGTCGCGCGGGACTGCCCTCCCCAGTCTTCTACGGCCAACAGTCACTCATCGGTGTCCCCCAGGCCACCCTGACCTCCGGCGACCTCCCCGCCAGTTTTGCTGCAAAAAGGGTTCGACCACGGTTCCATAACTTCTGACGGTTCGTGATTCGGCATCCAGGAGCGACCAAGTCCACTTCTGCAAGTTGTTGGCAGAAACAAGGAGCGGCTGCGCCCAGGATCTGTCATCCTGCTCAAAGTCCAGCCCGAACCAGTACCCTCCCCAGAAGAAATCGGCAAATTTCTGAGGCGTCCCCGGTTCAGTTACAAAGACGACGCAGCTGATCTCGTGTCCGAAAAAATTCCTGAACGTGATTTAAGACCTCTACAGCGGCGGGCTGTCAGTGATCACAGCAAGCAGGGAACTCCGTTCGGCTTCACCGGCCCGACTTCCGGCGAATCTCCCGTCCCCGCTTGGCCGGCTCACCGCCCCTCCCTGCGTGGAGGTTGTGTTTGAATGTAATACAACTAATTCCCACCCCCGTGACCACCCTCCTGCGCGAGGTGTAGTGAATGTAAACTTAAACAGGTTTTTGAAGCTACATCGGCGCAGTGTGCGGGGACCACACTTCCCCGCTCGCCCTCGTCTCCGCCCGGGATCGGCGTCTTCACGCCGATCAGGTGAGCTCCTGGCCACTCTCCCTTGCTGGTTTTTACTGTTGCTTAGCTTAGTATCGCTCTTAGTTACCGTCGGAGGTGAGGCGAGTGTCCGATCCGCAATTCAATCCAATCGAGTGTTCACCGCGGGGCGAGTTGAGAGAGAGCCATTACATCCCACGCCCTCGGCGTGCCGACTACCCGTGAAATCGGGCATCCCTGGCCCATTGGGATCTATCCCTATCCGGCCGACCCTTGGAGCCGCAAGGTCCAAACTCGGACCCTCACCACCATCGCCGGTCCTCCTACGGATCCGAGCGTGCTTCCGCGAGTGAAACCGCATGTGTGACGTTGCCGACTCATAGTGTTGCTTGCTATCCTAAGTCCAAGGGAGTCGCGTCACATCAAAATTTGGTATCATTATCCTCCGCTGCATTTGGTGTCACATCATTTTCCCTAGACTGTGTAGGGTTCACGACAGCGAGGTCGTGATCGCGTCTACCCGGACCGCGTGGTTTTAAGTTGGGCCTTTGTCTGTGAGACGGGCCTCCACGACAATGGTGTTGTGATGGGTTTTCCTGGCAGTATAGCCAGATGTTTTCCCGTTGGTTTGGTGGTCCCCTGACTGAGAGATTGGGGCATATTTTCTAGTACAGTAGGAGTAGCTATAGCGCCGAGTTTTTATCGGCCACCGAGTGTGTTGTTCCTGCTGTTGTTGCTGCTTTCCGCTACCACCGTTGTTTTACGGTTGGAGTTCCGTGGGACCCCTACTGAGCCAGTGATAGGAGGCTCACTCCTGCTTTTCAGGTGTGATGGTTCTTCCTTGAGGTTCGAGGGTGCTGCATGGAGGTTCTTAGTTGCCAGCTCGCCGGGCCGAGTGTCCACTCGGTGTTGGGTACGTTTCTCTACCTTAGACTGTACGTTGGTTGGACTGGACCCTGTTGTGGTTGTTTATTTATTTCTATTAATTGTTGAATTGTCCTGTTTATTTCTTATTTCTTTGTACCTCCACACTCCTTTCAGCCCTTCCGAGCCCTCCGGCTCGTGGGCGGCGGGCCAGGATTAGAATGGTATCGGGTTCTCCCCGGTATCCGGATCTTGGGTTGTTACAGTTGGTATCAGACAAGTGGTTGTGGACGTACATGAGAACTAAAGATATTACAGTGATCAGAGTCCGTAAGGTCCAGTACAGTCGGCAGTTGGCATAGGGTTTTGTGTTTGTTTTCCGCTTGGTTTCTCGCATAAGAGCTTAAGGGCGCGGCGTCGGCGCTGTGAATGTGGTTGCTGCTCTGTTGGAGTGCCGGTGTGGGGCCCTAGGGATGCGATCGAGAGATTCTTCCCGATGGGTGTTGGCCCCGGTTGTGCAGCGTTGGGCAGAGGTTGCTGGCAGGCGTGTGTCGCTGCGGTGTTGCGTTCGACAAATCTACAGCGAGGTCAGGTGGCTGGTGAGGATTGTTCGTGGTTAAGTGGCCGTGAGCGTGCTCTGAGGGAGCTGTTATTGAGTCTGGCCACTCCAACTTGAGGTTTATCCAGCCCCTGAGGTTTGAGGTCATGGTTTGAGGTGGCAGAACAAGTGCTCTGGTCGAGAATTGTGCTCGGGTGAGCAGAGGATCTTTTGTTGAGCTGTTGATTGTCGAGCCTGATTTTTTTTGTCATGCTCAGTGGCGCCAGAAATGACATGTCGGTCCCGATTATTCTCGTGGATTTTGAGGCAGGATTGGGCGGAGTTGTCCCAATGAGCTCTAAGTCCTGCGCTTCTGCGTGTAAATGGGTTGTGTTCGCCCTGGATTTGGCTCGAGATGTGAAGGTTCCGCAGGGAGTTTGGGACTCGAGGATGAGCGTTGGTGATTGCCGATTATGGCTCGTGTTGCAGCTCTTGGTGTGGCACGTCGCGGTTCACGGAATTGTTGTGGTGGTGCATCGAGAGATGCTGTGAATATGGTCTGATGAAACACTTGGCGAGTGTGTCGGAGGTGCTAACCTGATGGAAGCGATGATTCTCCGGGTGCTGGAGGGTGCTGTTCCCAGCGTATGCTAGGTTCGAGGTCAGGTCGAGCGTGGAGACCTTCCGTTGGTCGGAGGTATATTGAGTTTTTCCCTTGGTTGGAGGAGATCATGTTTAGCTAAGGTTCGTCGTCTTGCATCATGTGTCCGGATTGATTGGATTTTGTGTGCCATAAAATCCGTGCAAGACATGTTCTGCGTTTCGATAAGGTGGTTGCCTGTGAGAAGTCGTTCCCATTTCCCTAGTGTGTAAGGGTGTTGACACTGTTTCGGAAGGACGAGTGCCAGTTGGGCGGTGTTCATGAAATTGCGGCTAGTGTTGTGATTCCCGATGTCTTGGAGATCGGAGCCTGCGGAGTTGCAGAGGATTATCGGGATGGTGGGTCTCGAGTCATTGTGATGGCTGTGCGTGTGGATCAGAGTGCGTAGATCATAGAGTTGGTTGCTACGGGTAGATTTCTTGAGGATGTGTGGAGCAGCGTAGGATTGGTTCCTCGGTGTGAAACGTGTTGTTGCCGTGCCGTTGCTGGAGGCATTGTGGTTCATGGCACTGGCGTGATGGTGAGTTGGGGAAATATGTTGGCAAGTGCTGCATGAGTACTCTGTTTTATGTTGGATGTTGTGTCCGCGGATGCGGTTGTGTTTTTGGAGAAGTGATCTCAGAGAAATTATGGGTCCCACTTGGTAGCTGTGAGCGGCTGGTAATGCTAGCCGTGTGATCGGCTACAGTAGGGTCGGTGTTGTCAAGAGGCCAGATGAGTCCGAAGGTTTCAAAATGATGTGGAAGAGGATTCAGCGGTGGTAAGAGTCGATGAGGTTGAGGATATGTGTGCATTGGTCATGGCGTCGTCGACTAGGTTGCTGTGATAGCAGGTGGCACTTGGTTTCCTTAGAGTTGTGTGCCATGAATTGCTCAGGTTGTGTCCCATGGCTCTGTGGTAAGAGCGGAACCAGGATTGGTAGGCGTCCATTTGGAGTAATTGAGATGAGATAGGATTTGATAAGATAGGACGGTGGACGATGCCTGTGCTAGGTCCTTGACGAGACGTTGTCATTGGATATGGTGATCCCTAGTCTGCGACCAGCAAGGGAGGATTTCCTTATAAGTCTTAGTCGAGTGAGGTGAAGACCGAAGACTCCGAATCCTTGTCATTTGGTTCCGCCGTGCTCCCCTGAGAGGGTAGAGTTGGAGTGAGGCTCGAGATCGGATGTGGTGTTGGTCTGTGTGAGAGTCAACGGATGGCCTGTCGAGATTTGGAATGTGCCCTTCGGACCTGGTGAAGGACCAAGAAAGAAGGAAGAAGCTGAGTAAGTCAAGGGTTTCCCGTTGGCGAGTGTCTGGTGACCGGTGATTGGTCTTTCACAGAAAGAAGATGCTGGGGGTTGTGAGTCAGGTGTGAGATGGTCATTGGCATGAGCCGACGGATTTGTGGTGGTCAGTTGGTCGAGAAGCTGATGTTTGATTGGTCCGCCGACCATGGGTTGATCGGTGGCTGTTTCTCGTAACGAGGACTGTCTCCTCGGTGAGCGAGATTGTGGCAGCGGTGCCATGAGTGGTTTTCGTTGTGACTGAGGTGGTGCCAAACTTGTGTTTTTGTGTTATGCCTGTTCTGATGATCGATGTGTGTGTGGTGTGCGGAGCGAGGTGTTGCTCGTGATTATGGTATGGTCGTATCCCTCAGGATCGGTACTTTCATGAGAATCGAGATTTTCTGTGCTGGGGCTCTGACAGCGTTGTCAGTTGGTTAAGGTGTTCTCCCCCTGTGACTTGGCGCTTGTCCTGAATTTTGAGGATGAAATTTCTATAAAGGGGGAGGGCTGTAACGCTCCGGATTTTTTAGATATTTTTTGGATCTGGATTCGTAGGTTTCAGATCGCTTTCGTGGGTCCCAGATTGAGTTTTGTGGTTTACACGTGTTTTCGTCTGGCGAGCCTTCGGAGCCCTGTGCAGGGTGAACCATTGTGTTCTCCAACTCCGGGACGTTACCAGCGCGTTGTGCATTTTTCGAGGATCGTGGGGAGTATGTTTTCCTATTTTTTTATTTTTTGGATTTTTTTAAAACCCGAAATGGTTTTCTATTTAAACCACCCTAACCCTCTCTCTCTCTCTCTCCCCATTCTCTCATTCTCTCCCTCTCTCTTCTCTTTCTCTCCCCCTCTCCTCCGGGCGGCCGACGGAGGCGATGGCGGGTGAGGTGGAGATGGCTTGGGGGCGAGGAGCACGAGGACGGGTCGAGCATCGAGGCATGGGGACGCATTGAAGCTCGGGTGCGCGTTCGTGAACCAGCGGGGGTTTCGGGGACGGTTTCGCGTAGAACGGCGATCTCGGCGCGTGAAATCTTCGGTGGAGGTAGGGAGATGGATCCTTAACCCCGGTACTTCCTTTCCCACGATTTTGGAAGGCCGTGGTGAGTCAAGCGGGTTTATTTCACGTCGGGGATTAAAATGATCGATTTTGCGGTAAGTGACGGATCTTCCATTTTAACCACGTTTTTGGGGTTTAAATTGCGCCTCTTGGTGGTCCAGAGGCTGGGGAATGGTTTCCCCATGTTTTCCCCATCACCTGGGGGTGATTGGGTGTGGATCGGCACCGAACGGCGGGGTTCGATCTGGGGTTTCACCGTGTTCGGTCGACCAACGCGGGCGGTTCGGTCGACCGACGACGAAGGCAACGAACTGGGTCGACCAAATTGGGTGGTCGACCGACCCATGTGGGCTGGTCGACTGAAATGCAGAGGAAGGGCCTGTTTTGGGTCCCAGTCGGTCCGGTTGAGACCTAATGACCGACCTTTGGCCCCGTGAGTACCGTGTCCGTGTTTTGGGTGTGTCCGGAGATACCGTGTTACCTCGATTAGCGTATCTGTAGGTTTGGAGGGTCCGAGTGACCCCATTAGGGCTGTCAATGGGCCGGGCCGTAAGGTCTTTTTCAGCCCGCGGACTTTTAGTCGGGCCTAAAAGCCCGACCTGACTAGACCTGCGGGCTGGGCTAGGGCTTTGAGTTCGGCCCGCGGGCCGGCCCGGCCCGTTCTCTTTTTTTATTTAATATCAAAATTTTAAAAATCATTTACTTAAAATTATATTATTTTACTTAATTAGAAAGTTTAAAACTCTCTTTTCACACAAATTATGTAATTAATATCAAAATTTTAATTAATTTAATGAGATTATAAGATTTATATTATTAAATCTATTATTTTTTATTATTTTATTATTTTATTTAAGTTGTCGGGCCGGGCCTTAGTCGGGCTTTATATTTTTTACATAATGTCGTGCCCTAGACCCCATGTGTTCGGGCTTTCGTGTTCTCGCTAGAACGAGTCGCCGTGTATCGGCATGTGTGCGGTGGGTTATTCCCGCATGCCATTGACTTTCTGGTAAGTGTTTTTTGAGTGGGCCGTGAGTTTGGTGCTTGGACTGTGAGTACAATCACCCATCCTGGGGTTGGAGGTTTCCCGCTTTTCCCTTGGATAGGGGATCAACTCGGCGGCTTATGAGCTACCTTGGGAATCATGTTACCGTAGTTTCAGACCTAGGGATTAGGCTAGATTGACGGTGCTGTGCCATAACGTGCAGCGGTCTTGACCCGAGTCGTGTGACTCAAAGACTGTGGGGTTGTTAGGTCTAGTGGGCTGTCCAGAGCCTGGTGGCTCCGAGCCACCTGGTACTCCGTGTTACTCGAGATGGGTCTGTGTGTAGTTTTCGGTGTTCACGTTTAGTGACCCCCCCCCACTAGCTGTGGCTTTCTTACGCACGCGAGTGTGGACCCACCAGGGAGTGGTGGAGAGCTTTCCCGAGAGAGACGATTTTTAGGCTGGTTACCGTAGGGTCCCTCGCCTTTGAAGCCTGAGTCCGGGCTGGGGGGAAAACCAGCTAGAGGACCCGACTTAGAGTGGATGGTCTGTGTGTGACACGTGGTTGGAGACGTCGGACCCGCGCTGACGAGCGCGACCCCAGCTAGTCCTTGTTCTTTGGTTACTGTATGGTGTCTCAATTCCCGCTGGGCTGGAGGGAGACACCTGAGGCGCGGACTAAGTCGTCAGTGGACACTTCCGGCCTTGCTTCTAGTGGGTAGGTACTCCCATCACGTGACGTGAGTTTCTAGTGACTCGAGTTCCATTTCACGTCTGCGAGACGAGGTTTTACTCATAGTTTACGGGTGGTTTCCCGAGGTAGAGGTCTATGGTTTCTGGTGAGCATCACCGAGGTTTTTCCCTAGACGGTGTAGGGTTCACGACAGCGAGGTCGTGATCGCGTCTACCCGGACCGCGTGATTTTAGGTTGGGCCTTTGTCTGTGAGACGGGCCTCTACGACAGTGGTGTCGTGATGATTTTCTGGCAGTATAGCCAGAGGTTTTTCCGTTGGTTCGGTGGTCCCCCGATTGTGACATCGGGGCATGTTTTTCGGTACAGTAGGAGTAGCTATAGCGCCGAGTTTTTACCGGCCACCGAGTTTGTTGTTTCTGCTGTTGTTGCTGCTTTCCGCTACCGCCGTTGTTTTACGGTTGGGGTTCCGCGAGACCCCTACTGAGCCAGTGATAGGAGGCTCACCCCTATTTTTCTGGTGTGGTGGTTCTTCCTCGAGGTTCGAGGGTGCTGCGTGGAGGTTCTTAGTTGCCAGCTCGTCGGGCCGAGTGTCCACTCGGTGTTGGGTACGTTTCTCTACCTTAGACTGTACTTTGGTTGGACTGGACTCTGTTGTGGTTGTTTATTTATTTCTGTTAATTGTTAAATTGTCCTGCTTTATTTCCTATTTATTTGTACCTCCACACTCCTTTTAGTCCTTCTGAGCCCTCCGGATCGTGTGTAATGACCCAAGGTCCGGATACCGGGAAAGGAACCCGATACCATTCGAATCATGGCCCGCCGCCCACGAGCCGAGACTCGGAAGGGCTAAAAAGGAGTGTGGAGGTACAAAGAAATAGAAAATAAGGCAGGACAATTCAACAATTAACAGAAATAAACAACTACAACAGTGTCCAGTCTAACAGAAAGTACAGTCTAAGGTAAAAGAACGTACCCAACGCCAAGTGAACACTCGGCCTGACAAGCTGGCGACTAAGAACCTCCGTACAGCACCCTCAAATCTCGAGGAAGAACCACCGCACCTGAAACGCAGGGGTGAGCCTCCTGTCACTAGTTCAGTAGGGGTCCCGCAGAACCCCAACCGTAAACAACGGCGGTAACGGAAAGCAGCAACAACAAGAACAATAGTAACAGCAGGAACAACAAACCGGTGGCCGGTAAAAACTCGACGCTACAGCTACTCCTACTAGAACGAAATTCAACACCCCGATCCCACAGTCGGGGGACCACCAGAATAAGAACCACCTGACTACGACCGCCCTAGTCACGCTACTAGGAAAATGACACGACGCCATTGTCGTGGAGGCCTGTCCTCACAGACAAAGGCCCACACCGAAACCACGCTGTCTAGAAACACTGTCACGACCTCGCCGTCGTGAGCTCAACGCTGTCTAGGGAAAAGCCCTCAGTGACGCTCACCGGAAACCCTAGACCTCAGCTACGGGGAAACACCCGAGACTACGCACGAAACCTCGTCTCGCAGACGGGAGACGGAAACCCGTAGCATGACAACTTACATCACGTGATGGGAGTACTGCCCACCAGAAGTAAGGCCGGATGCGTCCACTGACGACTTAGTCCGCAGCCTCAGGTGTCTCGCTACTGAAGTTCCGTGATCAATGACACCCAAGAGGGGGGTGAATTGGGTGATTACCAATTTTAGAAAAACTTTTGGCCTTTTATAAAATATGTGATACAAAGCTAGTTAGGAGATTCAAAGCTATTTGAACACAAATTAGATTTAACAAACTTTATATGATAAGATATAGATTAAGCAAGATAGACGAAGATAAATCCAGAACAATAATTTAAACTAACGTTTATGTAGAATGGAGATAGAGGAAATGGAGCAAACCACACAATACAAGCACAATGCACAGCGGTTTTTAAGGTGGTTCGGATGCACGACGGCAATCCTACGTCCACCCCTCACCAAACCCGGTGAGGCTTCACTCGAGGATAAATCCCCAAACGGAGACAACGCTCCAACCACACACGCAGGACGACACCTGCACACACACACGGGGACGCACCCCAATACACACACACACGGAGACAATGTCTCCAACACGATCCGACAATCGGATCACAACATACGCTGCGACAAAAGTAGCACTCCACACACAAATACTATGATCTGAATAGAACCACACAACACACGTAGATCTAAGAAGACCTACGCACACAAGAATCAAAAACAACACACACACACGACCACGGATCCAACACGATCCACACACACACAGATTCTTCAGTTTATGATGAATACAAATACAATACCCAAAACATAAATATGATGAGGATTAGTTTAGAAAACTCCTGTTTTGGGTTCCCCTTGAATGCATGTTATGGATCTTGAACATATCTTCAATCTTCACTTGAACACCTCCTCTTGATCTCCACTTGAATCCCCTTGGATGGCTTACTTGCTTGCTTGCTTGCTTCTTCTTCTTTCTTCCTTGAGCAATCTTCCTTTGAATCCTTGCCTCCTTGCTTGCTTCTTTTCCTTGGAGGATGTTGGCATCAGATCTACCTTCAATAGGTTGAGGATGGATGAAGAACACTTGCTGCACGGAGTACTGTTCACGGCTACAGTACTTCTCCTCTTCCTCCACTTGGATAGCCTCTCCTTTGATCTCCCTTGAAGCCCTCTTAGTTGATTAGGGTTTGTAGCACCAAATGAGAGTTTTATAACTCTTGAATGGCCCTTTGGACAAGCCCCAGACCAGATCCACGAAATCTGGTGTAATTGGGGGCAAAAGGATTAAAGAAATGGGTGGAAAGACCACCCTTCGAACTTGAACCAAAAGTCAACAAAAGTAGGCCTCGGGGCTGGCAGTCGACCGGTGGAGGGCTGGCGGTCGACCGGAATTTTACAGGTTTCAGTCCATTGCTTGCTGGGAAAAACGGTTGACCGCCCCTGTCTGGGCGATCGACCACTGCTGGCGGTCGACCGGTCCTGGACCGGCGGTCGACCGCTGGCAGGGGAAGCCCCAGGTTTCTCCCGTTCAGTCCTTTAAACCCTTGAGCAGCTCATTTACGTTTGTGGCATCAAACTCCTTCGACCTTGAGGATTTGTACTAAGTATATGGACCTGCAAACACATGGATAATTGATTAGAACTATAGCTCAAACATCCATATGATAAATCCTTAAACTCCATGCAAACCATTGATTATGAAATCAGAATTTGTTCCGGGGGCTCCGCCCCCGGAAACCCCCGCAAGGGGCGCTGCCCCCTTAACCCCCGCGACCTGACCGCGCAGGTCGATCCGCGGGCGAGGGCGCACGATGGCCAGAAGGGTTTCATGTTGAATGTGCATGAATGAGGTGTATACATAAGATACACAAGGTGAGATCGATGCTAAGCATGAGATACACAAGGTAAGAGTCTCACCAATGATTCTTGATAGTAAATGACATATACCACCTGTTTTGGATTGTAGAGGAGCAGGGTGCTTATCCACAAGCTTAGTTCACCAGGTGACTGCCATGTTTGATCCTGCAAGCAAGAATGTTAAGGTTAATACCATGCTTGTTCACATTAAAGAGGTTATGAAACCTCTTGCCTCTTGTAAAAATAATTCAATCAAGCATGAATCAAGACCATGTACCATTGCCATTTGTCATCTCAAACATATTTAAACATGAATGTGCAATCAACCATAAGTTTAGTTATCATCACTCAATCACACATTAAGTTTAGTTATCATCAAAACCATAACGCCAACAAACATCAAAATCATAACTCAACAATCTCCCCCTTTTTGATGATGACAAACTTAGTGATGATACAATAGAATGGCACAAATAATCTTCCCCTCCTGTCACACATAATCATCAATTTTTCTCCCCCTTTGACATAATCAAAAAGCGGGATAATGCAAAACTTTCTCCCCCTGTGACATAATCAACAGTATCAAACGAGCAATATCAACAATCTGGAAGAAGCCAAACAAGGAAGAACAAGCTGATCTCCCTTTGAAATAGCAATAGCCCATCTTATCAAAACAGAAGAAGCAACATCAAATCATGGACCGACACATCAATATAAGTCCAATTAGAGGAAACCAATTGCTTATTATTCTCAGAAATCAATATGATATCATCCAAAGTGAATACAGTCAAGCATGTATGGATACCAATTGAAAGTGGTGAGTGGCCTCAAGGATATGAGCCAGTGTAGGAAGATGTTCACAAAATAAGGTGTTCAGCATGATAGCATTCAAAATCTAGATCCCATGGCAGATTTTCACAATAGGCAAGAGCAAGAGGGCATACCAAAAGAATTTTCTTTGGTTTTCAAATTTTTGATTTTTGTATTTTAGTTTTAAATGCATGAAACTATGTATATGCAGATGATGACTCATGAAATGCACATAATGCAACCAAACAGTTACATATAATCATACATGCAATCTCCCCCATACTTATATAACAAGGGAAAGGGTATAAGAAAGATGCAAGAGAATCATGCTCACCAGAATGCACATGTGTAGCACATGGGAGATCGTGCAATCATATAGGAGATTTATGTAATTACTGATGCAGTCAATCAATTTTTTGAATACATATTAAATCAAATTCATAGATGTGTAAGTGAGTAACATGAAAAATGATAGTTTCAACATGGATATTTAGATTTTCAGATCAACACAGGGAGACATTTCACAGACTGCACTTCAATTTTGAGAACAGCGTATTGGAGGCTTCGCTCTACCACAATGAGTTTTCACCATCATTTTTTCAACTCAACCAGTATCATATGATAGGCAGAATTTTTCAAGAGTGATCAGGTTCAAAATGATTTCTTTTTACGCGAGTAGACGCATGGAGCTCATGCCAGAATCCCCGGTTACTCACACCTCATATTGAACAGAGGTACTAGTCCACACTTTTCAGATATGAACCACATCACGTCTCAGGTGACATGTGTCCAGTTTACTCAGTGAGACCAAGCATTGCTCTGCCGTTCATTTTCATTTCAGATTTTTTAACAAAGATAGGTAGGCAGCTTTTTCCTCAACTGTCTCTTCAATATACATGCAGCAAGTTTAACATCTCAAGAGTGTTGAAAAGAAATTCATATATCATTATCTTTAACACTCATTTTCATATTTTGTGCAAGAAATGTACGAATTTGATTCAGTGTGTATACCGAAAATATCAGGAATACATAACAATACAACTCCCCCTAAATAGATGCACTTTTACTCCCCCCAAAGTGTACAATATGAAGCACACCGATAATGACTCAATTGCAACATTATTTATCAAGAAGGCATAAGGTCATAGAAATTTCAAGGATGGGGGTGAATAGCATATAATAACACACAAGCACACATTTGGAGTTTATGCAAATGCACTGTGACATGCATGTGAGCAATGTGATGTCAATTTGATACCAATTGAATGGATAAATTGATACCAATTGAATGGATACTAACAGAATGAACTAAGTGCGACTGATGCATGAGTTCTAATGCAATGCAAAAATTAACATGGGTGCAAGGTGTGTGTTTTTGGTTTTTCATTTGAGTGAACTAAATGCACCTAATGCATTGGATTCTGATGCATGCAACCTATAACTATATGAGAATGAAAGACAGGATGCAAAAACAAGATGAGAGCTTTGATTTTTCAAGCCAGTGTGACAGCAATCTTATTAAGATCAACCACATTCTATTCATGAATCAGCAGCCATTCGTTATGACATGACCTTTTTGAATAAGGGTGCATAAATGATCAAAAATAAGCAAAGTAACCCGAATTTCAGAATTGTTCAAAAACATATTTTCAAAGGTCTTTCACAAGTTTTGAAATGGGAATTCATCCAAAAGTCAAATGTATGGATCATTTAATCACAAGCATATTTTCAATTTTCATAACTCAGCTCAAGGATTCATTCAAGAGTCAATCAATCACAAGCCAGTCAAGATCTGCTACGAGGCGGAGATTTTAGTCCAAAGACCCAACTCAACGCATAGGGAATGCTTCCAAGTGGATATAATCCACTCTTTCACAAACGCCATTTGATATACCAGATATGTAATTCAATTCGAGTGTGTTGATAAGGATGAATTACCTTGATTCAGGAGACAAGATTGGAAGCCTTCAATTACTAAGATCACCAACCTCGCGGAGGTTGATATTTCAGATTTTACTTTCTTACCTTTGCCTTGAGAATCCTTTTTCTTCCAAGTCTTTCACCTATTGAACCCATCCTTTGTTAATAGAGATGCGCACTTTTCACACCATGTCTTGGATACTATCAAGATCACTTCCTATCTCCCGGTGGTGGATTGAGGAAATTTTTATCATTTTCATCCTTGCAAGGTATTCCTCATTTGATTCAAGCTTGGTCACGGCCAGCCCATCAGCACTTGAATTTTGGGAGTGTAATCTGCATTCAAGAAGAATAGAGTTGATTTGTCAATTTCGATTCAAATTGATTAACAATGACATGACAAATTCATTTTAACAACCAACATCCCCTAGACAGCTCTAGATGCAATGCATGACTCATGTGTGAACCTAAACATTAATCCCATAAGATGAATGTGGTTGCTCCCCCTTAGTGTGTGCATGAATGCAAGATGTTCAGTAACAGTCCAATACCATATGCAGCCTTTTGAGTAAATGACTCATAGTACCAGGCGGAGAACTTAGATCCGAAGATCACCTCACGCGTAGTGATAGCTTTCAGATAGGCATAACCTACCCTTCCACTTCTCACCATTTGATATACTATGTAGTCAAGGATGATGAAGGCAGGAGGATTGCTATGCATTATGACATGAATTCACAATGTTCAACTTATGCAAGACAGTACGTGAAAGGGTGTATGCAAACACAAAATATGTAGTGAAGTCATGATCTGAAGAGTCTTCAAGCTTTCCTACAACAAGATGCTATATGGCAAGTGATATACGCACAAATATGCAAACAACTATGAATGAAATGCATGTGCAGACATATGCAAGATTACATGACTATATGACTCAGAGTAAGTCAAAACATGACAGAGTGATTACAGAAAGTAGGAGGGATATCACCTGATCTCCAAATCTAATTTTTGATTTTTATTCCAACCTGACTTATGCCACTTAGCTCATGTGCTTTACCCTCTTGTTGAAAACAGATTTCATACTTTACACTCCATGGCACACCTGCAAAATAGATTTCTTATTTGACATTCTTAGGTACCCAAACCATCTTGGGTCCTTGTGGGTTAGCAGCATCTTTGGCACGTGGCTTCCACTTCTTACCAACACTCAAATCATCATTTTCCTTTAGAAAGCATCCATGCATGTTATGCCCAAATTTACCATAGTAACGACAACATGGCTTCAAGTGCTTAAAGGCATGAAAATCATTTGAGGCATGTGACGTCACATTCACTCTTCTCATTTGGTTGACCATTTTGTACATTTGAGCATGATGTGTTGAATGAAAACTTTTTTTCTTTGTTAGTAGCCAGCAGTGTGAAATTGTGTGACCTCTTTTATCACAATGATTACAATGCATGGAAGGTTTTGTGGTGAATACTTTCTTTGTATTTTTCAAACCAGCCTGATTTTTACATACTCTCAAATCATCATTCTTCATAATGAAACAATCATGCATCATGTGTCCAAGTTTTCCACAAGAAAGACATGAGACATTTCTTTTCTTAGATGCATGGAAGTTTACATGAATGTTTCTAGCATGCACATCCTGGACATCTACACTCTTTTTCAGATTTGATTGAGTTCTTGACATGGTGTGCTCATGGGAGCGAGATGTAGAGGTGCTGGGTGCACAAGTGGTATGAACAAAAGAAGTGTGTAGCTTACTCTCAAATTTCTTTTTGTTCACTGGATCAAAACCCAGCCCTTCTTTTTGAAAGTTCACTTTCATGTCCAGTAATTTATCCAAGTTTTCTTGGCCATTTACAAATTTAGACAATGAACCATTCAAGTCAGAAATTTCTTTTTCAAGAGATGAAATATGCAATTCAGAGAACACCATCTTATTTTCACACAAATTGATTTGTTCATGTAACGTAGCATTTATGGTTTTATGACTTTCTATTTCTTGCAACAAGGCATGAACTTTTTCAGATTCATCAATATTCACAAATTTTCCTTTTTCAAAAGTAAGCAATCTTTCAGAAATGGCCTTGTTCAATTCCTTCAGTTTCTCATTTTCTTTAACAAGCTTTTCATCATGAATCAGTTCATTTATCAAGGTTTGATCATCGGCCATAGAATTCAGCTTCACAGTCATCTCCTTGTTTTCGTTTCTTAAGGAACAAATTTGATCTTTGTGAAATTCAATGTCAAACACATGAGCCTCAATCATTTCCTCTAGATGTAAGCATTTTTTACAAGAGGAATTACACTTATTTTGTTCGGCATCTTTTTTCAATTTTTTATTTTTAGATTTTAGCTTCTTGTATTTTTCAGCAAGATCATCATATGCAATCAACAAATCTTCATAACTAACTTCATCTTCATTATCGGAATCAGAATTTACCTTTAAGCTTGATTCAATTTGCTGATCACTCCCTTGATCGCTCGTACCTGCCACAAGGCATTGATTTTCATGCTCTTCCCGGACTTTCGTCAAGCCATCCAAGATATCCTTTGCGGACCTGCAATGGGAGACAAAAGGAACTGATTAGAATTGACTGCAGCAATAAGTAATTTTAGAGTCAAACAATTTTGATCATGTTAAGTTTTTGATTTGCAGTCCAGACATTTTTATCTTTAGGCAATTCATAAGGACCATGTGAAATAAGATTCCATAGCTTAGGGTCATATGAATTGACTAGACTACACATCCTTCCTAACCACAAATCAAAATTGTAACCATCAAACACTGGTGAAGAATTCAAAGTATACATAATGGTAGTCATTGATCTGGATCACTCTAGATCGTTAGATCTATAAAAAAATATAGCCTTGGCTCTGATACCAATTGAAGTTCCGTGATCAATGACACCCAAGAGGGGGGTGAATTGGGTGATTACCAATTTTAGGAAAACTTTTGGCCTTTTATAAAATATGTGATACAAAGCTAGTTAGGAGATTCAAAGCTATTTGAACACAAATTAGATTTAACAAACTTTATATGATAAGATATAGATTAAGCAAGATAGACGAAGATAAATCCAGAACAACAATTTAAACTAACGTTTATGTAGAATGGAGATAGAGGAAATGGAGCAAACCACACAATACAAGCACAATGCACAGCGGTTTTTAAGGTGGTTCGGATGCACGACGACAATCCTACGTCCACCCCTCACCAAACCCGGTGAGGCTTCACTCACTACAAGAAAAATCGCGGATAGCGACCGACCTATCGGTCGCTATTCAGTCGTAGATCGGTCGCAAATCTGCTTTGCGACCGAACAGATACTATCTAGCGACCAAATATGTCGGTCGCTATATAATAGTCGCTATTTAGCGACCGACTTGATTCGGTCGCAGTATCAGTCGTTACCAGAGACCGATTATAATCGGTCGCCTGACCGGTCGCTAATAATTCGGTCGCCATTCAGTCTCTATTCGGTCGCTAAATTTGTTGTATTTTTAAAAATAAAATTAACCTATCGGATTGATTCGGTGGCTAATCGGTCGCCAGTCGGTCGCCAAGTATAATTATTTAATAAAAGAAATATAACGTATAGTCGCTATTCGGTCTCAATTCAGTCTCCATGCGGTCGCTAATTTTGCATTATTTTTTTTTTAAAAATTTATTTAAACTGATAAATAAATTACCTGATAAATAACAAATTCATAACATAAATATAAAATCAACTACACAGACAACAATATCGACAAATCTCAAATTCATCACATACAAACACCTGATAAATAACAATTTCATAAAACAATAATAAATCAACTACACGGATCACAATCTCCACGAACCTCAAATTATACACAATTAAAATAAAATCACAAATTAATCATACATCCATAATAATAAAATGACAACATACACAACTAAAATAAAATCACAAATCCTCCACATATGTCTCATCCTGGTCGTCGTCTCGTCCAACATCATCCTGGTCGTCGTCTCGTCCAACATCTCGCGACGGATGATCCTGTATATCATTTAAAAAAATTATAATCAAATCCTTAATAAAGAAATCAAGCATTAACAAGACTTAATAAAGAAATCAAGCATTAACAAGAGTATGCCAATAGTTTAAGCCAGCTCATTTTCATATATATAAATACACACACACAATATAAGTTCAAATTTCATCTTGTATTTTAAAAATGAAGTTTGAGCGCCGAGCTCAAACCGGGCATCCGATTTGGATTCCGTCAGTTCTGACAAGTCACTTTCATCTCCCCGGTCGTATTGGAATGATCGGCACGGCCATCCGACCGGTATTTCGAATTTTAGACCCCCGGACCCGTCCTAACAGTTCATTTGAACTAAGTGTATTTTAAAAATGAAGTTTGAGCGCCGAGCTCAAACCGGGCATCCGATTTGGATTCCGTCAGTTCTGACAAGTCACTTTCATCTCCCCGGTCGTATTGGAATGATCGGCACGGCCATCCGACCGGTATTTCAGATTTTAGAACCAAATGCCCCGTCCTAACAGTTCATTTGAACTAAGTGTATTTTAAAAATGAAGTTTGAGCGCCGAGCTCAAACCGGGCATCCGATTTGGATTCCGTCAGTTCTGACAAGTCACTTTCATCTCCCCGGTCGTATTGGAATGACCGGTGAAAATAAGAATCAGATAACACAAAAACATAAAGAATTATTTTCAACAAATACTACAATGCATTATACATGAAAGTATACATACCTACTACCGGTGGTAGCGGTGTAGAGGTCGGTCGTAACGGTGTAGAGGTCGTGGGTCCTGTGAAAATAATAATCAGATAACACAAATACATAATGAATTATTTTCAACAAATACTACAATGCATTATGAAGGGAAAGTATACATACCTACTACCGGTGGTAGCGGTGCAGAGGTCGAGTGATGGAGAACCTTCACTTTCTAAGGTTTTTGAGGGTGTAAAGGGCTTGGGGGTGTTCTTTTTCCCTTTGTACCAGTTTACCTTCTTGGTCGAGTGATTAGTGCTTTTCTTGTGATCTGGGTATGCTCTTTTTTTTTCGCTTTAACCAATTGTGGCCCATTGACCACCTTCCAAAAAGGACTTGTGAATCAGATTATTTCAATCAGAATCTATTCAAAAAGTCAGACTACCTGAAATCATTTGCAGCCTAGTAAGTTCACCTTGATCAAATAGTCAAATTTTCCAACTTCATCATCACTTAGACACAAGTTTCATTTGTTGTATCCACTATGACCTTCCGGTAGGGATTTTTGCAGGCCCCACAACTAGCCCCCTATTGTAGCATAACAAGGCAAAACCTTTTTCAAGATTTAAAATGATTGATAAGCAAAGAAGTGAAAAGCAAAAGACACAGAATATTGTGAATTCATCAGTCATTTTCATTCTTCGTTGTTTTGAAACTAGTACACACGGAACAAATATGAAAAGTAGGCATATAATGTGAGATCAGAAAGTCCAAGTGTTGTCATCCTCTTCCCACTCTCGGCTTCAACACCAAAATCCTTCTACTGTCTCGTGATATTAAGTCAAAGAAGACAACAGTCTATGAGAAGTGTATATGTAGGTGACAAAAGGAAACCTAAGATTCCCACTCATGTAAGTTTCCCAGGACATATGACTTCCCACCATCCAAGCCCGGTTACCCTTTATTGCTCCCATCCATATCAACAACTTACACAATCAGTCAGATGTGGCTCATCCATCACAAGCATTCTCCCACATAACCAGCCATCACCGAGACAATGCTGCTGTGAAGTTTGAACTTTGGATTTGTTCGAGCTTACCCATTACTCACATTGGGTCAACCTGAATATCGACCCTCTCATCTCAAGACTCCACACTTGTTGGCATTATTAAACCCGTATTTCACCATTTACTCTCGTAAAATATGATTTCACTATTTTTATCTTGCGGACAACCTTGTTCAAACTTTTCCGAATAATAGTGTATTTCTCAGGCCTTCCTCAATAGAAACTGGAACTGAAAACAGCCGTAATCATCTCCAACTCCAACCCATTTACAGCCTGAAGGACAATGGATTTATTTCAAGTTCAACTTCTCATGGTGGCGACACTTGCACACCACTGGTCAACCCGCCCGCAGAAGTCAAAATATGAACGTCTTTGTCCATTATGTTTACCTTTTAGCAACAGAGGAGGTAAAACCAATTTTGGAGTGACCATTACATGTTTGATTTCTTTAGATTGTTCCTATGCAATATAATGTCAACAAAAGTATCGCGTATACTTACATCGAAGAACCATGTGAGAACCATGTGACTACGTCACATTTCCATATTGTCTAAAGGAGTAGAGAAATACCTTCAGTCCCCTCCCTCACCCAACCCCAGCACGAGAGAGAGAGAGAGAGAGAGAGAGATCAACCACACACTCGTATGTCTAGATCGCAGTTTCCCCGGGCTTCCCATATGAAAGTTAGGTTTCATAGCGTTCCACGATTCGAAGACTTCAAGTGACCGAGCAAGCTCCTTCCAACTCCCAGAGTTGCAATTCCCACAAGAACACTACTACTCCAAAACGAAGTGACAAGCTAAAAAAGCCAGCTTGGTCTCCGCCTACACTCCCATCACACTCCAGACTTCAACTTTCCCCACATAACGAAAGAATTCAGCAACCAGAACAGACTAAGCAGCGATTACCAGCAAACAAAAAGCAAATACTCTCTAATGCCACACAGATAGAACAAAGAACCAGAGAGAGAGAGAGAGAGAGAGAGAGAGAGAGAGAGAGAATTTTAGTTACTAACCTCCAAATGCAGCTTCAGGAGCTCAACTCCCCTGCCCCGGGCCGCCACCTGAAGCCAACGCCCATGTCCAGAAGACGTAAATTAGCCATATTTCTCCCCAGAACCAACCATTCGAGAGCAGATTTCATCACGAGAACAAGAAGAAGAAGAAGAGGAAGAAAAAGAAGAAATGGACGGGAATTCCACGGGTTGAGAGGGTCAGAAGCTCACCGGCAAGGCCCCTCGCTGCCATCCAACTCAAGAGCTTAGCGGTTCCGACCGCAACGCGGATCGAGCGGGAGGGAGAGCGCGCAGACCCAGTGGCGGGATCAGACAAAAAAAAAAACGCTCTTTTCTTTTGTTTCCGTTGGAAAAGAGAGAGAAGGGCAGCAAGCCGAGCGAAGCCGGTCGGAGCCAGAGAGAGAGAGAGAGAGAGAGAGAGAGACGATCTGCGAGGGCGCGCCCGTCGGGAGCTAGTGGGGAGAAGACGGCGCTGACGGGAGCCGACGCCGACGCCGCCAGCGGCACCGGCTTCCTCTGGGACTCGCCTGACGACTATCCTATTTGACGGAGTGGGACGGGAAGGGGAGGGGGATCAGAGGGGTCAGGCCGGAGGGGGAGGGGCATGGGGATGGGAAGGAGATCTGAGGGGGACGGGGGCGCAGGCCGCAGGGGGGAGGGGAGGGGAGCAAGCCGGCGACGGGGCCGCAGGGGGGAGGGGAGTAGGCCGGCGGGGGAGGGGAGCAGGCCGGTGACGGAGGGGGAAGGGAGAGAGAGAGAGAGAGAGAGAGAGAGAGAGAGAGAGAGGTACCTGCGGAGGGCGACGACGGCAGGGCGAGCGGCGACGGCGACTCGACGCGAGCGGCGCGGCGACGGGCTCCGGCGGAGGGGGGCTCGGGCGGGAGGCAGCACGGGGAGGGGGGCTCCGGCGGAGGAGGGGGGCTCGGGCGGGAGGGCTCGGGCGGAGGGGGGGCTCCGGCGGAGGGGGCTCGGGCGGGAGCGGGGAGGGGGGCTAGGGCGGAGAGGGGGCCGCAGGGGAAGGGGGCTCGGGCGGGAGGGGGGGGGCTCGGGCGGGAGGGCCCGGGCGGGCGGGGGTCGTAGTAGGAAGTATAACGGCATCAGCGACCGACTGGAGACCGAAGTTAATTCGGTCGCAATAATAGCGACCGATTAGCGACCGATATACATGCGGTCGCTGAAACGGTCTCGGTTATGCGACCGATTATTTCGGTCTCCGAATTGGTCTCTATTTGGGACCGACTAGCGACCGATTAAATCGGTCGCTAATTCGGTCGCTATAGCCACTTTTTCTTGTAGTGACTCGGGGATAAATCCCCAAACGGAGATAATGCTCCAACCACACACGCAGGACGACACCTGCACACACACATGGGGACGCGCCCCAATACACACACACACGGAGATAATGTCTCCAACACGATCCGACAACCGGATCACAACATACGCTGCGACAAAAGTAGCACTCCACACACAAATACTATGATCTGAATAGAACCACACAACATACGTAGATCTAAGAAGACCTACACACACAAGAATCAAAAACAACACACACACACACACGACCACGGATCCAACACGATCCACACACACACAGATTCTTCAGTTTATGATGAACACAAATATAATACCCAAAACATAAATATGATGAGGATTAGTTTAGAAAACTCCTGTTTTGGGTTCCCCTTGAATGCATGTTATGGATCTTGAACATATCTTCAATCTTCACTTGAACACCTCCTCTTGATCTCCACTTGAATCCCCTTGGATGGCTTACTTGCTTGCTTGCTTGCTTCTTCTTCTTTCTTCCTTGAGCAATCTTCCTTTGAATCCTTGCTTCCTTGCTTGCTTCTTTTCCTTGGAGGATGTTGGCTTCAGATCTACCTTCAATAGATTGAGGATGGATGAAGAACACTTGCTGCACGGAGTACTGTTCACGGCTACAGTACTTCTCCTCTTCCTCCACTTGGATAGCCTCTCCTTTGATCTCCCTTGAAGCCCTCTTAGTTGATTAGGGTTTGTAGCACCAAATGAGAGTTTTATAACTCTTCAATGGCCCTTTGGACAAGCCCCAGACCAGATCCACGAAATCTGGTGTAATTGGGGGCAAAAGGATTAAAGAAATGGGTGGAAAGACCACCCTACGAACTTGAACCAAAAGTCAACAAAAGTAGGCCTCGGGGCTGGCGGTCGACCGGTGGAGGGCTGGCGGTCGACCGGAATTTCACAGGTTTCAGTCCGTTGCTTGCTGGGGAAAAACGGTTGACCGCCCCTGTCTGGGCGGTCGACCGCTGCTGGCGGTCGACCGGTCCTAGACCGGCGGTCGACCGCTGGGCAGGGGAAGCCCCAGGTTTCTCCCGTTCAGCCCTTTAAACCCTTGAGCAGCTCATTTATGTTTGTGGCATCAAACTCCTTCGACCTTGAGGATTTGTACTGAGTATATGGACCTGCAAACACATGAATAATTGATTAGAACTATAGCTCAAACATCCATATGATAAATCCTTAAACTCCATGCAAACCATTGATTATGAAATCAGAATTTGTTCCGGGGGCTCCGCCCCCGGAAACCCCCGCAAGGGGCGCTGCCCCCTTGACCCCCGCGACCTGACCGCGCAGGTCGATCCGCGGGCGAGGGCGCACGATGGCCAGAAGGGTTTCATGTTGAATATGCATGAATGAGGTGTATACATAAGATACACAAGGTGAGATCGATGCTAAGCATGAGATACACAAGGTAAGAGTCTCACCAATGGTTCTTGATAGTAAATGACATATACCACCTGTTTTGGATTGTAGAGGAGCATGGTGCTTATCCACAAGCTTAGTTCACCAGGTGACTGCCATGTTTGATCCTGCAAGCAAGAATGTTAAGGTTAATACCATGCTTGTTCATATTAAAGAGGTTATGAAACATCTTACCTCTTGTAAAAATAATTCAATCAAGCATGAATCAAGACCATGTACCATTGCCATTTGTCATCTCAAACATATTTAAACATGAATGTGCAATCAACCATAAGTTTAGTTATCATCACTCAATCACACATTAAGTTTAGTTATCATCAAAACCATAACGCCAACAAACATCAAAATCATAACTCAACAGCTACGACGCCCCAGACGGAGACTGAGACACTGTACAGTAACCAAGAACACAAAATAAGGACTAGCTGGGGTCACGCTCGTCAGCGCGTGTCCTCTGCCCCCAACTACGCGTGCATACACAGACCATCTGCTCTAGGTCGGGTCCTCTAGCTAGTTTTCTCCCCAGTCGGACTCAGGCTGCAAAGGAAAGGGGCCCTACGGTAACCAGCCAAAAAATCGTCTCTCTCGAGTAAGCCGCTCCACCACTCCCAGGTGGGTCAGCACACGCGTGACGTAAGAAGGCTACGACCAGTGGGAGGTCACTAAACGTGAACATGGAAAGCCACGCACGCACCCATCGCGAGTAACGCGGAGTAACAGGTGGCTCGACACCATTGGACTCTGGATGGTCTACTAAACCCACTAACCTAGCGGTCCTTGAGTCACGTGACTCGGGGTCAAGACGATCGTACCAGGACGGCTCCATGCCGTCAATCTGGCCTATACCTAGGTCAAAAACCACTGTAGCACGAATATCAAGGCATCTCACCAGCCGCCGAGGTAATCCCTCGTCTAAGGGACACACGGAAAACCTCCAGCCCCAGGCTGGTTAACTGGATCCACAATCCAAGGGCACACACATGGCACTCATACCGATACATGGTGACTCGATTTAACGAATGCACAGAAGCCCAAGAACACACGGGGAAAACACCCTCTACAGACACAAATTCCCACAAGAATAGCCCATGATGACCCACACGGGGATCCCGGATCACGAAGGGTCACGTGGACACCTTGGGGCAAGAAAACGTGAAACACGGCGGCCCAGGGGCAAACTGGGCTGGGCGGCCAGCCCCTTGGCCGCCCAAAGGCCTGGGCGGCCACACCTTGGGCCGCTCAGCACCTGTGCACCCAATGCCTGGGCGGCCACAGCTTGGGCGCCCATAGGGCTGGGCGGCCATCGGCTTGGCCGCCCAGTCCAGGGCTTTACTAGGCGAGGGCGACCAGGGTCCTGGCCGCCCAACACCCCTGGGCGGCCAGACCATTGGCCGCCCAGTGACCTGGGCGGCCAGGGTCATGGCCGCCCAGACCAGGGCATAGACGGCCACCTAGGTGGCCGCCCTCTGCGATTCCCGTGGACGAACCGAGCTCCGCTGTGAGCTCGGTTCCACGCCCCATTCTATCCCAATCGAAGGGGAAAACATAGGGGATCATTCCCCTGACCCCAAAACCCTAAAATGGAGGGAGAAAAGCGGAGAAACCTCGCTCGATCGAGCGAAACCGTCCCACGCCCTAAAAGCATGGTTTTCCCCCCAAACGAGCAATAAACCCCGCTCGACTCACCACGGCCTACAAAACTCGCCGGAAATGAAATACTCAAGCTAGGGAACCATCCCCCTACCTCCACTGAAGATTCCGCGCACCGTGGATGCCGTTCCATCGCGAAACGCCCCGCGAACCACCGTCGGCGTCCCGAGCTCACAAACGATGAACGCCGCACCTCCACCTCGATCCTCGCTCCATCCTCACCGCTCCACGCCCCACGAACCTCGCCGCCTCGCCCCCGTCCACCTCCGTCGGCCGTCGGAGAAGATAGGGAGAGAGGAGAGAGCGTGAGAAGAGAGAGGGAGAGAAGAGAGAAATGAGAGTGAGGGAGAGAGAAAAAGGAGGTTTATATATATAGAAAATCCAGAAATTTTGAAAAATACCCAAAAATATGAAAAATTACCTCCGCGATCCTCGGAAAGTGCACAACGCAGTGGTAACATCCCGGAGTCGTAGAACGCAACGGTTCGCCCTACACGGCGTTCCGAAGGTCCGACAGACGAAAACACGCGTAAGCCGTAAAACTCAATCCGGGACCCACAAAATGATCCGAAACCCACGGATCCTGACCCGATAAATGATCCGAAAAACCTGAGGCGTTACATCGTGGGTGGCGGGTCAGGATTCGAATGGTATCTGGTTCTCCCCGGTATCCAGATCTTGGGTCGTTACAAAAAGGGTTCAAGTCGGTCGACCTGCCTAGCTACGAGGTCAGTCGACCTACAAGGGGTCGGTCGACCGGATCAAGACCAGGCACCCCCCCCGACCTGGGTCAGTCGACCGAACCACCTGGGTCGATCGATCGAACCAAGGCAAACTGCCCTCAATGGCGAATGTCGATCCGGTCGATCGAACTGCCCATCCGGTCGACCGAATCCAATGACGTGACTGTGAAACCCCATCCGAGGGTCCCTATTCCACGCCCCAATCACCCCGGGTGATGGGAAAAACATGGGAGAGCCATTCCCCACCCTCTAAACTACCGAGAGATTATAATCAAACCATAAAAACGCGGTCGAATCGACGAATCCATCGCTCACCCCAAAATCATGCATTTTAACCCCGATGTCAAATAAAACCACCATCGGCCTCACCTCGGCCTACAAAATGCGGGAAAATAGAATGCACAAGCTAGAGATCCATCCCCCTACATCTCACGACAAAATCCCACGCCGAGGACGTCGATTCCACGTGAAATCGAGCCTTGAACCACTGTTGGCTTCACGAACTCGTGAATGAGCTCCACCGCGCCACCGCCCCGTTCCTCGCTCCATCCTCACCGCTCATCGTCCCACGTGCCCCGCCGTCTCGCCCACGCAGTCCTCCGTCGGCCGCCGGGAGAAGGGAGGGAGAGAAGGAGAGAACCGAGAGGAGAGAGGGAGAGAATGTGAGAATGAGGGGAGAGGGGGGTGAAGGGTTGTTTATATAGGAAATGTTTTGGGATTTTAAAAATATGGAAAATAGAAAAATGGGAAAAAATCATCCCCACAATCCTTGGAAAATGCACAACGCGCCTGCAACGTCTTGGAGTCTGAAATCACAACGGTTCACCTTACACAGGGATCCGAAGGCCCGCTAGCCAAAAAAATTGATTTAATCACAAAATATGATCCAGGACCCACGGAAGCTCTTCAAAACCCACGGATTCCTGATCCGAAAATCCTAAGCATTATAAAAGCTCCGGCAGGATCTCCCCCCCACTCTCATTAGGTTTGAATCTTCGCCCTGTACTTTTTTTATTTCGATTCCTTTTCTCTCCCCTAGTCACCGACATCATCTTGTTCCCCTTCCCTCATGCCTTCGCCACTCATAGCCGCATTTTCTCTCTCTTACTGTCTTGAGTATTTTGTTTTTAGCGACCACCTACGATTTTGTCAGTGTCCCCCGTAGACACTCCATTTTGACATTACCGTGAGTAAATCTCATATTACACTATGATACTCTAAGACGGCCTTCACATTTTGAATTTCTTGGGTGATTTCCTATTTTTATGGATTTTTCTAAATTTTTCTGAATTTTTTCAAAACGCATTTTAAACGTGGCGGAGCACCCTGACGCCTTCTTTAAAGGCGTCAGAGACCCAAGACGCCTTCATGAGAGTCTCGTGCAGCACGCGGGTGGCGCCGCTCCCGCCGCTTAGTTTGACAATTCAAATAAATCCAAACACAAAGACGTCTTGCTGACTAGACGTGTCCTTCAAAAGTCGTAGTTAGGCGCCGAAATCAATCGCTTTCTCCATTGTCGACGGCTTTCGGCGCCGCTTTGTTGGAAAACAGTTGACACGTCTGGGATCTGGGACGTGTTCATGTAATGCGTCCCACCACTCAGACGCGTCCATGGATTTAAATATAATAAAATAATATCATATAATATTTTTTAATTAATTAAGGTGTCTTTGAAAAGGGACGCGTCAATATGAATGCGTCCCAGACACAAGACGCGTTAATCAAAATTTTCCCTATAAATAGAGGACCCCCTCCCTCGAAACCAGAGAACTTCAGATCCGATAGAGGAGGGGGTTACTCTGCCAGAATCGTTCCAGGTTCGAGGCTTCTCCAGGGGAGGTTCTGCCGGACTTCCGGGTGCCCGGGTGCTCGCGAGAGGAAGGTTGCTTCATCCCCGCGCTTCCACGTCGTCCTCACACTGCCGAAGCTCCGCCGAATCTCACCATCGGCGTCCCATACGCTCTTCCTTACCCTCTATTCTTCCTTGTTCTTTCCATTTTTAGTTTGCATGCATCATTTGTCATTTTTACTCGCATCACGTTCCTCTCTTTGAGAGGGCGCCGTTCCATACATTCCTGCATGTGATTTCATTCATCATCTCATTTTCCTATCCTTTCGCGTTCGAGAGGGATTTAAAAATAACACCAACCAGGTGTGTGTCCGCTTATGATTTCATTACTTTTATCACAAGGGAATTGATACTACACCGCTTTTATTCTGATCTATTTGGTGTTTGTTTACATCTTACAGGGGTAACCACAGAAAGCCCTCTTCGTCGGCCGACCGAAGGGAGAGGAAGAAGCAACCCACACCACTTCCCACTTTTGAGGTAAACGTGATCACCCTTCTCATTTTTGTGGTCTCCAGGCTCTGGCGATCACTTTATTTTGGGGCCCTCAGCCCCTGGCGATCACACCACCACCACACATGCGCTCTCCTATTTCTTTTGTTCACATCCTCCCTTTAAACCCGCGGAGAGTCACTTCTCGCAGCGGTTCTCCATTTCATCCCTGTCATTTTTGTTTCTAACCAGCGCATAGAGTCATTTTCCGCAGCAGTTCCCGTATTGTTCTAACCCGCGCGGAGAGTCATTTCCTGCGGCGGCATTCTTGTGTAAACCTGTGCAGAGAGTCATTTCCCGCGGCGGTTTATTTAAATTCTACACCATTCCCATCCCTCCGAGGCCCGCGGCGAGTCACTTCCCACCATGGCCGTTTAATTTCGGTAATTTTATTTCTACCATTTAAATTTTGCACAATCCCCATCCCTCCGAGGCCCGCGGCGAGTCACTTCCCGCCATAGCCGTTTAATTTTCACAATTTTATTTCTGCCATTTAAATTCTGCACCATTCCCATCCCCCCGAGGCCCGCGATGAGTCACTTCCCGCCATGGCCGTTTAATTTCTGCATTTTAATTTCAGCACCTCCCATCCCCATTTCAATTCTCGTTAAAACCCGTGGAGAGTAATATCCCGCTGCGGTCCAATTCTCTTTTCCTCCGTGTCTTTCCGTCTTCTCATCAAGCGCGTGTGTCATTACTCCCAACCATTTCACCAACGCAAAAGCGCCCTTTCAGTTGGCCGCACCTTCTCTCCGCGTGACGCCGTTCACATCTTGGCGATCACGGTGGGATTTTCTTTTGCCTTCTTTGGTTACCCGTGTGTTTTCGGCACTCACGTGTGCTCCTTCACTCGTCATCCACGTGTGCCCCTCCGCTCGGCACCCACGTGTGCCCCTCCTTATCGTGCCCACGTGCGTTACAGTTGTGCTTCCAGCAGCACTTTTGCCATTCAATTTCCTCCCTTGTGCACCACATGCACTCCCCCTTAATCCCTTGTGATTCTCCGAGAGATCTGCGGCTTAGCAAAGGTTCATTCAGTTGATTGAAATATTTGATGTGGTGAATTGATTGTCCCTCTTTGCTATCCCTGTTCTATTTACCTATCTGTACGCTTCTATCACACAAGAACACTGCATTACATAGCATTCCCCCTTTTTTTTACTTTCTAGGGCACTGCCCTCTCTCGGTGAAGAAAGGACTCTCCGTTCGAGAATTCCTCTCGACGGACTAGGATCTCCTCCATCGGGACCTCCGTAAGTCTCCGACAGCGAAGGATTCCTCTTCGTTCATTGGGCTGGTTGTACTATTGAAGTTCCCCAAAGCTAGTTGACCAATTCATGGTGAGACGAGTGACCTTAGTTGGCACGACAGTGAATCAAATTGTAACTAGGGTCCTCCCTATTCTGTGTGAACTTCAGATTTGTTAAAAAAAATAAAAATAAAAATAAAAATAAAAAAATGACATAAGAGCATTCACTTGTTTGATAATCTCTGTTATTTATTTGTTGGTGTATATTTTTACGTTCTAAAAAAATTCTAAAAATAATCCACGAGACTTTTGAGGAGTATCATCCGAGTCGTGACCACTCGGCAGACCCACAGTCCACGCTATCCTCTCGTCCTACTTCCTTCTCTTCCCCTCCCACCTTACCCATCCCCTCTCCCATCCTCTTCTTGTCATGATCCCGCCCTCCAAACCCTCTCCCACCTTCTTCCTTTCCCTCCATCCCCCGCCACCTTGTCTTGGCATGGATCACCCCGAACTCCCAGCTCAACACCTATTAATTTCGGCCCATGCTGATGCCCGGCAACATCGACTGCGTGTTCTTCCCATCTCTACCCTCATCGCCTCCAAACCCTACACCCCCCACAATCCATAACACCTACACCTTCTCCCTCCCCTCTCTGTTATCCCACCCTCCATTTTCCCGACTGATCATTCGTCTCCTCCGATAACCCATGGCACCAACCTCTCAAAGCGGATCACCTCTGTCGACTCTAGGTTTCCTTATATCTTTCCCCTTTGTATCTTTCATTACCTCATTTTGAAGATTGTTTTCCCCCCCATCTCTCTTGTCCAACCCCGATAACAGTAGCTCTACCATCGCAAAAATGTATCTTGCTCATTGGTTTTTGGCTCCTCGATATCTTGAAGTGGTTCTATTTAGCTGGTTGTGTATCGCGGCCTAGTGGTATACGGAGATTTATGAGATTGTTGAATTTTCAACACTATCGAGGGCGATTGTGGACATGTACCAGATCAG
This sequence comes from Amorphophallus konjac, assembly GCA_022559845.1. Taxonomy (NCBI): domain Eukaryota; kingdom Viridiplantae; phylum Streptophyta; class Magnoliopsida; order Alismatales; family Araceae; genus Amorphophallus; species Amorphophallus konjac. The sequence continues at coordinate 86,623,492 of CM040128.1, forward strand.
CCAAATATCCCCGGTGATTCCACGCGTAATTCATGTTAATGTTCGGGTCTAAGTCTTTCGGGATATCTTAATCTTTTATAAACGGTAAAAGATGTGAAAAATAGTTGCAAATAGTAGTTGGATGGAACCCACTAATACCTGCCGGAGTGGATCAGTCTTCTCCTTCTATGTCCACTATTATTAGAGCTACCTAATATTTTTATCATGATTGTCCTCGTGGGGTTTGGGCCTGAGCCATCAAAAACTCTACTTTTTCTTGGTTCCATGGTGGGGCATATGCCCGAAACTTTGACGAAATTCACTATCGTCTTCCTGATTCCCCCCCCCCCACCCAATAATAATAACAAAAAAAATCAATTTGACGTCCCGCGAAGATGTAAGTTCCGACCTGGTACTCCGAGAGAGAACCTTGGCAAAGCTACACGGCGCTCGTAGCAATGGCCGCCTCGCGGCCGAGCTCCAGGCGCAGTGGCTCCTCCTCTCCCACCCCTCACTGCCCGTAGGAGCTCCTCCCCCTCCACCTGCGGATCCTCCACCACAGTCACGTCTTCCAGCTCCCCTGCTCCGCCAAAGCTCGAGCCTTCCTCGGCGCATGCATCACACAGTCGAAATGCCCCCCCCCCCCCCCAAACAAACACCAGACACCTCTGGTCTCCCCGCCACCGCCCGCGAAATCGGAGAGCAGGAAGAGAAGCGAAAAGATCACCCCGGCGGGCCGACGGCGGGTGGGGGGAGCGGGCCGGAGGTGCCGTCCGAGAAGCGAAGGGAGGAAACAGAGACGTGCGGGTGGCTGCTGACCTGGCAACACCAGGTCACCGCGTGCTTGGGGCGTCGAAGGAAGACGCGTCTTTTAAGGGGCCGCGACACCCTGGGCACCCATCTTCGTGCTCCAACCAACGAAACCCAAATAGGCGGTGGGTGTAGAGGTGAAAAAAAAGGCTTCCGAAGGAAGAGGGAGAGCAAAGGAAAAGAGGAAAGAGAAAGGATGGTGCGCGCGCGCGTGTGGGGGTGGGGGGTGGGGTGTTGTCTGCGTCAGGAGTCCACCTGTCCCCATTGGGAAATTTCCCCCATCGCATCGATGCATTAGAAAAGGGAAAAGTTGGAGAAGTCGGGACTCGGGACAGGGGGACAGAGGTGGAGGGCAGAGAGGGAGGTGGGGGGGAGATGTCGTGCTCGTCCTCGGCGTCGGGATCGGAGGAGGAGGACGAGGGCAGGGACGCCTACCGGAAGGGGGGGTACCACGCGGTGCGGTTCGGCGACCGGTTCGGCGACGGCCGCTACGTCGCGCAGAGGAAGCTCGGGTGGGGGCACTTCTCCACCGTCTGGCTCGCCTATGACACCCGCTGCAATGTAATGTCTTGGCGCCCAAATGTGTTCAGATCTGCTTCGTATGTTTTCGATGACGTGTTTCGCTTATGATGCACCTGGGAGAAGGCCTGAATCTTTCTATGGTTCCAAGTGAGATTTTTTTTCGTTGTTCTTCGTCTGCGATCTTCGATCTTGTACGTGTCTTTTGGGCGATCTCTTCTTCTTCCTTTTGTTTTCCTTACTTTTAGGTGGTTTTGGCGTATGGGTTTCTTTGATGGTTGTCCCATTTCTCCTTGAATTCTTGCTAAATCTTGTTTCTTGTGTCACGTAATTGTCCCATCATCCAATTGCGCATTATGTGTTTGGGAACTTTGTCCTAATGCTCACGGCGTATGCATGTATACACGAGATCCCGCGAAGAAATTTGGCTTTTAGTAGATTCGTACCCATTAGGCCTTTGGGGTGGGGGTGAGGGTTAATGTTTAGAGGAATCCTAGTTCCGGCGAATTCTCATGGAAGTCAGTTTCCTGTATTATATTTTGTTGTGATTGACATGATAGATTTCTAGTAAGTAGTACTAATGTGGTTTGCCTTTCTTGGGTCAAGAATTTTGAACAAGGACTCATAGTCCCATGCATGTTCTATGTATTGCATCATTTTGTTTTAGGTGTTCGTGTTTTCTTTTTTCTTTTTAATGCAGCTCTTTTGTTTCATTAACTACGTTTTCTGGAGATATTCTGCTGCAATGACCATCGTCTATTATTCTGTAGGCTAGATTAAAGACAATTTAATTCAGGATTCGATTCCATCTGTCCTTTCTCATTGTTTTTCTTAAAGAATTCTTTAATTTAGACGCCCAGAGTTATTTTTTTAACGCCCTGATTGCTATCCCTATTTATTTCTACCTCACGGTAGAGTTGCTTACGGGATTCAGATGTACGCATTTCATACTCTTATATCATTCAAATAGTAATTTGCAGGAGTCTGAGCCCTGTTCAAATAATGCAATGATCTTATTATTTTCTAATGTTCTTGTCTTCATTGGATTTTTGCAGAGGTTTGTGGCTCTGAAAATCCAGAGAAGTGCAGCAGAATTTGCGGTGGCTGCACAACATGAGATTGAGGTTCTGTCTGCAATAGCGAATGGTGATCCCTCAAATTCAAAGTGCATAGTTCGGTTGCTGGACCATTTTAAGCATGCAGGGCCAAATGGTCAGCATATCTGCTTGGTCATCGAATTTCTTGGTGACAGTTTGCTGCGGTTGGTTCGGTATAACCGCTATAAAGGCATTGGACTGAATAGAGTTAGAGAAATTTGCAGGTCAATTTTGTTGGGTCTTGATTATTTACATAGGGAACTTGGTATCATTCACACGGATCTAAAATTGGAGAATGTGCTTCTTGTATCCACAATTAATCCTGCTAAGGATCCTATAAGGTCAGGATTCACCCCAATCCTTGAGAGGCCTGAAGGGAACTCCAGTGGGGGGGTTGTGGTTAATATGATTGAGAAAAAGCTGAAGCAGAAAGCAAAGAAAGCAAGAGCAAGGATTACAGAGAGGCGTTCATCGATGGCAGGAGTTTCTACAAGGGAGAGAAGCATGGAAGGAATTGATCTGAACTGCAAGATTGTAGACTTTGGGAATGCTTGCTGGATTGACAAACAAATAACAGATGACATACAGACAAGGCAGTACAGGGCTCCTGAGGTGATTCTGGGCTCTGGGTACTCCTCCTCCGTTGACATGTGGTCCTTTGCTTGTATTGCTTTTGAACTTGCAACTGGTGACATGCTGTTTACTCCTAACGATGGCCAGGGATTTAGTGAGGATGAGGTATGTATCTATTTAATGTTTTATCAATAGCCTAGAAAAATGCACATAGTCGGAGTCGGTTTCTCTCTAGAAAACCTTGTTAAAGACTTTGTGAAATACCTATGTAAAAATATTATTTTTTGCCATGGCTGTTGTATGGATGCAATGCATGTGTATACTTCTGGACTGGTATCTGAATCTCATGTTGATGCTTGAAAACTTTGATTGTGAAAGAAGGCAGGGACTAGGCACTAGTATGTACTTTCTGGTGAACTTACTCGAGAAAAGTAATTACAAAAAAATATTATTTATATCAGCTACAGGTACACATATATTGTCTGAAAACTGGTTACTAAAGAATAATGATGTGATGTTGGTCAGCATTATTGATGAAATTTAAACAATTTTCATGAGACATATAGAAGTTTTTTGTCATTAAATGTATCATATAAATCAAACTGGACAGGAACTGTCTAAAACCCAGCAGAAAAACTCTACTATCAAAAGAAAAAGCCAGCAAAAAACCCTTTATCTTTTCAAATCATGGAATATGGGAACAAAAATTAATATGAACATTTTGAATGTGGATAGTGCCACAATTGTATTAGAGAAACCAATCTGAACATCAATTGTCTACTTATTGACCACTGTAGCATTGGTGATGATATGGTGAGTTCCGCTTCTTGGAACTGCTTATGGGAGATAGCAGCAAATGGAATGCCATTACTTATTAATTGTGTGGTGAACTCAAACTCTTAAGGAAAACCTGATTGGATGCTTGCACTGGCTTTTTCTCCAGCAAGGGGCCCACATTTTTTTATTAAGAAAGAACTTTTACTATTCTTTTGCTAAATTTTCAGTGAATCTTTTATGGTAAGTCTTTAAAGCTATAATTCAAGCAGTAGACACATACTTGGGAGATGGTTTGCTCATGGGTGGATTGAGACTCCATCTTCGGAAATTATAAGTGCAGTTAGAGGATCTCTGGGTTTAGTTTTCATGAAATAGTTCCTTGTTGGACAGAGAAGAGGTTAAAGATATGTCTCAGTTGAAACTTTCAACTTCAACCCATGGTCAACTTACACAGATGAAGTTAAGGGTATCTCAGATGAATTTTTTTTCAAAATTGAGATTTTGTTTCAAATTCCAAAAATTTGTCCCAGAGATATGAGTAATGTTCACAATTGGAACCTCCCCTGACTGATTCCAGGATAGAGTGTCTGCTTCTATTTGTTCCACTAAAAAATTGCATAACAGCTGGAAATCTGAAAATGAGTAAAATATGATGGAGAAAGAAAGATCAGGGACCTGCTTGCATCAAGTTTCAGCTTAGATGTATCAGCCTCTTTTTTTTCAAAAACCTTTTGGGCAGACTTGGCCACAGACAGCCAGCGGAATGGACCCTATTGCGACCACTGATCTGAACCAGCTAGTTCTTAGAATAGTGAACTTTGCTAATGAGCAAGAAGTTCAGAGTAAAGCCAATAAAGAATCATTCTACAAGGGGTTCCAAATAATATATTTTAGGATAAACAATAACGTTATGTGTCCTTAAGTAAAAGAATTAAGACAAATGATTACAGGCCAGTAGGGCATTGTTGAGAAAACAAAATCCAAAACAAAATGTGGCAAAAAGGGATTTTTGTTGGCTTTTGCTGTAGGCTAATAGTAAATGGAGGAAGAAACACTAAAAATCTGTCTGCTGACATTGAAACATTTGGGAATCAACAAATTCACGGCATGATATGAACTGGGGTAGGGTGGCTGCCAGCAAGGAAGAGGGAGGTCTGGGGATCAAGGATGCTAGAGATTTCAATTTGGCTCTCTTGTGCAAGTGGCTATGGAGGTTAGGGACGGGAGATGAGGGGTTGTGGGCACATGTTATCAGGTAGAGATACTGGTATTAGGAGAGTTTGGGACTTGGATACTCCCACTTCATCGGACTTCTCCAATCTGGCATGGCGTCTTGACTTGCAAGGACTTTGTCTCTTTTGGCATACGTGTCTGACTAGGAAAAAGTGACCAGTGCTTTTTTTGGAAGGACAAGTGATGCGACGATTTCACGTTGGAGGCCTCCTTCCCTAGTCTCTTCACTGTTTTTGCTGATCATTTGGGGTCGGTTGCCTAATCTTTTTATTCCCAGCTTTCAGGGGGTACTTGGGCACTGACCTTCAGGAGGGACCTTAGGTTGGACGAGATGGAGCACCTGGAGAACCTACATGCCTTCACATTGTACTCCGATCGGGAAGATGTGTGGACATGAAGGTGGGGTGAGCGGGGGTCCTTCTCAGTGAGATTAGCCTATTCCATCATCTCCGATGGAGGAATGCGCCACACTTTCGTCCCTCACATGTGGAGGCCATAGAGCCCATTGAAGGTGAAGGTACTCACTTGGAGGATCTCCCACGGGAGGTTGCCCACACGTGATAGGTTACTTCACTTCCTCTCGGGGATCTAGATGACTTACTGCCTGTGTGGTCAAGAGGATGAGTTCGTGAACCACCTGTTTGTGCAATACTGTACCTATTCATAGGAGGTGTGAGAGGGACTAGCGAGAAGAGCCTACTGTGCCCTAGGCTGTCAGCGAGAGGTGCAGCGCTTCATTGCGTCTTAGGGAAGGAGTTGGCCCATTAGAGATCGTGTTGTTTGGTGGCTGATCCTTCACACCACGCTCTGGTCTTTATGGGGTGAGCGGAACAATAGTATCCTTAGGAGGGAAGCGAGAGTGGAGGGTTCTCTTGTTTCTTTCATTTGCGATAGAGTGACGGAGTGGGCGGAGTTGATTGCAATGTGAATTCCCTCAAGTCCCCTCTTTTTGTTTTGCCGGGGGGTTAGTTTGTTAAACATCACCTTGGTGTGCCCTTTGTACATGGTTTTTGGGAGCTCTTTGATTATACATGTACATCACCCTTTTTCTTTTAATACATTAGTGGTACTACTCACTTTCAAAAAAAAATAAATTCACACATACTTTATAGGCAATCTTATATTATATGCCATTCAAAAATTAAATAATCACAAGAACTAATATGTTTTTTGGGAAAAGTTGTGAATTGCACACCGGTCTTGTTAAATAAGCAAAGGTAGTACAATCGTGTGAGGGTGCAGTGATTCCTCACCCACATTACAACTCCCGCCTATATTATAAATAAAGGAAAATTCGCTATCAGTCTTTTCATGCCCTTCTAAACCTCATAAGAGAAAAGATAGTAAATCCATCCTCCTTTAAAATTTAAAAAATACATATGAAATCAAAACACAAGAAAATGGCACCATGGGGAATCCAAATATTCTTCAATCTTCAGGGAGCCATGCACGAATTCACCACGATTAACGTGAGAGCACCAAAACTTCTGAAAAAACAAGTGACTAAGTGAATAGACCCATAATGCATCTCTGATAAGAAAGGAATGCCCTCATGCTGCCTCTGTTTTTATAGTGGTAAACACACTTCCATAAGGACCCTGAAGTCTCCAATTCTATATTATACAGTTGATGAAGTTTTCTGAAGCATCTGATTGAGCTCCATTTTAACAAGATCCTTGGGTCCTCCTGCTTCACAATAATTCTCTTGTTACATGATCAACTTCTTGAGAAGATTTTAACTTCTATAACCTCCAGTCACCACAGAGCATCACCATCATCTTGTAGAGTTTTCCCTTCTTTGAATTCTACGATCAGTGATACTCTTCTCTTCCTTTTCATTGTTAGAACGTTTCAAAAGTCTTTGAAGTTCCCTATGTCCCCATGTTAACCTTGCAAGGTCCACTGCTATTATGTGTATTTTTCCATGACTTTGGGAACTGGCCCACCTTGTTTCAAATTTGGATTCCCAGAGCAGAGACCTTATCTGTTAATGGCTCATTGCTTCAACCAGACAAAAAGATGTAAACCTTCTGGTGCCTCCTTTTTGGGGGGGGGATGCCCTTTCTGTTTGCTCCTCCTCAATTGGCACAAGAAATGGAACCTGAAGGGGGATAGGATTATCTGGTGGCTCATTCTTCATGCTACACTGTGGGCACTATGGGGAGAAAGAAATAGTAGAATCTTCAGAGATGAAGCAAAAATTAAGGATAGGCTTGTCTCTTTTGCTTGTGAGAAAGTGAGTGAGTGGGCAAAACTCTTATGTAATGTGGAGTCTCATAACTCCTATCTTTTCCTTTTGTTGGGAGAATAGCATGGATACACCGACTTGGTGTGGTATTTTTGTATAGGGATCTTTTGGCTGCTGACTGACTACACTTGTATATCTCTCTTTCTTTTACATTTAATACATGTGTGGTACCAGCCACTTCTCGAAAATGTCGCTTCTGTTTGCTGACTAAAGTTTTCTCTAATCCATATGACTGGACGAGCTACTTGTTTTCTTCCTTTTATATTCAAGAGAAGCAGGAATGTTGTGGAGTGGGGGGGGGGGTGTGGGAGGATTTGAAAGATGTATCAGAAGATGGGAAGATAAGATCCCATTACGCTTCCCTGGGATGGTGGACAAAAGCTGCAGCAACAATATGGCAACTTCCAAACCTCTATGACGCCACACTCATAAAAAATGTAGGAAGATTCTTTGGGAGATTCCAGAGATCTGTTGCGGCCATCCTTCTCAAAATCTCCCTCCTCCCACTAAGCTAGGTTACAGTTGATCACCCTGTCTATGGCTTGTGAACTAGAGATGAAGCCAAAGATGCACCATTGATGATGATGGAAAATTTGGCTGTAGAAGCACAGTTCTTTAACAGATCTACCCACTGATCTGGGAAGTTATGGTCAATCAAAATATTCCAAGGGCACTTGGACCCTGGCCACCCTGGCTGAGGAGGGCACCTTCTGAATTTAGGTGGATAAATAAGTGGGGGAAGGAGAAACAAAGTAATACACCCAATTGGCTCAGCCCTGCCCTACGTAAAATATGAATAAGATTATTATTGTCACGCTTTAATAAGAGCAGTCAACTTTGAAATAGCCTTTTAAATCTTTTAGTCGTTATTGGAACTCAAGGTCTGACCGGTCAATTAATTCCAAATGTTCTCCTCTCCCAAAATTTCATAACCCCCTCTTGTGTGGAACACTATGATCTCTTTCCAGCCAATAATTCTCGCAGCATCACGAAAGGCCCGAGATTCATGGTTTTTTCCCACACCATTTTGGTTGAAGCCCATTCCATGTCATGCCAAGTGCCTCGAAAGGGTTCTATTCACCCAAGGAACATTCAGCTTCATCATAAATTCCCTGTTGTAGCTGCTCAGAAAAAAACACCTCAAGGAGAAGCTGATTGGTAAGTATCATCTCTTTGGGAACTAAGTATGATTAGATGAAACACACGTTATCTATCATTGGCTGTAGCTATGAATGAGAATTGGATGCTGGCAAGGATTAAGGCTAGACCACACTGCTTGGTGCATTTTATGTTCTAATTTGGGAAGGTGTAGAAGGATGCCAACAATGACCGCCTTCTGTTGCTGATTCAGCCCTTGTGCAATTATCTCCTTTACCAGGGGACTTCCCTCAAGGACAGGAGCTCTGTAGTCATCCTTCTTTGTCCTCCACTTTATGCCTTTAAAAGACTTAAAGGCCCTTGTCCACCTCAACCTACATAGTAACCAGCGTGCTGGGTGAGCAGTTTTGCCTGATCCCCACTGCTACATTGGATGCACCTCCACGTACGTGCATACGTATGTGCTTATGTGTGTGTGCCCCTGGTCTAGTGGTTAGGGAGCTTGGATGCTCACTGCAAAGATATTGGTTTAAGACTGGGAATCCACATTTCTCTATTCCAATTTTCATGGAGCTTAACGGTTAATAATCATGGTGCGACGCTCTTAATCCTCGAGTCCAGGGCCTCCTGGTTGCAAACTGAAGGGGTACCTACCTTTCCATGCACTCATGCTATACCAAAGGACAATACATATCCTAAGATGTATCAACGACATGCTTGTTATCCTCAAATTGTCGCTTTCACAGAATGGAGTGTGTATACATCAAGCTGGCTGAGCTTTGAATGTTCCTTCCTATTTCTCTTATCTATTCATATTCATCTTTCCTTTGCTCAATTGATGATCAGTCACTTTTCAACTTTCTTTTCTTCTTCATTGGTCGCCAAATTTGGCAAGTGCTTCATTACATATTCGTGCTATGTGACATTTCATCATGTTTCTACTATTTATTTGGTTTTTCCGGATGTCTGTTAAGCTGTAAGTCTCGCCCACACATGTATTATTGTAGTTATGCGGATGACCAGGGACATCATCTTTTTAACGTTAGCATGTTTTGTCTGTTCTCTTTCCACTAATTGTTGAGATTTGTTGTTTTTCCCAGGATCACTTGGCTTTGATGATGGAGCTCCTTGGAAAAATGCCTCGAAAGGTGATCTTGACTAAAATACCCCCCCTCTATACATACCTTACTCTCTTATGTTCTAGTAATCAATCGAGAGTATACAACACTGCTTTACTACAGATTGCTCTTGGGGGCTCTCGATCAAAGGACTACTTCGACAGACATGGGGATCTAAAGAGGATTAGGAGACTGAAATTCTGGTCATTGGACCGGCTGTTAGCGGAGAAATATAAGTTTCCCGACTCTGAGGCGCGTGATTTTTCAGAATTTCTTTGCCCTTTTCTTGATTTTTCACCAGAGAAGCGGCCAACAGCCGCACAATGCCTGCAACATCCATGGCTAGGGAGCACAGACACGAATCCAACTGAGATCAAAAGCGAAGAGACAGAGAAGCTGCATGTGGGCATGAGCAAACTGCAACTTAACGCGGTCAAGTGAAAAGCTCGACTCAAGCTTTATCTTCTATTTTTTTTTTGTTTTTTGTTTCCTCTGCTGCGACGTGGCAATTATTCTTCTCCATTTATTTTTCATGTAATGAAGATTCAATAAGATTCAGTTGATTTATTTACACGTAGAGTAGGAATATGTCAGAAGATATTTGGCTTGGACGGAGGAACGGAGACTAATAGGGTAGTCCCCCTAACACGAGGGCATTCCAGCAGAAGTGACATTTCCAGAACAAATCGTTCAGAAGCAACACGCTAATGAGTAGACTGCAACTGAGTTACTCGAAGTCTGAGTTTGAATTGGAGGGGACGGTGGAGGAGAGAGATCATGGGCATGGTCTTACCCTTTTCTTTTGTTGATTTCATTAAAATATGTATATGATTTACCCTGTAAAAATTAGGGTAAAAAGTGTCTATATTATTTAATTCAAGGAGATTACAATATATATGTGCCAGGGAATATACAATTAAGGACCAGTCACACACTAAGAATAAAATAATAAAAATACCCTAAATTTAGTTATTTTAACATTCCCCCTCAAGCTGTTGGGGCATACATATCAAACAAGTCTAGTTTGTCACATAGAACATTGAATCGGCTAATTTCAAGCGATTTTGTGAAGAGATCAACAAGTTGGTCTTCAGTAGGAGTGAAAGGAGTACTAATCTTCTGAGACATAACGGCATCTCGAACAAAATGGCAATCAACCTCAATATGTTTTTTGCGTTGATGAAACATTGGATTCTTTGTAATATGAATAGCAACTTGGTTGTCACATCTCATCATCATGGGTTCAGAATAAGTGACCCCAAAATCTGTCATCAAAGATTTCATCCACATCATTTCACAAATTGTCTGAGCCATTGCTCTATACTTCAGCACTTGATCTAGCAACCACACTTTGTTTCTTGCTTCTCCAAGTGACAAGATTACCTCCAACATAGGTACAAAAATCAGAGGTTGATCGTCGGTCCAACCGAGATCCTGCATAATCTGCATCAAAAAAAGCCTCAATAGATAAATAATCATTTTTCTTATATAGAAGATCACATCCAGGAGCTCCTTTGACATAACGCAGGATCTTTAGAGCTGCTTCCCAATGACATAGCTTTGGATTCTGCATAAACTGACTAACAACTGATACAACAAAGGTAATATCTGGACGATCCTCCGCTTTCCACAAAACCGCCTATATTGAGTAACATCATTGAACATTGGACTATCCTCCACTTCAAGATCAGACTGAGGAACAGTGGGTGTATCAGCAGATTTACATCCCAACATTCCTATCTCCTGTAACAAGTCTAGAGCATATTTTCTTTGAGATAAGGAAACACCATCATTACCATAAGCAATTTAATCCCAAGAAAATAGCGCGTGTAGATGCGAGATGAACCTTTTTGGTGCCCCCAAGAGGTATTGTCCCCGCCACGTCGGAGGGCGACTAGGGTTTTGTCCTTGTAAAAGGGCCCTCTTGGGTTAAGAGGTAAAGACCTTCTTTATAAGCACTCGGTTGCTTTCTCAACATCTGATGTGGGATTAATCCTGTGACCCTAGGTCCACTACACAAGCCCCCCTTGAGAAGGCAAGCGAGTGCGAGCTCCAACTCGGTCGGTAGTGGTGCTGGGATCCTCCTAAGATCCCCCGAAGGAGTGGAGCTGCAGTACGCCTTGAAATTCAACTTTCAGGCGTCCAACAACGCTTCCGAGTACGAGGCCCTTATATCGGGAGAGCGCATGGCCCGACGGTTGGGGGCTGAGCGAGTCAGGATCCACACCGACTCTCAGCTGGTCGCAAGCCAGGTCAACGGCGAGTACGAAGCTCGAGAGGCACCCATGATCAAATACCTCCAGCTGGTCAGGAGCCTGGCCCAACAATTCGAGGGATTCGAGGTTGTCCGAATAGCCCGGGAAGAAAACTCCCGAGCGGACGCCCTCTCTCGGTTGGCCTCCTCCCTAGACCCAGAAGGTACCCGATCGGTCCTCCTCGAAGAGCTAGAACGCCCGAGCATTGACTCGGAGCTCCTCGCTGTTGACTCGGCAGTCCCGAGCGACTGGCGCACCCCCTACCTGTCTTAGCTTCGAGACTCCCAAGAGCCCTCCGACCCTCGAGAAGCACGCCGAATGAAGTACCAAGCCCGGCGCTTCGTCGTCCTGGACGACACACTCTACCGAAGGTCTTTCGCCGGCCCTCTCCTGAAGTGCCTCGGCCCCAACGAAGCCAGCCGAGCCATCCAAGTGGTTCATGAAGGCCTGTGCGGAGCGCACTCGGGGGCAAGGTCACTGGCCAGGATCCTGTTACGACAGGGGTACTGGTGGCCCACCCTGCAGCGCGACTACTCGGCCTATGCTCAACAGTGTGACCGATGCCAGCGGTTCGACCACTTGGTCCATCAGCCGGCTACAGAACTCATCACCCTCGCCGAGCCTTATCCCTTCGCTCGGTGGGGGATCGACATTCTCGGGCCATTCCCTACGGCTCAGTCCCAGAAAAAGTTCATTGTCGTCGCCATCGACTACTTCACTAAATGGATCGAGGCCGAAGCCACTGCAAGGATCACCGAGACAGTCGTCTGGAGTTTCATCTGGAAATCGATCATTTGTCGCTTCGGCATCCCCCGAGTGATAGTGAGCGATGACGGTCGGTAATTCGATTCTCGATATTTCCGAGACAGATGCGCCGATCTAAACATCCGCAACCACTTCACTTCGATCTCCCACCCTCAGGCCAACGGGCTGGTCGAAAATGCCAATAAGACAATCTTGAAAGGCATAAAGACCAGACTCGGCAAAGCCAAGGGTAGTTGGCTCGAGGAATTGCCTAGCGTACTGTGGTCGCACCGAACGACTCCCAGGACGACAACCGGTGAAAGTCCTTTTCAGTTGGTGCACGGCACTGAGGCCGTCATTCCATTAGAGATCGCCAACCCGTCTCTCCGAGTCATCCGCTACTCGCTCGAGGAAAACAACCAAAAGTTACTCGAGAACCTCGACCTAGTCGATGAACTCCGGGATATTGCCAGCATCCGAGCGACGGAATACCAGCGACGCCTCACTCGATACTACAACGCCAGAGTCCGAAGCAGACACTTCCAACCGGGAGACTTCGTCCTCAGAAAAGCCGAAGTCTCTCGACCACTAGAGGCGGCGGGCAAGCTGTCCCCTAACTGGGAATGTCCCTACCGAGTGGTCGAGACGCTCGGGAAAGGTGCGTACAGGTTAGCAACAATGGAAGGGGAACCCATTCCTCGGACATGGAACGCAGCCGCACTACGCAAATTCTATTTTTGAAATTGTACAGCAAGATGGACAAAATAAATTCCTTTTCTTTTCATTCAAAGCTATTGATATATCAAAAAGGCAAAGGCCAGTACATTGCATGACAAAAAGTAAGAAAATCCGTCTAACACTGCTGCAAGGGGTCATCGCTCGGTTGACTCGATCTCGATCTCCTCGCGCCCAGCCACTGACTCTGCCTCGCGTAGAAACTGGCTCGGACAAGAGGGGGCCGATCCAGTTGGCTCAGATGACCCCTAACAAAGGTGACAGAGGGACTGCAGAGAAGGTAACCACCTTCTAAAGTTGGAGAGGGCTACCTTCCAAGTTGATAGAGGCCAGGGAGAAGGAGCGCCGTGAAGACCTCCTCTTTCCTAACCTACCAACTCCTTGGAAGGGAACAGAGAGCAAGCAGCCTCCGAAGAGTGAAAGAAATGAAGAGCAGAAGAGGGAAAAAGAGGCTGCAGACGGAGGAAGGCTTCGGTGAGGAGGGAACTTGATGCGCCTCCCCCCCATGCAGAGGGGGAGTGGCGGCAGGCATCCCTGATACCCTCATCCGTCCTCCGCCTCGGCGCCCGCCCGGAAGCCACGCCAGAACTGAGAAAGGGCAAGAGCCGTGCCCTCACACGTCGAAGCCCTCTCCAGATCCGCGCGGCGACCGTCGGACCCGTCTCAAACCCGCGCGGCGACCGTGGGACCAGTCCAACAAGCCGGGACAGCAAGAGCTCTCTGCTCCCCGTCGTCGATAGCGTCGCCTTCCGAAGGATCCTCCATGCTCCGAATGCAACGGCATAACGCAGAGTGAAGAAGAAGGAGTGAGGAAAGACTGTTAGAGAAAATCCCAAGTGGTAAAGAGGAAAGGGCGCCTTTCGGTCCTTCTTATAGGCCAAAGGAGGCTGCACGCCTTAAATGACTCCCCCCTCGAAAACACGCCAAAGGATTTCTCCCCTGAACAGTCACCTCCAACTCCTCGTTTCCCGCCCTAGCGGGATTCACGAAGTGGCCTGGCATTCAAAGCGTGAGGGAACGGAAGGACGTCCCGTCAGAAACCTACCAAATCAGCATGCGAAAACCACGCAGGACATATCGGCACTCTCCAACTACTTCAGATACGCCAACCAAATCACGGCAAGGATGGCGATCAAACAAGTAAGTCATTCATTATCTCATAAAGAGGAAACTCTCTAAAGGAGGAAAGAGAGACAAACAAGAGAAATGGGCAAAATAAGATAAAATACATCAGGCCTCGGGCCCACTTTGAAGTTCGGGAGCGACAGAAGTGGGCGCGTCACCCCTAGCACCCTCGGTGACGGCCGACCCGGGCACTGACCTCGCCTGTGCGAGAACTGTCTCGGTCGCGAGCCCTCCCGAGACGTCCGGAGTTGGTGACCCCGCCGGAGGAGACCCCTCTGGATCTTCCCCGCTCGACGTAGAGGAACTAGAAACCGACTCATCCGAGTCATAGCTCTGGCCCAAAGGGAACTCGATCCCAGAGTCTTGATCGTAGGCGTAGTCCACCGCCCGACGATAACCCTGCTTAAACCCCTTTCGGGCGCCCCGGCGAAGCGCTACCTCGTAATATGGTAGGGCGGCTCTCTCCAGGTCGGCTGAGTAGGCGTCCGAGCTCCTATACCGCTCGATCGCCTCCGCCTCGATCTGCTCCGTCCTTCCAATGAGCTCGACCCAAGCCCGCTCCGCCTTGGCCGCACGCTCCTCTTCCCCCGCCAGGCGTTCCTCTGCCTCGACCCTCCCTCGCTCAGCTTCGCTCAACCGCCTCTCCGCCCGGGCTCGGTCCACCTCGGCCACGGAACGAAGGCGCTCCGCTACCTCCGCCCGGTCCAGTAGCTCGGCACGTTCGAGCTCCCAGCGACCATCCAGCTCGAGGTGACGCAGACGCTCCTCTTCCAAGAGTTTGCCTTTCCTCTCGAGTGACTCTCGGGCCTTAGCCGACTGCTCTGTCAGCGCCTCGGTTTCTAGCCGGCTCGCCTGTGCCAAATCCCTGATCATGGAGAACTCCCGTCGAAGCCCCTCATGCTCCTCGTTGAGGCGGGCCAGTTCCCTCTCGCACCCCCCGAGGGCCCAGGCGAGATTCGACCGCTCCGCCTCCGTCCGAGCGTACGTCTCCGCCATCAAGGCCGCCGACCGAGCTATGACTAGGCCGCCCTCCATGAGGACGTCGAGGACTCTGGAGGGGGAGTGGCGCTTGTCTCCCCCCCTCGTCTTTGCGGCAACCTCTCGGCAAACCCGATACAGGTCGCCCGAAACACCAAGCCTTTCCAAGGCCTCCGGCATGGAGATCCGCTCCCCACCGAACGCCCCGCGAGAAGGTTCGGCTCGAGCAACGGGGCCGACCTCCCCGCACGCCGCGGTCGGTTGGGGTTGCGACGCCTCCCCGGGGGAACCCCCAACCTCGACCGACGCCACGGGATCAACCGCACCGGGAACTTCGAGCACTTGGGGCTGCGACGCCCTCGCAGGCAAACCCCCAAACCTGTCTGTCTCGGCCCGCGCCTCGCCGCCCGAGGCATCGCCGACCTCGACCGGTCTCCCGGTCTCGACGTCGACTGCTTCAGCACCGGTCCCCTCCATCCCCAGAGAGGGGAGAACCGACCCATCTCCGCCCTCTGAGGGGCCCCTGGTCTCCTCGGCCCCCTCTCGCCTGGTAGGTGGGGGAGCTGGCCCGGAAGGGTCGGCCCCATCTTGCCCCCGAGAGGGGAGCGCCGCCGAGCCAGAGTCGCCCCCGGCAGCGGTAGGAAGGCCAGCCTTCTTGGCCCGTTTCTTGGCCTTCGCGGCTTCCCGCAATTTTCCCTCCATGGGATCCTTGCGCTTCGCCCCGCTTGGCCGCGAAGATCCCTCGGAGGTCACCCCCTTACCCTTATCTCGGGCTTGGGAACGACCCGCTGGAACGACAGACTCATCAGCCGCCGAGTCATCCCCAAGATCGATGACCTCGGTGACCTCTTCCAAAGGTTCCCGCCGGATGTCTGCAATGAAGAAGAAGATTCGGTTAAGGGGCGAAAAGGCGACCCTCCGACCCCGCCGAAGGATCCGAAGGATGATACCTGATGGCTTGAGCTGTGTAAGCAGATACTGCTCTACGTTCTCCAGCGTCACCAGCTCCTCAGTCGACCGGCGATTTATCAACAAACGAGCGGCGTATTCCTCCACATCGGCGGAGAACTCCTCCTGCCGCTGGGGAAGATTCGGATGGAAGTTGGGCATAACCTGGCACCTCCAGGATTCATCCACTGCTTCCGCCTTCACCCAGAAAAATTGCCTCTTCCACCCTTTGTGCGAAGAATCCTTCGCCGCCAGCGGAATACAACTCCGATTCCTGCGCGCCTGGATAAAATAGAAGCCTTTTCCCGCCGACGGATGTGCCTTCAGCTCGAAGAAATAATGAAAAAGATCCAGGGACGGGGGAACCCCCTGCAGGCGGCAGAGGATCCGAAAGGCAGACAGCAGAAGATACGAGTTGGCCACCAGCTGGACAGGCGCCAACACGAAAAAATTGAGAAGCTTCAGAACGAAAGGCTCGAAGGGGAGGCAGAATCCGCTCTTCCACGCCAGGAGAAAAGTACAAATATGGCTCGTGCGGCTATCCAAGCTCGTCTTGTAGGGGGCAGCGGCTACAAAGCTATATCGGAGAGGCAGGCGAAACCGATGCTCCAGTTTCTTCACATCAGCCTCCCCCAACTCGCTGCAATTGGGGACGGGCTCCCGCCTCACCTGCTCGATTTCCGAGCGCAGATCCGCCATAGAGCTAGAAGAAGAACCTTCACGAGAGCCCGAAGACTCCGGGGGAGAAGGAAGCTGCCGGATCGCCTCCGCGGTTATACGCGCCAGCTCATCAAATGCCGCCGCAAGAGCTTGCTCCCCCGATGTATCTTCACGGCGCATCAAGGAGCCCCAGAAGCAAAGAAATGGAGGAAAGGCCAAAAAACCCTAGAAAGACTGGGAGGACGAGCAGCGCCCTACGCCTATAAACCCTCGCGGGAGGCGGCGCGCTGTTTCAACCTTCGAGAAAAAGGGGGGCCCCTTCATTTCAAATCTGTTAGGATCATTATTACTACGGGCTCAGGCGACCACTACACGTGGCTTCATAAATGCC
The DNA here is from genome assembly GCA_022559845.1 of Amorphophallus konjac. Taxonomy (NCBI): domain Eukaryota; kingdom Viridiplantae; phylum Streptophyta; class Magnoliopsida; order Alismatales; family Araceae; genus Amorphophallus; species Amorphophallus konjac. The sequence continues at coordinate 86,640,780 of CM040128.1, forward strand.
GACAGGATTCCACCCACCCGAGCCACGTCGGTCCAAAGCCTCGAAGAACTACTCAACCGAGCCCCCTTGGCTCGGGAGTAGGAGGGGGACAAGTGGAAAGGGGGATTCCTGCAGCCCACTCAAAGAGCAGACCCAACTAGGCCCAACAAGGCCCAACGAGGCAAGCTCGTCCAAGTGACAGCCCACAGGGCCCACTTGGAAAAGCCCAATAAAACAATGCTCGAGGAAACAACTCTCCTAGGCGGCCCCAAGGCTCGGAGAGCCCGAGCCTCGGTCAGGTCACAGGAAGACCCGCGCACGAGCTATCCTTCCGCACGAAGGGGGGAAGCGCTAGCCGGTCTGTCCGACCCATCTTCTCACCGAGCTAGGCCTATTGCCCAAGTAGGGCCGGCCCCTCTAAGCTCGGTACGACCGATGAGATATTTATCATTGCAGCCGTTAGAGTCCACCGCGGGCCAGGCGCCAAGAAGTCCAGGAGCTCCGACTTTCCCGCGCGGATAACGCCCCCACGATGAGGCCATAAACGCCCACGACGAGGACGTAACCTCCACCGGAGACCCCTTGGCTTGCAGGACTCCAGAGGGCGGCGCACTATTTAAACCTGGGATACCCTCCGGTGAAAGGTAAGTCCAAAAAAGGCCATTAATCCACCCCCAATTCCTGAGCACGGATCACTTCACCCCATTGGTGGAGAGGGATTTCGCGCCTTCACCTTCTCCTCCCTATCGCTGCTCCCACCATTGCTCTACTGACTTGAGCGTCGGAGGGTTTCGCCCCAGGGAATCCCCCTGGGCCCTCTGACCCGTTTCCCTGTCTTGCAGTTCACGAACTTGGTGATTACCAGCCCGCTCAGGAACCAGCGCGAGATTTCGCCTCTTCAGCGCGGTCTCCCTAGGTTCTTAGTAACAAAATGACACTGAAGGTATTTCTGAACTTCTTTAACACCATTTTTATCACTTCACGTGAGTAGCATATCATCAACATAGACAATAAGAATCACCACACCATCAGCAGAATGGCGAACAAACACAGAATGATCGGCTTGGCTCCTCTTTAATCCAACTTCAGAAGCAATCTGACTGAATTTCTCAAACCATGCTCGAGGACTTTGTTTTAAGCCATAAATTGCCTTTTGTAGTTTACACACCATCTCCCCCTGAGTAACATACCCAGGAGGTTGCTCCATATATACTTCTTCTTTAAGATCACCATACAAGAAGGCATTCTTGACATCCATCTGCAACATATTCCATCCTTGATTGATGGCAAGAGAAAACAACACCCGAACAGAGTTAAGTCGAGCAACAGGAGAAAAAGTCTCAAAATAATCAACTCCATAAGTCTGGGTAAAACCCTTGGCCACAAGTCTAGCCTTATATTTATCAATGGAACCTTCTGGAGTGTATTTTATAGTGAACACCCACCGACAAGCAATAGGGGTAACACCGGCTGGCCGAGGTACAAGGACCCAAGTACCACGAGACATTAAGGCAGACATTTCCTCATCCATAGCAGCCTTCCATTCAGGTTTGGATAGTGCTTCAGAGACAGACTTTGGAGGGTTAGCATTAGAAATAGACAAGGCATACTAGCGAAAAGATGGAGACAAAGCATGATACGAAATGAAGTCATCAAGAGGATGCTTCGTACTGGATCGTTTTCCCTTGCGAAGGGCAATAGGAAGATCCAGATCAGAAGCGGGAAGTGAAGTCTCACCAGTGGGAGGGGGAGCCTCCAGTGAAGAAGTTGACTGTGGCAAGGCGGCAGGCGGTGCACTATGGGTCCGTCGTTGATAGACCTGTCCAAATCTATTATCTGCATCCCGAGGCTCAACACAACAATCAATATCTGCAGCTGGCACATCCAGAGAAACAAGATCAAGAGGAATAGCTGAAGGAGGAGTCTGTGTAGGAGAAGGCTGTGGAGAAGAGGGAGAATCATAAAAGGGCACAGACTCAAAAAAGGTCACATCAGCCACCACAAATGACCTCTTGGACCGAGGGTCAAAACATCGATACCCCTTTTGGGTCCGAGAATACCCCCAAGAAGATATAAAGAACAGATCTGGGAGTCAACTTATCATGTCCTGGTCCAAGAGTGTGAACAAAACACTTACACCCAAAGACCCGAGGAACTAGAGGAAACGGATCGTCATTGGGATATAAGCATGAAAAAGGACTTTTATTATCCAACACCTTGCTCGGAACCTGATTAATAAGATAGCACGATGTAAGAATGGCATCACCCCAATAGTACTTTGGAACATGCATGTGAAACATAAGAGTACGAGTAACATCAAGTAAATGCTGATTCTTCCTCTCAGCAACCCCATTTTGTTGAGAGGTGTAGGAGCAAGATGTTTGATGAAGAATTCCATGCACTGAACAGAAGGAAGCAAAGGATGACTGGACATATTCCTTGGCATTGTCAATACGCAAAATTTTGATGGACGTGGAGAACTGATTTTTGTATTTCTGAATAAAAAGATTTGAATACATCAAATACCTCTGAACGAGCTTTCAAAAGAAATAATCAGGTCATTCGAGAAAAGTCATCAACAAAAATGACAAAATATCAAAATCCGAGTCTGGAGGTGATAGGAGACGGTCCCCAGATGTCGAAATGTACACGATGAAATGGAGCAATGCTCCTTTCACTATTACTAGAAGGAAAGGAGACCCTATGATGTTTCCAAGCTCACAGGCTTCACACAAAAGTCTATTTGTTGAAGAAGAAACGGGAACAATCTCACGTAGCCTGGAAAGGGATGGATGTCCAAGCCGACAATGCCACTGAAAAGAAGTATCAGATGCTGAGGAAGCCTTGTGTCTTTGGAGAGGTCCATCAACGAGGTAGTACAATCCTCCATATTCATGACCGCCACCAATCAGCTTCTTCGTCTGGAGATCTTGAAATATACAATAAGAAGGATAGAATGTTACTGAACAGTTTAAGGACCGGGTCAAAGAACTAATAGATAGCAAGCCAATGGGAAAGTTTGGAACATAAAGGACATCTTTCAGGGTTAGAGATGAGGTATGAACAGTCCCTTTTCCAGCAACAGAACTATACGACCCATCCGCTACAGTAACAGACGGGTGAGTATTAGATAAATGAAGAGAGGAGAAAAGGGAACGACTACCTGTCATGTGACAAGAAGCACCAGAATCCACAATCCAGGAGGAATTGTGGTGAACTGCAGAGGCACTACCTGGTGTGGTGGCATGAAAGGACGAAGAATGTGTTGAAGAGCCTTTTAAGAGCCGTTGGAATGCCTCGTACTCCTCGGGAGACAGTGTAACCCCTTTCTCAGATGGTGGTCCTATAGGTGCTGTTGCACAGACTGTGGCATAGACTCCGGAGTGAGAGATGAGGAATCACTAGAGGCACCCAGATTAGCAACAGGTCGCAGACGTGATCCCCCTTTGCCATATTTCTTCCAGCAAAAATCAGGCTGATGTCCAATACATGGAGAGCTATGACCACGGCCCCGCCCCCCCCCCCCCGCGGCAAGAGCTGAAGCACTACCAGACTCTCCAATCTCACTATATGTTGTCTCAGTCAGATTCAATTTGGTACTTGCTCTAAGAACACGAGAGTAAGCACCGGCCAATGTAGGAACCTGAGTGTCTGCAAGCAAATTGTCTCTAACATGTCTGAGATTATCATCCATTCCAGACAAAAACTTAGCAACAATAAACTCTTCCTTTTGTTTCTCCAGCTGAGCGGCATCTACAACACTAGGCTGATACATTTTTAATTCACTCCAAAGACCCTGAATTTCAGCAAAATACTGAGAAATAGGTCTTCCTTCTTGCTTTAGAGTGAACAATCTTGAATAAATATTATAAATATGAGAAATATTTTACTCTGCAGAATAAATCTTTTTCAGAGTATCCCACATTTCTTTTGCGGTGTCTAAAAAGACAATACTATTGAAAATACTCTGTTCACAACTATTATTCAGAACTGAAATTACCATCCTATCATCAACTTCCCAAGCTTCATATGCCTTCTTATCAGTTTTCTCTGGAGGATCTTGCTCAATATGTCGAAGTTTTCTCAAAGAAAGTAGCAGGAGGCGAAAAGACCGTGCCCATTGAGAATAATTAGTGCCATTTAATTTTGTAGCAGTAGCCATCATATGATAAAATTTTCCGTCAGAAGTCGGGATAGAAGTGGACCCCGACGATTCTGTCATGACAACAAATCAAACAACCAAAGCCTCTGCTGCCCAAAAAAGGGACTTAAACAATCTTCTTATAGCAACATAAGGGTCAGCACATAGGGAGAAGATTAGAAGCCCTCGTGCGCTGACCATCCTAAATGAACGAGCCGGTGCGGAGAAAACTCTGTTAGAAGATAGGGGTACGCTTTCTTACCACCAAAGATTTTCTAGAGACTTCAAACCCCTTTCACCGCAGGGCGAGATCGGGACCGTGTCACTCGCCTGTGAGGGTCGCAAGGTGACGATCGCAGCCCTCACATCCAACACGCCGTGCACACGAGGCCGGATGGTCGCACCACCGCGGAGCCTACGGAGCCCGCACCACCTTCGCTCTGCCTCTGCTTACAGATCACCGGAGGAGAGCCACACGAAGGGAGAGGGGCCGCGGCGGTTCCCTACATCAGGAGGTGGACGGTGTGAGGGCGAGAGAGCTGCGGACGTCTGCTTACAGTTTGCCGGAGGAGAGAGCTGCGGCCTACGTCGCTGGCGCTCGCGTGAAGGGCGCGGTGCGACCCGCGGTGGAGGTTCTCCACCGGCTTCCCTACATCGGGAACGCAAAGGGAGAGGGGAGCGGTGGTTATTTTAACATACCCAAACGCTACGACTGTTTCCTACCTGAAAAATAAAGAGCTCGATGTCCAGGAATTATCAGTTCCTGGGGTTTTCCATAGAATGAACCCCCCTCCCCCCACCAAGTTGTGACTCAAGTGTATTCATTGTTCTATATTTGGGATTATCTCCTCTCTTTTTTTTTTTCACTTTGCGCAACGTTGATGGTGGGAATTCTTCTTGGTGAAGATGATTAAGCCCACCTCTCTCTCTCTCTCTCTCTCTCTCTCTCTCTCTCTCTCTCTCTCTCTCTCTCTCTCTCTCTCTCTCTCTCTCTCTCTCTCTTTTTGTTCCTTACCTTTCTTGGATGTGTTGTATTTTTCCCCCATCCCGTCTGTGTGGAGCTACTGAGATTGCTGATTGGCCTTCACACAGCTTCTCCAGTTGCCGACACGCATTTTACTCAGATTGATATCCTCCTTTTCGCCGGTTTCTGGAATTAACGCACATTTCCGGCGGCCATTCTTGGCCATGAGCGGCAGATCTGCAGGAACCGAGGTGTGGGGGTTCATCAAGCCCATGGCTGATGCCGTGAAACATGCCTTCAATTGTTAGAGAACAAAGTGAGTTTAAGTGGTTGTCTGTCATTTCAGCAAGATTCATAGGCATATCGTCGAACTACATTGACAGCCTGTGTTGTCCAACAACAGAGCTGTACTCGGATGGTGGAAGTTTTTATTCATACATACCTCAGAGCTTCATGTTTTGCTTAATATCTCCGAACACAAGATTTTTACAAAGAGAATATAAGAAAATCCTGAAGGCCGAAGGCTTTGTCGTCTCACACACACACACACACTATTACATAGGTCACTTGAATAGGACACGCGAACAGAGACACCCTCTGTTGATGCGTATAACGATCATGAACAGTATTCAGGGCTACAACACTCGACACCTTTTTTATTATATGTGGCCGCGTGTGTCCCAAAAACCGTATCTACTTAGAAGATCCCGGCCATCTCGTACATCTGTGTGCGCTCGCGCACGCACACACAGCTCGGTGCAACTAGAGCCAGCCGCACTCGACTCTTAACGAGAGGGGGCAAAGCGGGCGACGGCCGCCAAATAGGTTGGCTATGAGAGACTGTTTGATTTTTTTGCCGTAAACCACCGAAAAATACCGTTTAGTCAAGAGTATCTTTTTTGTGTGTGTGACAAAATCTGTACCATTTTATAGGATTTCGTGTCAAAAACACAAACTGACCTCTAACACATTATTATTTCGTGGGCCCGGACGTGGCCCCAACTCTTGGGGAGGCCCAGCTGGAGGCTTGCAAGTGGGGGTGAGCTGTTGTCGGGCCTGAATGAACACGTCCAGACACCAAAAAAAAAAAGAAGAAAGGTAAAAGCATGTCCATGATCTCTCCAGACCTGGATGCATCCCCTTAAGGCTCTCATTATCTGGTCATCTGGACGTTCACAAGAGGGTTCAAATAACCTGTGACATGTGAGTTCACCATTAGATAGTTTTTTAAATTCTGAGGTGACACTTAATTGACTAATTAAGGAGTCGTATGAGCTTGATCCACACAACTTAACGAGGCTTTCACGAAGATTTTTAGAGGTGGCCAAAGGCCAATCTGTCTTATTTATTCACGGGACTGGTCGCGACTAACACAGAATCAAACATGTGGGTGGTGGCAGACTAACTGACCTGTCACTCGACAACACCAAGTGAATATGGGAAAAAAAGTTTGATCACTCGGGTTTATGTACTGCCTAACACGACACGGGCTGTAGAGCAAAACTAGAAAGCCAGAGGCCCAGACCAACTATCTCAACTGTCACTGTTTATGATCAACAAATTTCACTGTACAAAAAGTTAGGAAAAGAGGAACTCCACATTTCAATGCGTGTTAAACAAATGTCGCATTACAGGGCGTTAACCGCCAGAAGATCTCATTTTGAGATTGCCCTCATGAACCGATTTAACGAAGAGAACATACCCACAGCTTTAACGAATATGGAAGGCCCCTCCTCCGATTTCTCCGCAACATCCCCAAATATTTGCTGTATTACAACAAGAAGCAGATGACAATCATGTTTCACATCTTTGCTTATTTAGGCCATTTATGCGCTAAGTTCAGTGATGACGGTGTGACCCCAAATGTTATTAGATAACATTCTGTCTACGTTGACCGGAAGAAGTCGGTTAATCAAGTCCAACAATGCAGTCTACGAGGAACAAAGCTAAGAAGGGCAGGGCAGCACTTGGCAAAAGCCCCGGGAGGGGGGAAGAATTTGAGGCGTGCATGCTCTTGTCCGATATAAAAGCATCAGATTATTTGGCTTTTCTGTGTTAATCTCCCCTGGTATAATACGTTATGTTCTAAGACCACCATTCATCAACGTCAAATATGAAAGCCGAAATATGCAAGGTGTAGGAAACCGGGACAGATGTATAATTGCCTGTTTATTTGAGTCTTTTTTGTTATTTTTTGTCCTATTATTCAGTTTGCCCTGTCTAGTAAGGGCATATATGTAAACTACTTGATCTTTGATAAATCACTATAAAATAGGGGGGTGTTTACACGCGGAAATCGGTGTAAACACGCGGAAATCTTTGTGGATTCAACATGGTATCAGAACGGGTCATGGACCCAACTCCATATATTGCCACCTCCACCCAATTAATATCCACGGCCCATCTTGACCGTGAGCGGGAGTGTTGGTGTTTGGGCATAGTTCCCCTGGACAATATTCCCGTATTGGTTAAATATGTTGTGGTTCATGTGCTTATGATTCTGGGCCTGTGTATCTCAACACCGCGATTTTGTGGATTTCAACATGGTATCAGAGCATGGTCTTGGGCCCAACTCCATACATTTCTTATCTTGCCACCTCCACCCAATTAATATCCACGGCAGTGAGGAGGAGTGTTAGAATTTGGGCATAGTCCCCTGGGCAATAGTCCCGTATTGGTTAAATGAGTTGTGGTTCAAGTGCTTATGATCCTGGTCCGTGCTCCACTCGTTGCAGCTACGAGTGAGTTGCGTCATCAACCACTCCAGTCAAATCTCCAGCAAATTCAGAAAAGGCAAGGCACCAAAGGCTGTTGACAAGTCTGAGCCTAAGCAGGCGCATCAAAACAACTCCCAATTGCTGAACAGTGCCACAGGTTCAGGGAGGAGACAAAACAATAAGGCTGAGATGGGGCCATGCAAATTAGGCCCTTGGCCTGATAGTCAACAAGTCGGTAAAGGGCCCGACGTTCTTCACGGCTTTGGCTCTCTTGTGGCCGAATTTCAAGAGTTGTCTCCTGAAATTGTTGAAAGGGCAATTAACCAAATCCCTGAGCCAGGGAACGACTGGGTTACTGTAACCCCAAGAAAGAATCTCCAGTTGAAGCCATCTAAGGGGAGACCCATCCTAGTGACTCAAAAGCCAAGGGCATTCCCCAGACATCCACAAGAAAAGTTGCCCCGTCTCAAGAAGAGTTGGCGCGAGACAAGAAACGGGAAAAGAACAAGAAGAAGAATTTGAAGAGAAGACTAAAGAAGCAGGCCGAGCAAGCGGCGGCCATGGAAGCACCAAAGGAGTTAACCCCTCTGCAGAAGCTCCAAAAGCTAATTGAAGAGTTGGAAGACTATATACCCTCTGTCCCAACCGGGCCTATCCCACTCGACAAGTATATCCCGTGGGAAGAGTTGGAACGCAAAGTTCGGCTCTAAGAGCTGACTCCGACAAATGCTCAAGCGAGCTCAGGAGGGCAAAAAACTCTCTATTCCAGAGGAACTCCCCATCTTCTACAAAGATGAAGAACTCACCATAGAGAAGTTAGAATGTATGCTAAAGGACTTCTCATGTAATATGGTTTCAATCTCTCCACCAGAAAGTTTACGAGGGTCAAGCAAAGACAATGTTGCCTTCTCTGCAGATGGGGATAGGATCACCATGGCTACTTACCGCCGTCGCAATGCGGAAATCCGAAACCGCGGTCGCAGTAGAGGCCGTGCCCGTGGACGCGAGCGGGGAAGACATTCAACATCTTCCAATGGGCAGAATTCTTAGCTAACCAGCTCCCAAAGAATGATCATCTTTCGAGGAGAAGAGCCCAATGAGCCCCCCGAGGTTCAATTACGGGCTGAAACTTTCATCTTCGACCCCTCAGACGAGGATGAGGAGCCCGTTGAGCCGATCTCTCAAGAGAACTCTGGTGCTATTCCATTTGATCCAACGGATGAAGAAAATGATCCCGTTGGTCCCCTCTCCAAAGAACAACTCGCTGACTCAACTCAAGTAGGTCCCTCAGGGAAGGACAATGAAGAGTTTCTGCCTACTGAAGAGGAATCTTTAGCCCCGCTGTTCCGAGAAGAAACAAACAATCAGGGAAAGCTGGAGCCGGCCAAAAAGATCCATTATCAACCCAAGTCTCTGACGGAGATGATCCCTCCATTAGATCAAGCTCGAGCTCGGGCCGATTGCAAGATTATTCAGCACATGAAACACATGCCAACCTATGTTACTTTATGGGAGGCCATTGTTTGGAGCAAAGAGCTGAGGGAGGCTCTCATCAAAGTCCTTTAAGAACCAGAAGTCTATGAGGCTGATGTAGCCGAGATTCAAGCACAGGCATACGAGGCCGCGACAGTCACTTTCTCTGATAAAGACATGTTGCTGTCCTCTCTATGTCATAACCGCACATGCAAGGAAAGATCAATGGGCATGAGTTGAACCGGATCCTTGTGGACCCCGGTGCCTCTGTTAATATAATGCCTCTCAAGACTTTTAAGTCTTTATTTCTTATGCCCTATCTTCAAAGAGTGTATGATGTGAAAATCTCGAGATTCAATCAAGATTCCGAGGATGCATTGAGAAAAGTGGAAGTGGAAGTGACAATGGACACTTTCGTCACCAACGCTACATTTTACATCATTAATGTCAGTACCTCATATAAAGCCTTGTTGGGCAGACCATGGCTTCACGAGAACTGGGTCATCCCTTCAACTCTTCATCAGTGTATTAAGTATGCGAAGGGCGGGGAGCAACATACAGTCTTTGCTGATAGGTCTCCCTTTCGACCAAATGAATGTAATTTGACTGATGCTCAGCTATATTTTGGGGAACCTACGGTTGAACCCCCAGTTGAGGTCAAAGATAAAGGAAAGCAAAAGGTGATTATTGAGGAAGAAGATGAAGATGAACTTTTTGTGGTAGATGAAGACCTTGCCAGGCTACATCGACTCAGTCTGTAAGCCGATGCTCTCCCGCAGCGAAGCCAACTCGGCCTGAGAGGCGAGAAATTAACTTTGATGCCAACCTCATTAATCAAACAATAGACAAGAGCATCTTCCTGCCTCCTGCCTGCATACAGTTGGTCTCTCAAAGAGAGGAGCATGGGGTCGACATCCTAAAAACATTCATTGTTACATATCAAAGTACATGCAGGAAGAAAACTAAGGGGTGTCTTAACCCCATTATCATTTACAAAGGAGATGCGGTGCCTCATGTCCCCTTGGACGACAACTTTGGCTGGAACGAGCGGCCCAAAAATGTCCTCGAGCCTGTCCAAGAAATGTCTGACATGGCCCAACACATTAAACAGATGTGTCAGAAGCAGAATATCCCACAGATGGAACAAGCTTCTCGGCGTAATTACTTCCAACAACTTTGGCACCCTCCTCAAGTCAGAGGGCAACCTCCCTTTTCCAAGAATGATCGAAGAGGGCTGGGTTACGACCCTGAGCCGGACTTTAGGGTCTATTATGCTATAAATACAATCAGGACCTCGCCCCCTCCCGACCATTCCAATCTTACTCAAGAGAATGCCCCTTGCATAATTGCGGGAAAAGAAAAGTTCAGGCTAGAAGTCCCCGATGCTAATAGCCTAGATAGCCATAATGTCAAGTCCGGGGATGAGGAGATCATCGTCCTGCAACCCGCTTGGCGAGAACTTGACGAAGCTGGGCAGGAAGCCTTGAGTCAGTTAGCTGGGCTCGACATCGCAGAAGCAGAACACCCCATATTAGATGATGTTAATGTTCCTGTTACTGAACAGAAAGGGGACCCGGCTGATACAATAAAGGTGTTGAGACGGGAGAACCAAGCATTAAAGGCTTTTGTACAAGATTTATTACAAGAATGGGATGTTCTACTTAGACATCTCGCTTTTCCTTCAAAATCCCACACTTATCCCAAGAGTCAAATGAATGAGATTTGGTCCTAGGGGACTAGGGTAAACCAGCCTCCTGCGGAATCCAAAGGCAAAACACCCGTGATGACATTGGCACAGCGGATGGAAGCTCCATACTCATTTGTCAGGGCCCATACTGAGCCTTTGTTTGAATTTTGTATGGCTCGGGTTCTTATCCAGCTCCCTCCGATTCACAAGTCATCTAGAGCCGGTGAAGCCAAAAGCTCCAACTTATGCCGATACCATCGAATGGCAGGACATGCTACAGAAGATTGTTATGTCCTTAAGGATCAACTTGAGGATTTAATACAACGTAGAGTTATCTAGATCAAGTAGCATCGGGTTTTTCCCCCACAGCCGCATTTTTGGAATCAGTCTAAGCCTTCCAACAAGAAAGTCCTCATTGAAGCTGCATCTACACTGCCCAAATTTACTGCAAGTGAAGCAAAGAGCAATGCTCCGAGTTGGGAACCCAGCTTTAAGATTCACTATTCTATCAACACTATCGGGTTATTGCCTTCCCCTGGGAGTCCCCGATCTGTAAATGAGCAACAAGTGCAGGACCTTGTTGAAAGCCCTTTACAATCTCAAGTCACTGGGATCGACAACTCAGGTGACTATGACGCTTATGTCATTGAGTCAGAAGAAGATGAAGGCTTCATGGATCTGCAGTCTGCCCCACGGGAGCTTGAAGATGGTGGGCAAGCAACTGTTGATGAATTGATTGAGTTTAATCTCGGGGATGCTGATGAACCCCGACCGATCTTCATTAGTGCCCTCCTTACTGAGCAAGAAAGACAAGCTTATAAACGACTCCTATTGGAGTACAAAGACTGCTTTGCCTGGACTTACAAAGAGATGCCCGGGCTGGAGTCCTCGATGGCGGAACATGAACTGGCGATACTCCCTACAGCTAAGCCCGTCAAGCAAGCTCAAAAGACGCATGCGCCATGAGCTCGAACTTAAAGTAAATGCTGAAGTTGATAAGCTCCTCGAGGTGGACTTCATAGAGCCCTGTCTCTATCCAATTTGGCTCGCCAATATAGTCCCAGTCAAAAAGAAAAATGGCCAAGTCCGGGTTTGCATTGACTTCAGAGACTTAAATAAAGATTGCCCAAAGGATGATTTTTCAGTCCCAATTACTGAAACTATGGTCGACATGACCACAGGGCATGAAGCTCTGTCCTTCATCGATAGGTCCTCGGGCTACAATCAAATACGAATGGCCGTCAAAGATAAGGACCATACGGCATTCCCATCCCCTAAAGAGATTTTCAACTACAAAAGGATGCCTTTGGGTCTGAAAAATGTTGGAGCCACCTATTAAAGGGCTATGACTAAGATTTTCAATGAAATACTTCACGACTTGGTCGAGTGCTATGTTGACGACCTCGTCGTAAAAACTCGCAAGCGGGAAGATCACCTAGATGACTTGCGGCGGGTTTTTGATAGACTCCGCCAATACAAGCTCAAGATGAATCCTATGAAGTGTACTTTTGGCGTCTCAAGTGATAAAGTTCCTCGGCTTCATTGTTAAGTATCGGGGGATAGAAATTGATCCCGACAAAATCAAAGTAATTCGGGAATTGTCGCCGCCCAAGAATATAAAAGAACTGCGGTCTCCACAGGGGAGGCTAGCCTATAGGGCTGTCAATGGGCCTGGCCGGCCCGACAGGCCCGCGGGCCTGGCCCGATTTCGGGCCGGGCCGCAAGGTCTTTTTCGGCCCGCGGGTTTTTAGTCGGGCCTAAAAGCCCGGCCCGACTAGACCCGAGGGCCGGGCTCGGACTTTGAGTTCGGCCCGCGGGCCGGCCCGGCCCGCCCCGATGTCTTTTTTAATTCTCACTTCAAATTTTAAAAACTATTTAGTTAAGATTATGTTATTTTACTTAATTAGAAATTTTAAAACTCTCTTTTCACATAAATTATGTAATTAATATCAAAATTTTAATTAATTTAGTGAGATTATAAGTTTTATATTATTAAATATATTTATTTTTATTATTTATTTAAGTTGTCGGGCCGGGCCGGGCTTTAGTCGGGCTTTATATTTTTTAAATAATGTCGGGCCCGGGCCGGGCTCGGGCCTTAATCTTGATAAGTCGGGCCCGGGCCGGGCTGACCTAAGCCCGGCCCGGGCGCGGCCCATTGACAGCCCTGCTAGCCTATATCATGCGTTTCATATCTAGCCTCTCTGGAAGATGTGCACCATTTGGAAAACTGATGAAAAAGGGTGTCCCATTCATATGGGACCAAGAATGTCAACAAGCATTTGAGCAGATCAAAGAATACCTCCTCACTCCCCCAGTGCTCGGAGCACCTGTCAAGGGGAAACCCCTGATTCTCTATATTGCTGCCATGGACGCTTCCTTGGGAGCATTGCTCGGGCAAATAAATGAAGAAGGTAAAGAGCAACCATTATACTACCTCAGTAGAAAGCTGGTTGGCCCCGAACATCGTTATTCCCCGATGGAGAAAGTATGTTTGACACTGGTGTTCGCCGTCAAAAAGTTAAGGCATTACCTCCTGTCCCACCCGGTGGAGTTAATTTCAAAGTACGACCCTCTCAAGTTTTTGCTTAAACAACCCGTGTTGACTAGACGACTGGGAAAATGGGCATTACTCCTTATGGAATTTGACATAACATTTGTTCCCCAAAAGGCAATTAAAGGACAAAGAATGGCAGAGTTTCTGACAGCACACCCAATTCCGACCGATTCTCCACTTAACATTGAATTGCCCGATGAAGAAACACTTATATCCCAATCGGGAATAGAAGAACAAACCGAGGGCAGTCCGATGCAAAAAGGGGAAGAATCCTTAGCCGTTGAGGTGCCATGCTGGGAGCTCTACTTTGATGGTGCCTCCCATACAATTAAAGAGACTAACGGGGCAACCACACTTGCTTCAGGGGCCAGCATCGTCTTTGTCACTCCTCAAGGGGGAATTCTCCACAATTCTTGTGCTCTCATGAAACCTTTGACAAATAATGAAGTAGAATATGAGGCGCTGATCGTTGGGCTTCAGCTAGCCATAGAAATGAAAGTCAAATGCATTAAAGTCTACGGTGACTCGCAGCTCGTCATAAGGCAAGTCATGAGTGATTATGACATGCGCAAGCAAGAGTTGGTACCTTATCACACAGCTGTTATGAGCTTGAAGGAGAAATTCTATCTCTTTAAGATAAACCATGTGCCCAGAAGTAAGAATTCTCAGGCAGATGCCCTAGCCAAGTTAGTCTCTGCTATAAAGCTACCCCCTGAGGGAGAAGTGGACATAACCGTCAGACACAGGAGGCTTATGCCAAGTGTCCTGGATGAAGATGCTGACCCCACAATTTTCGAGGTTAATGCCTTGGAAGAAGATGTTCCTAGTCAGGAAGAGGAGTATGACTGGCGTCAACGCATTATCGATATAAAGAATGGTCGTCTCCCTCCTGACCGAGCCCAAAGGATTCAATTCCTGCGTAGGGCGGCATCCTATCAGCTAATAGGTGACCAATTATATAGATTGGTCCATGAAAAGGATAAATATGTTCTCCTCCGCTGTCTTTCGCCCAAGGAAGCTAAGATAGTCATGCACGAGGTCCATTCAAGACTTTACGGTGCTCATCAAGCTGGAGATAAAATGAAGATCAATATAAAGCTTAAAGGCTTTCATTGGCCCGCACTATACGCGGACTACAATCGATATGCCCACACATGCCACCAATGCCAAGCCTTTGGTCCGGTCTCGAGAAAGCCGTCGGGCTCGCTACACCCAACAGCCCCCACGTGGCCATTTGCAGAATGGGGGATGGACATTGTTGGACCTTTCCCTCCATCCTCTAAAGGCCATAAGTTCATATTGGCCGCAACGGACTATTTTTCTCGTTGGGCCGAAGCAGTCCCCCTACGGGAGGTCATAGCAGAAGCAGTAGCTCAATTCGTCAGGCATAATATTATATTCAGGTTCGGCACACCAAGTCGGATTATGTCAGACAATGACACGCCATTCAAAAATAAGACAATATATGCACTGGCTGCCAAGTTTCACATAGATTGGAGAACATCGACAATATATAACCCTCAAGCCAATGGATTAGCTAAAGCGTTCAACAAGACTCTTTGTAAGCTGCTTGCCAAATAGTTGGCAGCCGCAAAAGAGATTGGGGAGAGAAAATTCATGAAGCTCTCTGGGCATACCGGACTGTGTATAAGACTCCTACCGGTTGTTCACCCTTCTCTCTAGTATATGGGGCAGAAGCCGTAGTCCCAGTTGAGATTGAAATGTCTTCCTATAGGGTGGCCTCGCATGCTGGCCTCCAAGCCCATGAGCAAGATGAAATGCAAAGAAGACTTGAAGAGCTCTCCGATCTAGAAGGCAAGAGGTTGGAAGCCTATAAGCACCTACAGCTCTATCAGGCCCGAATGACCCGAGCCTATGATAAGCTTGTAAAACAAAGAGCGTTCAAAAAGGGCGGCCTCGTCATGATTAAAGAAAGAGAGGTCATGGCTTGAAAATCCTGTGACAAATTACAACCAAACTGGCGAGGGCCATATATTGTCTCCAAAGTCTACGAAGGAGGCGCATACAAGGTTGTCGACCACCAAGGTGAAACGTCATTCCAACCACTGAATGGGAAGCATTTAAAGCTATACTATGCTCCCGAGCATGAGTTCCAGCAACAATCTACACAAGACTTGCCCTCCTCCGTAGGGGAGTAAGGAAGGGTAGGGGAGTTACCCCCCCCCCCCCAAAGAAAACCCAAAAGTCATGGTTGCTTTGAACAGTTCTTGTTCACGTCCCACCGTGCTAAGTCCCAAAGTTTGGCTTTCCAACTTCCTTGGTTAGCCCCAAATTCCTAAATCTTTGGCCTCCCAACCTAGTTGGTCGACCCCAAATTCAAAGTTTTTCGGCTTTCCAATTTTATTGGTTAGCCCCAAATCCCGAAGTTTTCTTTTCCAACTTCCTTGGTTAGCCCCAAATCCTAAATCTTCGGCCTCCTAACCTAGTTGGTCGGGCCCAAATCCCAAAGTTCGACTTTCCAATTTTCTTGGTCAGCTCCAAATCCCAAATCGACTTTCCAATTTCCCTGGTTAGCCTCAAATCCTAAATCTTCGGCCTCCCAACCTAGTTGGTCGGCCCCAAATCCCAAATCGGCTTTCCAATTTCCTTGGTCAGCCCCAAATCCCAAATTTGGCTTTCCAATTTCCTTGGTTAGCCCCAAATCCAAAGTTCGGCTTTCCAATTTTCTTGGTCAGCCCCAAATCCTAAATTGGCTTTCCAATTTCCTTGGTTAGCCCCAAATCTAAAGTTCGGCTTGCCAATTTCCTTGGTCAGCCCCAAATCCAAAGTTCGGCTTCCCAATTTCCTTGGTTAGTCCCAAATCTCAAATTGGCTTTCCAATTTCCTTGGTTAGCCCCAAATCCAAAGTTCGGCTTTCCAATTTCCTTGGTCAGCCCCAAATCCAAAGTTTGGCTTTCCAATTATCTTGGTTAACCCCAAATCCTAAATTGGCTTTCCAATTTCCTTGGTTAGCCCCAAATCTAAAGTTCGGCTTTCTAATTTCCTTGGTTGGCCCCAAATCCAAAGTTTGATTTTTCAATTTCTTTGGTCAGCCCTAAATTTTAAGCTCTTCGGCTTTCCAATTTTCTTGGTCGGCCCCAAATCCCTAAGTCATCCACTAACACCCTAAAAGTGTAACTCTCCCGTCAAGAGTGATTCTCTTTACAAAAAAGAGAGAGAGAGAGAGAGAGAGAGAGAGAAATAGGGGCTTAAAATAGAGGTGCCCCGACGGATTTGAGTGGTCGACTTCCTGGCTGCTCAAGGGCAAAAATGTTGTAATCCGGCTGAGGTGAAAACCCGAAAGGGCACCTCATGCAAAAATGGGTAACCCCTCAGCGTGAAAATCCGCAAGGACGCGCTGGAAAAAGCTAAAGGGGGCTAGTTTTGGTGAAAACGCGAAAGAGCGCTAAAGCAAGTGTAAAAAAAAAGAGAGAGAGAGGGAGAAGAAGTTTCCAGGAGCCAGAACAAAAGAACTCATGCTTCTTCAATTCATAAACAATTCCACTACTTATCTGCAAAATTAGAGCCCAAGACAAGCCTCTGGGGGTAGCCGCAAAATGATGAATGGAAAAGAACATGAAACTAACAATGGGGTGAAGGAAAAAAATATACAGACTCTGTTGTGTCCCTGTGATTTTGATGATAGCAAACACTATAAGTCATCTGACTGCATACAATTCTGTTTGTGGTGCATATGAATGTTTCATTGAAAATCTTATCTGAATTATTGCTGCATTTAGATATGGCTGTGTGGTGTGTGCTTTGGTGCATTTCATTATTGCTGATGCATTTCTTAATTGATTATTATCTGGATTGCTTGTTATCTGGATATCTTGATGTCATATATGTTTACTTGTGTTTACTTCATTCAGAACTGCTCATTCAGAACTTGGTACATTGCTTAACTGTAAGCATGGCATAGACTGTACACTCGTCTGTCTACATGAGTCACCAAGTCCACACATTGCATCGTGTGTTTTTCATGAAGTCTATACACTGGCATGCAGCGTCTCATGAAGTATGTACATCCTCTTCAAGCATTTCAAAGTCTATACATCGCTTGGAGTTCTTTGAGGTCTATACACTGGTCCGTCTCTCAAGTCTGCACAGCCTTTTGATTGAACTTAACGTCTCTTCATTGTGCATCGTCTCAATTTGCATCTCATGCCAAGTCTATACAGCCTGCCTTCACGTTCAGAGTCTATACATCCACAGTGGATCTTCAAAGTCTGAACATCCGTTCACTTCACTCAAGTCTATACAGTGGTATTCAGCTAAAGTCTGTACATCGGACTTTCACTTAAAGTCTGTACATCGCTGCTTTGTCAAAGTCTGTACATCGCAGCTGTGTTGAAATCTGTACAGCCATTCTCTTATCAAAGTACATACATCCTTCTGTTGGAATTCCAAGTCCATACATCGGACTGTTTGAGCAAGTATGTACAGCATTTCATTCACACCGGAAGTCTATACATTAGACTGTGGCCTGCTTAGCTGAAGTCTGTACATCGCCTTCAGACTTTCAAGTCTATACACTCCATGCTCATTAAAGTCTACACATTCTCCCGTTCAAATCCTTCAAAGTCTCTACATCAGTTTGATTGAGTAAGTCTGTACAGCATGCCTTGTTGTTCACAGCTTTTAAAGTCTGTACATTGGCTTCGCATCTGCAAGTCTGTACATCGATTTGATATCATCAAGTCTATACATTGGCTTCAACTCTCCAAGTCTGTACAGCCACATCTCAAAGGCTAAGTCTATACATCACTGTGGCTGCTCGAAGTGAAGCATAGTCTATACACTCCTCACCTTTCCCTACGTTTGGCCAAGTCTATACACTCATACCTTTCCCTACGTGTTCTGGCCAAGTCTACACATTGGGGTATTCTTTACCTACGTTTCATGCTTAAAGTCTATACACTGTTCAGCGTCTTGTCTCACTCGAAGTCTGTACAGCCCATGGTCTAGAGACCAAGTCTGTACATCGTCCTGTGCCTTCAAGCTTTCAACGTCAAGTCTATACATCGTACTATGCCTTGAGCTTGGAGCAAGTTTATACATTACTGTTGAATTCACGCAAGTCCATACATTGTTTGTTGGGCCAAGTCTATACATTGTTCCATTGTGTGCTTGTCTAAGTCTATACATCGCCATTCTTTGCACGAGATGAAAGTCCTTCAAGTCTGCACATTCTGCTGTTGTGTTCATGCATCATATGAGCAAGTCTGTACATTGTTACGCAGAGCCTACACATTCGTTTGGCTTGGCTGAGTCTACACACTCGGTTTGGCTTGGCTGAGCATTCATCGTCAATGTACACACTTCACCATATGCATACTGCAGCATGTGCTATTAAGTCCATACACTACTTTTGTGCATCGTTCAGAAAGCAAGTCTGTATATTGGTTCTGTCATGCACAGAATCGCTTAAGTCTATACATTGCTGAGCCATTCGACAAGTCTGTACATTGGCTTCAATTCCTCAAGTCTATACATTGGGTTCGGCTCTGCAAGTCTGTACACTGGTCGAGCATTCAAGTCTGAACATTCACAAAGTCCATACATCGGCACTGTAGCTTGCATAGCTCAAGTCTGCACATTGGGCTTTCACGTGAAGTCTATACATTGGTCTTCACTTGAAGTCTATACATTGGCTAAGGGTCTTCAAGTCCATACAGAGTCGTCTGATGCATATTGATCGAAGTCTATACACTCGTTTCCATTGCTTCAACTTTATACACTCGTTATCACACTGCAAGTCTATACACTGAGCTTCGCATGAAGAACTTCAACACTATACAATCTCTCAGTGTACACACTTGCTCATATGCTGTTCTAATGTCTATACATTCATTTCTAAGTTCAAGTCTATACACTCGTTCTCAAGGCTTCAAGTATATACACTTGTTATCACATCTTAAGTCTATACACTGTTGCTTTTATATGAAGTCTATACAGCCTGTGGCTTGTACACAGACTGAACTCTTCATTAAACCTGCAGGTGTCTGGGCACGTGACATGAGGCTGGCATCTGGCACGTGATCCAAAATGCTGAGAAGCCGCCACGTGGACTGAAGCTTGGGCGGGAATCGAAAAGAGCTCACGCCCTAGCTGCCTGCTGCTGGTATAAATATGGAGCTTCCTCCATCGGCTGTAGAGGGATCGATGAGCAGTGAGCCATCAAGAAAAGCAGAAGAGCAGTGAGTGCCTCCACGATACAGAGAACAAAGAAGAAGAAGAAAAAGAGAAAGAAAGAGAGTGAGAGCAGCTGAAGAAGAAAGAAGAAGAGTGAGCCAGAGAGCAGAAGAGAGATCGAGAGATCCAGAAGAAGAAGAAAAAGAGAAAGAGAGAGGGCTCGTGAAGAAGAAGAAAGAAGCTTCAGTTGAAGATCTGCCTACTGGACTTTGGATCAGATCCAATCCAGTCAGCTCCTACGAGAGCCACATTCCTTGTATTTCATTTACAGCTTTCAGTCGCTGTGACTCTATTTTCTGTTTTCTTTTTCATTTGATATCTTGTCTTTCCGATACTCTGTAGAGAGGTCGGGGTCCCTCTTGTTGGTTCAGGAGAAGGGAGATTGCTATCTCCGGTTGCAAGTAGCTGGGTGCTACTTGTAGGTTCCCTCCTGGTTTGGAGGAAGGGAGATTCGTCTCCGGTTCTGGGCTTGTGGGTTGCAAGTCCAGGGGTCCCTCCTGGTCTGGAGGAAGAGAGGTCTTCGACCTCTGGTTTGCTGGTGACGGGGAGTCACTGGTGGGTTCCCTCCTGGTCTGGAGGAAGAGAGACTGTGCGTCTCTGGTTTCCAAGTGGCTGGGAGTCACTTGGGGTGTCCCTCCGGTTGGAAGGAAGAGGGGAGGCTGTTCCCCTGGTCAAGCTGTGTGGCAGCATCTTGTTCGCAGACTGAGTCTGCAGTTTTCTAGCCTGTGCTAGTGGAAGCCTCACTCCGGTTGGGAGTGAGGGGTGGACGTAGGTCTTTGGACCGAACCACCTAAAAATCTCTTGAGCAGTGGTTTGTCTGTGTGTTTGCTTCCGCTAGATGATTGATTAGGAGCGCTCCAAGTGTCTCTTCATATGTTCAATTGAATTGTTTGTATTCTGGATTTGTGTTTAGCTTCTGAGTTTAATTTTAATTGGGCGATATTTCGAGCAGGATACATTCACCCCCCTCTGTATCCAGGGCTTGCACCCTAACAGACTCAGAGATGGGAAGGCTTCTGCTTCATCAAATCGGCGAGCTCTTGTTCTTTCGTGGCGAGGGTCTTCTCCATGTCGGAGCACTCTGTAGCAAGAGAACTCTCCTCAACCTACACCTCCTGAGCCGCTTTGGCATTCGTTTCAATTGAAGCTTCCAAGGCTGCAATTCTCTGCAAAATGGTCTGCACAGTCTCCTGAAGAGAGGCAGCCTAACTCCTGCTCTTAGCAATGGCAGTCTCAAGGGAGCTGCAGCACTCTCGAACCCTCTCAGCCTGGGATCTCCTCTCGCGGATCTGGTCACATATTATTTTTATTTCATCCTCCAACTGCTGAAATTCCTGCCAAGCACTATCCACTGCCGCCATCCAGGGCTCTTTTGGCAACCCTAACCCATGATAGTTTCGCGTAGCAGCCATAAGGGTGTCGTGAACAGTCTCAACTGGAGGAAGCTCGGCTCCCTGGAACAAACTCCGGGCGCCGCAAATCGAAGTATCAGCCATGAGGGCCGCCTCCACAAAAGGTGCAATCTGAGGGCCATCAGGCCACTCGATCCCATGCGAGGGAAAGCCCTCCGTCGACAGGAGAGTTTCCTTTGAAGAAGCTGTCAAAACAAAAAAGGAGGAGAGAGAAAAATAGTAAGGATGGTTATAATCCTCGTTCTTGGACCTACATCAAACAACAAATGTGATAGCATATAAAGAGAAATGACTACCTAAGATAATGGGAGCCTCCGAAGGCTTATCTAGCAGTGAAGACTCGGAAGTTTCTGCCCTCATAACCAGGGAGCCACCAGAGGTTGAGGCATCCCAAATCTCCTCCCAGGGCTCTACTCCCCCTATTGGGTGTGAAAATCATAAGAAGAATAATGGTTAGGAGCTGACATGATGAAGCAATTAGTGATGTGAAAGAAGAAAAGGCATGGGGATACCTAATGCCACAGAATTTAAGGCCCCTCCATCTCTGTTCAATGAGGCAAACTCAGCCCCTTGAATGTCCCCTGCAAGAAAGGATCGGGGCCAATCCACAAAATTGTCTCAATTTATAAAGTACTGTTATGAAGGAATAAGATACTTCTCTGGCTGGTCTCTTCCTCATCAGAAAGACAGATTGTGTCTCCTGAGGCGCAAGGAGAACCTTTGGGATTCCCCTCTGCAGGGGTCAAGACTGGGGTCTCTTCTACAGTGGTGATGCCCTCACCTTCATGCCCTAATGTTGTCTCCTCGCCCTAAGCACCGGCTTCCAAGGCGGTACCCTCTGAATCCAAAGGCAAAGCTCCTCTGCTTGTCCCCTCTAAAGACTCCAAAGGGTTTGGAACATGAGGGCTACCAACTGCACAAGACACTGAGATGATAAATTTATGCAGTGTTGTCAACAAAATGAGGAATAATTACAAGTTCAATGCTGAATGCAATTACCCCCAGTATGGGGTATGTGGTCACCTCCCAATAGTGGAGAGGATGACAAAGCCTCAGCACCATACCTCTGTCCCGCTATGGGTGGAGTTTGCTCTTTATAAATCTCATCAAGAAGAGCTTGGGAATACTTGTCTACCATCTCCCTATCTGCAGAAGGGTTGGCAGAATAATGTGGCAAATCCACGTTCATCCCAGAGTTAAGAAGGGTAGTGAATTCCTACACAGAGAATGCTATGGATGCGTCCAAACCACCTGAAAGTGAAAATGTCAGATTGCTTCCCACAAACTCAACTAAAGAAAGAATGAGGCAGAGCCTTACTGGAAAAAGGTGGGGCGACAGTTGACTCTGGTTCATGCCTATAAGACATAGCTATGTCCCTATCCTCGTGAACCCCTGACAAAAAGAGGAAAAGGAAGAGAGAAGTCATGTCGACAAAAAATAAAAAGGGAAGAATAAAGAAGGCAACAAAAGAAAGAGATAGATGGTATGATGCCTCAAAATAGTCATACCAGAACCAATAGTGTGATGATGATGCCCACATGAAGATGGGGGTGAAGCACTGGATACAGGATTATAGTTATCATCCTGCAACTCTCCCTCTTCCATATCGTGCTCCGACCTTGGGGCTGCCACCTCGTTTGTGGGGGAGAGTGTGCGTATGATTTTGGCAATGGAAGAACCTGGAGACCAAAGAAAGGGAGTCATCAATGAAGCACCACAAGATATTCTAAGAGCAAGTCTAAAAATCCACAAGAGTTACCTAGCTGCCCTTGCGATGAACTCCTTCTTGCGCGAGGAAGACGAACTCGGGTGCTTGGCCCCTCCTCCTCGGAGGACCTCACCCGCTTCGCAGGCCCGGGGACTTTCTTCCCCTTAGTTGAAGTGTCCACCACTGTAACAAAGCTCGCTATGAACAAAAAGGGGAGGACAAGGAAGAATGAGTCAAAGCCACATGCATGAAAATGAAATATAAAGAAAAGCTCAGCTAATCATAAAGAAAAGAAAAGAAAAGGGAGGAGAAAAGTTGACATCACTCACCCTCAGGAGCAGGAGAGAAAGTGGACCTTAACACCACTTGTTTTGCTTGAAGGCCAACAACTTTTCCTGCCTTAGCCACTGCATCCCAAACATCTTGCAGAATAATACTATTTACTAACAAAGAAAGCTGCTCAAATGGGCCAATGCGCACAATAGAACTCATCAAGTGCCTCTGCCATTGTGGCCATAAGTCATTGCTAAAATTTTCAGGATGTAGTGGAGTGGCCTTGTCAGCATTCGGAGGATAGCCGCAATCTGACAAGAAATGCTCCCACCATGAATACACTTTTCGCGCTGTAGAAGTTGCACCTTGTTATGAAGAAACAGTGGTACGCTACCTCAAAGGTTTAATAGCTCCTGTGTAAGCTTGCCGATCAATGGTAACTGGCCCATTCTTCGCCTCCCACTCGGCACGGAAATCTCGGACACCCCTAGCAACTTGGGGGAATTGAGTATGAAGGAAAGGCTTGTCAATAATAAGAGGAGGCAAATTTGCCCGCTTGAAACGGGCTTCTTCTCTTTCTTTCAATTCACGGGGAGACTGCCTGAATACATTGCTATGCCTGAACCACCAACGGGCATAATATATCTCAACCTGACCAACCCTCCTGGCATCTGGAAGAATGCAACGTGGCTCTGACACTCCTCTAAAGAGAAGTCCCACCAACTGCTGGCAACCAAGTGAATATCCTGGCCCCGGTGTATCCGTCCAGTCAAGCTAAAATCAGCATCAGGAGGAACTGACCGGTCGTAGCCAAAGTTTTGCGCAAAGCGATGAGGATAATAAGGCTCCAAGAAGACAGTGCTACTCTTTCTGAAAACAAGAACGCTGGGTTGAATGCTACAGAGCCAATCTTCATACAATGATGTGTCAGCAGCCTGGCAATGAGGGAGGCCATAGGAGACCCCATCCGAGCTTTCAATAGCAAAGGGCCTAAAGTCATAAGAGCTACGGGCAAAAGGCAAGCCCTCTTTCCCCTGCGTGGGAACAAAAGATAATAGTTTGCGGGCCTTCCACAAGTGCTCCGATAAGCGCAGGTCAGGGCGGTTCCTGAATAAGAAGATCAAAGGAGCAACCAGGTTCTCAACTGGAACATTTTGACATAGAGGTGGCAGCAATAGACCAGCCCACGTGCTCAGATAATGAGTAGCCATAGATATGCTCCGATCCCTGGGGGAGCTATGAGATGTCAAATTGTCAAAGCCATGGTAAATATTTGCAAGGGCAGCAGGTGCAATGGCAAGTCTATGCCCATCAACAAGAATACAAGCCGGGTAAATGAGCTCGGGGCGCACAAGACCTTCCTCCCCATAAGGGATAACAAATGTAGCAAGCCAGTAAACGAGATAAGCAGCAAGGTACGTCCTGTCTAGGATATTACGGGGGTTCCACCCCGCATTCACCAGTGCAGGTAGATGGCGGCTGCTCTCCTGAGAATGCAAGATGAGTTGATAATATTGATTCAGAGGCCTGTCATCCTCAGCAAAGCTCTCATAGAAACAAAATGGCCCATTATAGAAATATGAAATCCATGCGTTGAGGCTGACCCTCACAGCACCAGAGGAAGCAGATAGAGCTTTGCTTTTCCCAGCCCGGGCTAAGTCTCGCCATACTTCATCAAGTATCTGCAACTGAAGGACAAGCCATACTCTCCCAGTCCCGTGGAGTAATTTCTGTGCAAGTCATCCAGGGTGACCTCTTCGTAAGGTCACCCCGAGATGGGTAGACCTAAAATTCTGTGCAAACTCCATAAATCAAGAGAATTTTCACCCTCAGCGGTGGCAAAAGTGTTGTAACGACGGTTGAAGCGTTCTGCCAAAGCCTGAAGTAACTCAGCATAGCATGGATATTTATATAATGCTGTCGTGACTGCATGCCGAATACCAACAAGGTCCAAGAGCCGACTATAATGGTGGAGTACGCCCCTTAGCCATTATGTGGCTCCCAAATGGAATCTATGAGAAGGAACTACGGACCACTTTCCAATAGGATGGCAGACTCTTTTATTAGGGTAAATGAGTCCTTATCGGACACATAAATATCCAATAGGACCAATATATGGGGTTGGGGTCCATGGGGAACCACGGGGGAGGGGAGGGGATGTAGAATCGGGTCCCAACAGGTATAGTACCGGGCGGTATCGATTCATATCAGTATCGGTACTAGTACCGGCTCTACCCGATACCAAAACCGGTACCGAGTTTGAAGACCTTGAGACTCATTGCCGTGGCCACCCTCTTTAATCATGATCGGACCATTAGGTTGACTTGATGTCCATAGAAGACATTCCCGTATAAGGCGGGGGTATATTTGTGATTTTGTTAAGTGACAAGGTACACTTGCAATTTATGAACACATCATGAATTTTTTCAGAATTTTCAGACTTTGAGGAATTTTTTCATTAGTTTTGGATCTCATTGGGTTTTTTCTATAATTTTTCGAACAATTCAGAAATTTCCTAAAATTCAGGGTATTCCTGCAATTTTTAGACCTTTCCGGGACCTTCACCCAATTTTTAAGATTTTTTTTGACCTTTTTGTAATTTCCTGTATTTTATTGGACATTCATGCAATTTCCTGCAAATGTAGGGCATTTCTGCAATTTTTAGACTATTTGCAACTTTCAAGGGCTTTTGTGCAATTTCTCACATGGACATGAACTTCACATGGACTTTCATTATTTTCCTGCATTTTTCTACAAATTTTATATTTTTACAGAATTTCTATGCAATCACAAGAGATTTTCCGCAAAATAGGGGTACAAATGCAATAACAAGATCATACCCTTAAAATAGGTCTTCATAAGATCAAACAAACAATTCTTGAGAGATGGAGCAAACTGCAAGTCTTATCCCAAGTCTTCAAGTTCTCGAGTGTTCTTGAGAATTTGATGGATGCCTTGGAGGTGTGTCCGTGTGTTCTCTCCTTTGTGGATTGTCTTCGTTCCAAATGAGCTCCCCTTCTCCTTTTATAGGTGAGTGAACTGTGAGTACCCCCATGGTACATTTATTGCGTTGGGGAGATGAAGGGACCCGAGGGGAGTTCCCCCGATTTAGACTTTGAGGTGGAGAGGAGACAAGGGGTTTCCACTGGTTTACATTAGGGGGGGTCCCCGGTTGGACTAGAAAGGGAAAGGAAACCGAGGGGCTTGAAAGGGGAAGGGGGTCCCCTAGTTAGCCGCTGGAGGCGGACCAAGGGGGTCCCCTCAGTCTGGACTGGGAAGGGGAACTAGGGCAGTCCCCACCATTTGGGGTTGGAAGGAGGAGGAAACCAAGGGGGGGTCCCCGATTAGCAGTTGGAGGCGGACCCAGGGGGTTCCCCTAGTCTGCAATCAAAGCGGAACCAGAGGGGGGGGAGTCCCCCGGGTTAACACCTTAGGTGGGGACCGAGGTTCCCCCCCCCCACTTTCTTTTGTCTTGCGCGTAGGGAGCGAAAGAAGCGAGAGAAGAGAGGGGTGGCCTACTCTTCCTCCCCTTTTGACTACTTGAGAAGCCCTATAAAAGCCTTGGACTTGTCCTTCTCTCCTCTTTTTTAATTGCTTCTTGCCCCGGAGTTCAAGGGCGCAGTGGCACGTGGAGGCTTTTGTGAGGTTTTGCCTTTTTCTCGACGCTACCTCGTTTGTGGGCCTTCTTGCGCTGTCGGGACCACACTTCGAGGTACCACGGCCGACCCTCGATATTTGCAGAAGACATTGTTTGTGGGTTTTTTACTTCGGTACATGGCTTCATGTTGCTCGTGAGGTGTTTGACAGAATTGCGGTGCACAAAACACGCTAGGACCTTGCGTATTTATCCGCCCGACGGATCCCTGAGACGTATGAGTGACTGAATGGCAATGATTTTGTATCGTTTTATGCTGTCACGAGATTAAAATAAATAATTTATTTCTCTGAATTAAATCAAAAAATTATAGGGTCCAACGGGCGGACTAGACTGTTGGGGCACTTTGACCTCTTTCTCTGTTTCCTCTCCACACCATCTCCTTCTAACATGGTATCAGAGCAACGACCAACCAAGGTGTCCTCCTCTTCTCTCGTCTGTGACCATCGGAAGACCCTCCACCCTAGATCCTCATCTTCTCGAAGACTGCTAGAGATTTGGAGACTGGTTGCACTCTCTCTCTCTCTCTCTCTCTCTGCTGCTAGGAAGGAAAATACACTAGTGTGGCTTCCTCTCTCTCTCATCTTACTGCAGATTTTCCTCCTAGTGGGGGCGATCCGCTCTCTAGGGTTTCCTTCCATCTCCGTCGATCTTTGAGGGCCACCCCACATCTTCTCTCTCTTGTGGTTAATGGGCTCTTGGTGTTTGCATCCCTTTCTTTCTTCTTGACCCATGGCGGACTTTGCCACTACCGACTCCAATAGCGCTTCCCTGCAAGTCCAACCTGCCTCTCTTAACCCCATGGCATGCTCTTCTCTACAGATCATGTCCGACAAACTCACCGAGAACAACTATGCTTTGTGGGCTATCGCTACCAAGTTGTATATCGTTGGGTGTGACAAACTTGGGTATCTTACTGGTGATCTCAAGAAACCTGATTCCAAGGATGTTGCATATGCTACATGATGCTAGGAAAACAATATGATCATGTCATCGCTTCTCAACTCTGTCAGCTCCGCCATTGATTGACAATCCTTCACAAGTCCACTGTTGCTGAAATGTGGAAAACTCTGGCAAGATTGTATGGTGAGAAGGAAAACTCAGTCATACAATCCATGAGTTGAAGTAGGTACTTGACTGTTCCTAGATGACTACGTGGACCTGCCTTAGCGATCAGAAGACTTTTGTCTCTATAGGAGGATGATCACATTGTAAAATCTTGGGTGGTTTGAATGCTGAGTACAAGACTTTACAGGGACAGATTCTGAATATGGAACCACCTCCCTCTCTTGAAGAGACCTACTTTAAGGCCCTCAGTGAAGAACAATGCCAACAAGTTATGGGTAGCAAATTTGTTGTTCCTACGCCGCCTGAAGTTGGGAAATTCTTAGCACTTGCTGGTGCTTGTAGTAAACCTCCTCGGTCAGAGAAGAAGCATGGTAAAATTCTTGGATGGTTTGAATGCTGAGTACGAGACTTTACAGGGACAGATTCTGAACATGGAACCAGCTCCCTCTCTTGAAGAGACCTAAGGCCCTCAGTGAAGAACAGTGCCAACAAGCTATGGGCAGCAAATCTGTTGTTCCTATGCTGTCTGAAGTTGGGAAATTCTTAGCACTTGCCAGTGCTTCTAGTAAACCTCCTCCGTCAAAGGAGAAGAAACATGGTGGCAAGAAGTGTGGAAATTGTGGCCGCACCAATCATGATTCTGATTTCTGTTAGAAGTATCCAGAAAGACTGCCCACCAAGTTCAGAACTTCTAAGAAACAACAGAAGCCCGGAGCAATGTGGCAATTACTCACTCTTTTGTTCTTCTTGCCGAATCATCTCACGGTGAATCCACTACCACTAAATCAGTGACACTTTCCACCTCTGACATTGCCACATCACAACGGCTCCTCACACAGCTTTAGGGCATCTCCTAGCCAGCCTCTTCTTCCCTTCCTTCAGGTACACATGGCGCTGCCTAGAGTGCTTCTGCTCGATCTCCAGGACATTATTGGGTGATCGACTCTAGTGCCGACCACATGACCGGTATACCCACCTCTTTCCATTCCTACTCTCTCTCCTCGGGTCAGGACAAAGTCATTATTGTTGATGGCACCTGTGCTAATATTGTTGACAAGGGTTCCATTAAACTCTTTGACCACTTGACCTTTTCTTTTGCTCTTCACGTCCCATCCTTTTTTCTTGAGTTACTTTCGGTGAGTGGTATTATCAAACAACCACATTATTCGGTGACCTTCTCTTTTTACTCACTGTCATTTTTTTGGATATGAAAATCAAGCAAACGATTGAGATTGGTCGTGAAGTAGATGGCTTATATTTTTTTTGCACGAGCAAGAACACTTGCTCTCCAATCCTCAGCCCTCTATGCGTGGACAAACGAGCTCAAGAGATTCACTTGTGGCACTCTAGATTAAGGCATCTTTCTTTTCGTTCATTGAGAGTCTTATTCCCATCCATCTTTCAATCAGCCGATGTATCGTCCATTTTGTATCAAACTTGCCAGTTGGCGAAACATTGTAGAACTCAAATTTCATCTTTAGTGAATAAAAGTTTCACTCCTTTTGATTTCGTTCGGTTCTGATGTGTGGGGACCTTCTCCTGTTCTCTCTTTAGATGGCTACAGATATCTTATTACACTTATTGATGATTTTTCTCACTGCTCTTGGCTGTATTTGTTGAAATCCCGAGACGAAGTTCCTCATATTATTAAGGTCTTTTGCAATATAATTCTAACTCAGTTTACCACCTGTTGGAATTTGGGCATAGTCCCTAGGCCATAGTCCCGTATTGGTTAAATAAGTTGTGGTTCATGTGCTTATGACCCTGGGCCCTTGTATCTCAACACCGCGATTTTGTGGATTCAACATGGTATCAGAGCAGGCCAAATGACCCAACTCCTCTTGCTACCTCCACCCAATTAATACCCACGGCCCATCTTAGCCGTGAGGGGGAGTGTTGGAATTTGGGCATAGTCCCTGGGCAATAGTCCTGTATTGGTTAAATGAGTTGTGGTTCATGTGCTTATGACTCTGAGCCCTTGTATCTCAACACCGCGATTTTGTGGATTCAACACCACCAAAGTAAAAGTTTTTCATTTTGATAACGCACAGGAGTACTTTGCTCAACATGTTAACACCTTTCTTAAAAATGAGGGTGTTATTCACAAATCTTCTTGTGCGTACTCACCCCAGCAAAATGGCGTTGCTGAGTGTAAAAACAAACATCTCCTTGAAACAACAAGGGCACTATTGTTTCAATGCCAACTACCCAAATCCTTTTGGGCTGATGTTGTCCTCATTGCAAACTACATTACCAACTGTATGCCATCCCGAAGTTTGGGAGATCGCTGCTCCATTACTCTTCTATATCTAAACAGGCTGTTCTTTCCTCTTTTACAACGTGCTTTTGGTTGCCTTTGCTTTATTCACATCCTTGGTCCTAGTAGCAACAAGCTTGATCCTCGGGCTCTTCAAGGTGTTTTCTTTGGGTACTCTTCTACTCGGAAAGGATGCTGGTGTTACGATCCTGTCTCTCGTCACACCTTTATTTATAAGGATGTTACTTCTTTGAGTCTGAATCCTACTATTCTCCCCGGACCCAGTCTCAAGGGGAGACTATTACCATCTTAACATCTATTTCCTCTACTTATGTTACCCCCTTCTTCCTTGCGCCTGCTCTTTTTATGCGTTCTAACTCTATCATGGGTGAATCTCTTGATGTTCAGGCTCCTACTCAAGTTGTTGATGCAGAGGGTGTTGAGAAGGAAGCTATTACCTTCAAGCAAAAAAATTTTAAAGGAGAGTCCTCTACTGATCAGCCAACACCAGAAGTTGCTTAGTCTTCAGGTCCGCCTGAACAATAGCCAGATGACTTACCTATTGCTCTTCGAGAGGGTGTTCGGGATTGCACTAAACATCCCATCAACAACTTTGTAGACTATTCTCGTGTTTCTCCCCACTACCACTCCTTTCTCTCTTCCTTGTCTTCTACCCATGCTCCTACTACCTTTTTAGAGGCTATGTAAGATCCAAAATAGCAGCAGGCAATGAAAGAGGAGTTGAGTGCTCCTAACAAAAATGGTACTTTGGTCGATCTCTCAGAGGGCAGAAATCCAGTTGGCTCAAAATGGGTATATATTATTAAATACAATGCAGAGGGTGCGATACAAAGGTACAAAGCCAGACTTGTTACAAAGGGCATTACATAGACATATGGAATTTACTATCAGGAGACATTTGCTCCTGGGGCTAAGCCAAAGTCGGTTAGAGTAATTCTCTCGCTTGTTGTTCAATATTGTTGGTTTTTATACCAACTGGATATGAAGAATGCTTTCTTGAATGGAGATTTACTAGAAATATACATGTTGCCACCCCTTGGAGTCAACACAAAAGAGAAGATCTGGCAAGTTAAAAAGGCTCTCTATGAGTTGGGAGCAAATCAAGCAATCACCCAAGACTTGGTTTGATAGACTTCGTCTTGCTATGATCAGATTTGGCTTCAAGCAATCGAATGTTGATCACACTTTATTTTTCAAATGGAAAGGGGACATGTGGCTATATTGTTTGTCTATGTTGATGACATGATTGTTATAGGTGATGATGAAGTCAAAATTAAAAAATTGAAAGAAGACTAACCTGTTGATTCGAGATTAAAGATTTGGGTGAGCTAAGGTACTTTCTAGGCATTGAGATAGCCAGATCTCAAAATGGCATCGATATTTGCCAAAGGAAGTACACAGTAGATAAGTTGACTGAAACCGAAAAGTTGGGGTGTAAACCTGCAGCTACACCTATAGAGTTGAATCATGGTCTGGCAGAGGTAGGGGGTGAAGAGCTCTCACTTGAATATAAAAATATGAATCAAAGGTTGGTAAGGAAGCTTTTCTATTTATCTTTGACTCGGCCAGATTTGGCATATGCTATCAGCATAGTAAGTCAATTCATGCATACTCTATGGGCTATACACATGAAAGCTGTGGAATACATATTGAGGTATTTAAAATGATGTCCAAGAAAGGGAATCCTTTTTTGTAAAACTGATCGTATGAATCTTGAAGGGCATGTGGATGTTGGCTGGGCTGGATCTCGAGATGACAGAAGGTCCACTTCTAGTTATTGCACCATTCTAGGAGGTAGCTTGGTTACCTGGAGAAGGAAGAAGCAGACAGCATGTGCAAGATCAAGTGCAGAGGTTGAGTGTCAGGCTATGGCACCTAGGTTAGCAGAGCTGTTATGGCTGAAACTTTTCTTATCAGACTTAGAAGTAACAGTTCAGCTACCTATGAAACTTTATTGTAATAATAAGGTAGTAATAAATATTGCAAACAATCCAGTTCACCATGACAGGACCAAACTTATTGAGATTGTCTGACACTTTATCAGAGAAAGTCAAAGATTGGATGCAGGAGGACTAGGTCTGTCTCATGTGAAGTCACAAGTCCTCACAAAGGCTATGACTGAAACTCAGTTTAAGTCTTCTCTTGACAAGCTGAGTATGGAGCGTTTCTATGCTCACCTTGAGGGGGAGTTTAGAAAACCATGGACAGACATGCAATTTTCTGGTTATTTTAGTCATTTGTTATTTTTCGTTACTTTTTTGAACCTCTTATTTAGTCGCCCTCTCTAGTAAGAACAGAGATGTAAATTTCTTGATCTTTGATTTAAAATTGGCGCCGGGGGGGGGGGGGGGCTAGACTGTTGGGGCAGTTCGACCTCTTTCTCTCTCTCTCTCTCTCTCTTCTCCACATTGCCTACTTCCAAGGTATCGAGACAATCTATTGCATGCGATCACCATGTGTAAACTGGTACAGGAGATGATATGGAATGTATGCAGACACCTAAATGCAGCAAATACTTGTTGCTGCAGTATAATAGTTAAAAGGTTGGGTTTTTGCATATAAAAGACAGCATATCTATGACAACACCCCCAGACAATGAGTATTTGTAAATAACCCATTATATGCACACTGTACATCTGTACATGCAAATAACCCGTCTTGGTGAACCTGCAAGGGTTGTGTATATCCTAATCACATAGGGGTTTTCTACATATATTCATTGTATAGGTTAATTTTCACAAACACACTATAAGTTAGGGGGTTATCTGCAAAAAATGTTTAATAGTTTAGCAGAATCATTAAACTGAAACCCATTATTTACTGCCCTTGACTTAAAGGTGTGAACCTGTCCTATCACAACTCAATGATGTGTAATCGATAAGATTTTGGACACTAAAATATGAAGTCAAAATGCTTGAAGCATAAAAAAGGTAAGTGACCTCAAGCTCTGTTGCATCAGGACGGCTAGCTTGTTCTTTTGCTAACCGATATCTGTTTGGTCTATCTTTGTCATCATAAAACACCTTCCACATTCTGTTAACAAAGGAAAAAGCATATAGCTGGCAATGAACATCCCAAATTTCAATTAACAAAATGTCTAAGGGCTATGATAATCATCAGTAGTTCTCACCCTGGATAGCATCTAAACATAGCTCCAGTTGGCAGAGGCCTCATTGAGTATACAGTGGTAAAAGTGCTGCATGCAAATGAGATTTCAGTATCATGATCACAATGTTTTTCCTTTTATGGATTACAAATATAGGATGTCTACATAAAAAACTAAGAACTCCAGGAAAAGTTATTGCTTGGAGAGAGGGCATCAAGGACACCTCTGGAAGCTAATATTATGCTACTTCATTAACAGCCTTGTGGACACCAACCAATCAACCCTTATCTTGGGTAGGCATATTTTGGATAATTTCATGGCTGCTTATGAATGCTGCATGTGTGCTTGTTAAGCTAGATTTTTTGGATGTGGGTAGTACCACCATTTACTACCACCATTGTATTAAATCAAAAAGAGATGGATGTACAAGTATGGTCAAGCAGCTCCCAAAAAATCCCTATACAAAGTGGTCACATAGAGACAGTGCAAATCTCACTAGCCCCCCAACAAAATAAAAAGAGGGGAGTTGAGAGATTTCACATTACAAAGTAACTCCACCATTCCCTCACTTTATCACAAACAAAAAAACGAAGAGACTCCTTAGCTCTAACCTCCCTTTTAAAAATCCTATTGCTCCTTTCACCCCATAGGGACCAAAGAGTGGCATAAAGAACCAGCCACCACACAATCGCATCTCCTCTGAGGGGCCAAGTCCTACCCCAAGATCCGATGAAGTGATGCACCTCCGTATGTCGGGCAATAAAGCAATCAGACCTCGAAGCCAACGCATCCCACACCTCCCACGAGTACGAGCAACCTACGAACAAGTGGTCTAGGGCCTCATCATCCTACCCACATAAGCAGCAAGTCAACTAGATGCCGGAGATGAAATGAACCAACCAGTCACGGGTGGGGAGCCTCCCGTGGGAAATCCTCCAGGTGAGGATCTTCACCATCAGCGGACTCCTCGGCATCCAAATCTGCGAGGCAAGACTATGGCGCACCTCTTTGTCCGAGATAAAGGTGTAGGCAGACTGATCCGAGAACGTCCCCTCCCTATTCCACCTCCAAGTTCACGCAACGTCCCTAAGGGAATGCGGGGCGAAATCTAGGAGGCAAAGAAGGAGGTCCTGGAACTCCTCCATCTCTACTGGCCTGAGATCCCTCTTGAAGGTCGGCGCCCACTGCCCCCTGAAAATTGTGGGTCAAAAGTCTGGTCCACCGTCCCCAGAGGGTCAGTAGCGACAACAAAGAGATTGGGGAAAGACACCTCCAAAGAGAACTCACCGCACCATCTGTCCTTCCAGAAAAGGCACATGTTGCCTTTTCCTCTTCGGACTCGAACACTGGAGGAAATGCCATGTCAGATGGGAGAGGTTTAAGACATGGGTGTTGTCCAAAGCCCAAACCCTCCTACTATAGTACCTCTGCCTGACAAGGTTCACCCAAAGTCCATCATCCTCAGCCCCTAATCTCCATAGCCACTTGCACAAGAGAGCCACATTAAAATCTCCCACATCCTTGATCCGCAGTCCCCTTTGCTTCTTGCTAGCAGCCACCCTCCTCCACTTAATACCATACCATCTCCTGCATCTTCCCCCCCCCCTCCCATGCCTTAAGAATCTCCCCTGATTGGACTCAATCCTATGTACCATTATCCTCGGGATCCGAAACACTGAGAGAAAGTAAATAAGTAAGTTGTTTAAAACTGATCTGCATAAGACTAATCTGCCCTCATATGACAACAGTCTAGCCTTCCATCCAGTCAATCTAGCCTCGTACCTTTGTATAATGGGGAGCCAAGCAGCACACCGTATAGCACCTAGGGACAGAGGGAGACCCAGGTAGGAAATGGGGAAAGCATCTATATGGCAGCCCAAGATGCACGCCGCCCTCAGGAGAGGGATATCCTCCAATAAGCAAGCTCTTGTTGAAGTTAACTTTCAAGTTAGTGGTCTCCTCCAACAACTCCAGAAGAAGTCTAGCCACATAAAGGTGTTACTCGCCCTCTGCCAAGAATAGAATAGTATCATCGGCATATTGCAAATGAGTGACTGAGGGACCCCCTCTCACCACCTAGAAACCTCTAATCAAATCTGCAGTCTATGCTCTCTATCACACCCTGCTAAGGACATGAGCCACAAGAACAAAGAGGAGGGGAGACATAGAGTCTCCCTGCCTGAGCCCTCTGTCACTGTAGAAGTATGAAGATGGCTTCCCATTGACTAGCACAACAAAAGAAGTAGAAGAGATACAAGGTCAGAACTAACTGCTGCCATAATTGTGCTCTCCCCTCTTGAAACTCCAAGTGTGCTCTCCCCTCCTGAGTTAATACCCTCCAAGTGTGCTCTCCCCTCCTGAAACTCCCTGACTACAGTCCACAAGGTCAACACTGATGATATCCCAACAATGCTGGAAGAAAGCCAATGGGAAGCCATCCGGTCCTAGTGTTTTGTCCCCTGCAAGAGAGAACTATCTGGCGAATCTCCTCCTCTGTAAAGCTCTGAAAAATATCCTCTCTCTCCTCAAAAGAGAGACAGGGAAGAAGATCATCTGCTATCGGGGGTCAGAAAGAACTGATCCACCTTAGAAAACAGCCTGGAGTAGTAGTCTCTGGCCAGTCCTCTGATGTGCTCATCTGAAGAAATAGAGAGCTCCCCCACCCTAATACAAGTAATGATATTAACTCTCCTCCTCCCTGAAGCAATGCGCTCGAAGCGGTGTTCGTGTCCCCCTCTACAATCTATTTGTCCCTAGATCTCTACCTCCAGTAATTTCCTCCCTAGAGAGGATCTCCTCAAACTGGCACCTCAAGGAGTCCCGAAGGCTCCTATCCTTTGCATCCAGCAATCCTACCTCCTCCAAACTGTCTGGTCCCTCAATCTACTACAGAATTCTGTCCTTGGCTGCCCTGCTAGAGAGGATTTTGTCCCCCCCCGGTCTTGAGAATCTGTGCAGTAAGCTTCCATCTGAGCATCAAAGTGGCCATAGCAGAGCACCCAACAACCTGAGAATATCAAGCTCCCCTGACAGTGTCCATGAAGTCCACCTTCTAAACCAGAATCTCTCAAGCCTGAAGGAGAACCGCTTGTCCTGTATCCGGCTGGTCTTCAAGAGGATGGGTTTGTGGTCAGACACCACTCTAGCCAATGGAAACACTTGCACATAAGGATAGTGATCCTCCCAGTCCACGGAAACCAAGAGCCTATCCAATCTCGAGCAAGAAGCATCTACTGGCATGTTGGACCACGTGAAGAGGCCATGTGACATGTTGATGTCCACCAAAGTTGCCTCCTCAATGAAAGTTGAGAAGTCTTCCATTTCCCCTACATAGCCCAAGTCCCCTTATTGCTCCCAAGGCACTGCCACTGCATCAAAGTCTCCTCCCATGCACCACAACCTCCCTGAGGAAAGGTGAAGGCTAATCAACTCTTATCATAGCAGCCGCTTCTCCTCCCTTCCTTGTGGACCATACACGCTAGTGAAATCCCACGAACAATCATCCCTTACATTGGTAAAATGAAGGGAGATAGCCCACCTACTCACTTGCCTATTTACTAACACATCGTCCACCTCACAGGGGGTTCCAAAGAACCATAATCCCCCCAAACCTACCAACCGCTGGGATACAATACCCTTAGTAAGTCTAGTCCCACCTAACTCCCTTAAGAGAGATTCACCCTCTCCATCGCACTTAGTCTCTTGGATACAAAGAATGTCAAGCTCACATTTCCTGACCAACTCCTTCACCGCCCTCTTCTTCTTCAACCCTCGAACATTCCATGAGATAATCTTCATGAAGACAAATTGTTGCTCTCCTCCTTCCCCTCATCTCCCCCCTCCTTCTCTCTTCTCTACTGGGCCCTCTCCTCCTGCAAAATAATGACACACCACCTCTTGTTGATTTTGGTGAACGCCCCTTCGATGTCTTTGTCTGCCCCAGCTTCAAAGGAAAACCCCGTCTCCTCAGTTAGCGCCCTCACCTTCTCCTCCATTATTTTTTCCACCTCCCCCACCATCTCCCTCAACCCCTCCCCCGCTATGAGCAGAGCCACTAGCCCTCCCGGTAGGGCCGAAGGCACTACTTCCTCCTCCAACAATGCCTCCCCCTCTGCCTCCGACAATGCCTCCCTCCTCCCTCCCCCCCTCGATTTCTCGGGGGTCACCTCCTCAGTCTCACCAAGAATGCCCACCCATGTGGTCCCTGCCTCGACTGGCATCAGCAAGAGAAATGACTGCAGGTCCTCCAGGACCACCTCAGACTGGCTTACTGCACCTCCCAAAACTGTAGCCAAGTCAGCAGCGGCCAAAGTCTGAGCAGACAGGCAAAGCTTCCGTAGAGCAGATTGCGGGCCCACCCCCCCAAGTCTTGATGGCACACCTCTGCATCAACCTTCAGAGCTTTCAGACGTTGATGGGAATTCAACTCCCCTTGGTCCGCCAGAGAGCATTGGGTTGACTGAAGCATGATGTATGAGCGACACTCACCCCCTACCTTGGCACCATGCAGTTCTGCGACACCCTCTAGCTGAGACTTTGCGCCTCAGACCCATCCTATGACACCCCGACCGCAGCGGAGACCCCCGCCAATTGTCGCCCCAAAACCTCCCGCTGGTAGAGGCCTTCGCTAGTCCCAGTCTCGGTCCTCCACGGCAAGGTG
The DNA here is from genome assembly GCA_022559845.1 of Amorphophallus konjac. Classification (NCBI taxonomy): domain Eukaryota; kingdom Viridiplantae; phylum Streptophyta; class Magnoliopsida; order Alismatales; family Araceae; genus Amorphophallus; species Amorphophallus konjac. Next base: position 86,678,654 of record CM040128.1, read on the forward strand.
AGCAGAGATGACGACGTCTTTCTCCCTGGAGCTCCATCTGCTACCGGCAAAGCCCCTACCACCACCGCCGGGGTTGTTTGCACTTACCGATCCTTATGGGGTTGGTTTTGTAACGCAGACGGCGAAGTCAGGCGAGGAAGACGCAAATCGGGTCCCGAGGAATGAGACACAACGGCCAGTAACTTTTCTCGGGTAAGTTTCAGGTCGCACTGGACCTGACACCCTGACTCGACATGAGTGCGCCGCAAGCCATGCCCTACAAGGACCCTCGGCCCAGACCACCTGGCACCTGATGGCTCGAGCCCAGACCCCGCGATGCGACTGGCCAAAGAGGATGAGCCAATTGGCTGGGGGAGAACGGCTCAGCATAGTGCCCCGCGTGTTTCGAAATCGAAATGCCCACCCTCGAAGCCCGCCCTAAATCGTCTTCCTCCTCCCGCTGCTGAAACCCTAGGTCAAGCTGCCGCAACGAGGCCTAGACAGGGAAACGCTCTGGGTCAATGTCAACAACGATGACCGTTGGCACTGCCCTTGGACTACTGACGCATAGCACCGCCTCCATAACTTTGAGGTCTCCCATTGGCAGCACCTTGACGGATCCTAGAACCACCGCCCCAAAACGGCCGACGAGCAGTGAGAGCCCCAACTCATCGCACATCACAAGAGGGACACCTGCGAAGTGGACGAGGAAATGCCATCCCCTAGGGTGTGGATGCGGACCCCTCGGCAACCTCCACCTCACTAGGCAAATGAGGGTCCCATCTGCCACTGGGAAATCAGCCTTCTCTGCTTCTTCTGCCGCCACAACGCTAGGGGGACTGCTAGGAAGCCTCCTTGCATCTTGGTAATAGTCCAGCTGTCGTCCAGACCTCTGGCCCTGTCCAGCATCCTCTTCGCCACTTCTTTTGTCAGTGTCCCCTCAATCGGTGTCACCCAAACACATTTGGCAAGCCACTTGAGCCTCAACTGTAGGAGACTGGCCGGCTACGGGTTAGCATCAATACATCCCCCTCCGGTCTTCCAACCTCCACCTGAGGAGTTGCCTATCAGGGCCTCCGCGTACGGGCGACAGGGGCACTATGCTCCGCCGTCCCTTCTCCGCGAGCTCTTAGCCTCCGGAAGATGGCAAGCCCGACAGAGGTGCCCCACGGCACTACACCGAAAGCACCTCCTGGGGGCTCTGGCACCCCCCCCCCCAGCAAAGGAAATGGTTCCCACCAACCATCCCGTCAGGACTAATGGATACTTCCAGCAATGTGTTGGAAGTAAGCGGTGTTCCTGTCCCCCTTTCGAGAAGGCATATGATAGAATCAATTGGGATGTTTCTTTCATGTTCTTCATTGCATGGGATCAAAAAACCAGTGGATAGAATGGATTCGATGCTGTGTTCAGACTGCTAAGTTTTCTATCCTGGTGAATGGGGTTCCTCACAGATTCTTTGGGTGCTCTAGAGGCCTTAGGCAGGGGGGTCCTCTCTCCGCTCTGCTTTTTGTCATTGTAGGTCAAGTGTTGGGTGCCATGTGGAAGAAAGCAAGGACAGCAGGGCTGATCTCCAGGGCCTCGATAGGTAATTCTCTTGAAGCGGTTACTAATTTGCAGTTCGCTGATGATATTATCCTCTTTGCAGTTGACATTGACAAGCTTATCAATCTTAGGATCTTGCTAAGATTGTTAGAGGTAGTGCCTGGCCTCAAGATTAATTTTCTGAAGAGTGAACTTGTCAGGATCAATATCAGGGAAGCAGACAAACACCCCATTGCTCAGATTTTAGGGGCCCAGTGGGGATATTTTCCTATTAAATATTTGGGATTGCCTCTCACTTGTGGTAATTTAAAAGCTTCAGGCTGGAATGGTATTGTCAAAAAAGTTGGTGATCGCATTACAATTTGGAAAGGCAATCTGCTTTCAGCCGGAGGCAGATGGGTTCTGTCCAAAACAGTGCTCCCTAATATTGCAATATATTTTATGCCTATTTTCAGAGCTCCAAAGAATATCTGCTACAGGTTCGAATCCATGAGAGCATCCCTTTGTTGGAGAGGTAAAGGGCCGGAAGAGAAAGGTGTGCAACCTATTGCTTGGAAGTATGTTTGTAGGTCCAAAGAAGAAGGTGGAGCTAGCCTAACATGGATTGAGAGGATCAATCAAGTCTTGCTCTGTGGAAATTTGACACGGATGAGTCGTATTTATGGAGATCTATAATTGTGAACAAGTATTTGGGAGGTGGGGATGGATGGTTCTCTGGAGTACCTATGAGCCATCGCCTGTCTAGTATTTGGAGAAACATAATGAGGTTTAGGGACTTCTACAAATGTTCCACTCTCATTTGTCTAAGGGATGGTAAGAAGTCTATTTTCTAGGAAGACCCCTGGCTGTTGAACACTCCCCTTAAAGAATCCTTCCCCAACCTATATGCTCTTGCAGTAGGCCGGGAGAAGGTGTTTGAGGTCTGGTCACTGCTACAGGACAGTCCGGGATGGAGAATCCAGTTTAGAAGAATTTTCAATGAACTTGAGTCGCAAGAGTACATGCAGTTTTCCTACCTTCTGGACAATCACAAATTATCTCCAGAATCTACAGATTCAAGGGTTTGGAAATGGGAGAGATTAGAGAAATTTTCCGCCAGGTCTGCAACCATTATTCTGCTGCAAGGAGGTCGGAGTGTTCCATGGTATAAGCAAGTGTGGGATGTCAAACATCCCATCAAAATCAGAATCTTCTTCTGGAAATTGACATGGAGGAGAATCTCCACTGTTGATAGAGTCCATAAATTCAAACCTGGTATAAGGACATACTGCATTTTCTGTGACTGCTACCCAGAGAGTTTGGACCACCTGTTCTCCACTTGTGGGATCATTCGGACGGTCTGGGCGCAATTTGTCATAACAACCAAGGTTCAATGGCAAATCAAGAATCACTTGGAAGAGTGGTGTCCAGAATGGAGGCTTCTTAATCCTATCAAGGAATAGAAGGACCCATGGGGTATGTGCTTCCGAGTCATGCTCTGGGGCATATGGAAAAAAAGAAATAATAGAATTTTTAGAAAGGAGTTCAAGACTTCAAGCACCCGCCTACTATTATCCAGAGCTGGATTAACTGCTTGATGGATTGGCACTTCACAGTTAGAGGGATATCTTGTCAGCAATCACATATTCTTTTTAGATTTCTAGGGTGGAAACAATGCACCAAGTAAATTTTCCCTTTCTTGTGTGGTGTAGGATGGGAGATTGGTGGTCGTTGTACCCCCTTGGTAGAACTCTCTTTGGAGCTGTAACCCTTTTTCTCTTTAATGAAATGTGGATTATACCACCTTCCAAAAAAAAATCATAACACAGTGTGATTCCCTTTGTGTTTGAGATATGGTGACTCACCACCACTACTTGATTCTAAAATATCTCTTGTTTACATGGACAGTGTTTAACTATTCCGAATACAAGAAACCACTATAGCCAAATAAAACCATTCTATGGCACGTTCCAACTTGCATTTTCCAGAAAGATAATAACTTGTCACCCTAACAAAGTGGAAACAAATACCTTAGAAAATATCTCCGCAATTTACGAACATTGAAGCCAACTCCAACATCTTCACTAACAAGGCGTGGGTTCCACATTATAAGAGGTCTTGGCTGGTGAAGTAAAATTTATGCAAGGGAAACACAACCTTGTTAGCCAGAATCTTCAAAATAAAATAAATTGAAACATATGGTTCAAATGTATGTGAAGTCCAAAATCTAGTAATGCAAAGACTACAATAACATCTAACATGTTGCATGCTCTGCATGCCATATCCAAAGTTTTTCTGAGAAAAAAAGGATTTCTTGAAGATTCATTACTCTATTAACATAAAAAGAACAACTAGTTTAATTGCTTAGCATATCACAGTGCAAAAGACTTAAAAGTGTCTAAAGGAGGAATATAAAAGAAATGGCGATCAAAGAACTCATAAGATGATTAGGTTGAGAGAAAATACTGGATCATCTGATAAGCGGGATGCAATCCGCTCGACATATTCCAACATTTGATAATCTGGAACTATCATGACCACAATGTCATCTCCATCATCTACAGGCTTCCGGTCGCTTAGGCTGCACAAGTTAAAAATAGAAAGTCAATCTACATCAATTTTGTCAGGAATGATTTAGTGCAATGGAGTCAGAATATGATAGAATCTAGACTTTAGATGTCTCGTATCCATATTTATTGGTTAGGGAGATGCATTGGAAGTACTGCTCTCTTCATTACCTAACACGTTGCTTTATTGCTCGGAATTGTGACAGTTAGACTTCAGAAATGTGAACGAGCTGCCCTGTTCATTCTTGGACTAGTGCTAGAAGGAGATTATCCAAGTAGAACTACTGGGAAAAGCAATAAGAGACCGAGATTGTGGCTGACAATAGGACAAGATATTACTCAACACATTTTGCCTCTCAGGACGCTTTTGAGTGAACATTGGTATTGTATGTAACTCTGTTAATGACAATGGCACTGTAGTTCATGTGAATACTAATTGCCATTCTCGAACTGATGTCTCCACAAGCCATGTCATATTCGTACAAGGTAAAACGAGCAGAAGTAGAAACAAATGCAGAAAATCGTTTTATTGTGAGTTGTGACAATCAAATTCAACATTTGACTGATTGTTCGAAACCGGTGAGGTCAAAACTTAGATGCATCTATTTGCAGTTTCACCAAAACAATATAGTCTTGACCTTATATTTTTCTCAAAATTGGACAATATATTCTTGGACCTTTCTGTTTTGAAAGTGGACAACATACTCCTGGACTTAGATCTCTGCACCTCTGTTCTAGTGTTTCATTTGCAGTAACTACTAACTACTTACCTGGCGAATCCAAAGTCTGCATCTTTCCACTGATATTGCAGAAGTGCAGCTGCTCCTGTATCCGGGAATATGGCTTTCACTCTCTAGAAATCAGGCAGCAAGTAAAACTTAGTGCACAGACTTCGAAAACAAACCTATCACTTTTTCTTCTTCAATACATACAAAAGTATTTAAATGAGTTTTTTGCATGGAAACCATTGTTAAAAGTGAATTTGCAAAAAAACCATTCTTAAAAATGTATTAGCAGGTATATCACTGTGTAATCTGAATTGTGCAAAAATGCCATATTTATTTGCATGCATATCACTTCTTTTTACCAACAACTTGCAAGAAAATCACGCTTAAATGGCATTTATGCACTATTTGAATTAACTCAGTGATATACCTGCTAATGTATTTTTAAGAATGGTTTTTTTTGCAAATTCACTTTTAACAATGGTTTTCATGCAAAAAACCCATTTTAATCACCAAGAAGATTTTCTCTTCACAAGACTCGGATTAAAGAAGAACTGTATTATAACTGGATAACAATGCCTTCAAAATTCTAATGATCACAGGCTGTTTTATGATATTTACCACTAAACGTCTCCCCCCATCCCACCCCAAAACAACAGAAAAGAAGAGTAGAGTCCCATCATAGGAGCTAACAGCCAGCTCACTGGCAACAGTTCCACAAGGAGGCAACAAAAATACAGAACGTGTGGTTATCAAATACCTGAGTTCCTCCTGTTTCTTGGATGAGAGTATCCAAGAAGATCCTCGACAATCCCCACAGCTCTTCCTGGGCGCCTTCAGCGTCAAGAAACTGCAGCTGCGGGATTAAAAGCTCCACCTTTTCCAATCGGCATCAACGTCAGTTCACAGAGGAGAGAGAGAGAGAGAGAAATCAAGAAAAAATACGACAGTCCAAACTTCCACAGATGAAACAATTAAATGTGCTAGCACCCGGAAGCAGATGTGCACTTACGATAGCCCTCATCCCGCCAGACGAGACGAACAGCGCAGTGGCTCGGCCAGACTGCCGGATGGCGTCCTCCAGATCAGAGGGAAGATCGCTGCAGCCAACATGATCACACACGGGGAACCCACGCATCAGTCAAACTCCCCTCTTTTCTACACCAATTCATAACCCCGCTTAATATGACATTCGCAGTCTGGAAAAAAAAGAGGAGCCGGGTGGTGTATGGACCAAAGGAGGGAAACCTGTCTTCTTCTTCTTGTTGTTCTTCCGGTTTGCCTTCCCTGGAAGGCTCAGTTTCTCCACCGCCGTCGTCGGAGGCGGTGGTCACTTCCAGTCCGTCGAACTTGGCGCGGGCCACTGTTCCTGTGTCGGCGGGGGAGCGGTCGCGAAGGAGGTGCGCCGTGCCCCATGGCAGGGCCCGGAGGAGAGGAGGGAAGCGGGGGTGGGAGGAGGAAGCGGCGGTGGAGATGGAGCGGGAGCAGCGGACGACGGGGAGAAGGGGATTGCAAGCAACGGCGGCCATCTCCGGTGATGTCTGCTTCCTCCCCGCCTTCTCGTTAGCAGTTGGCTTCTCAAAGCGGACGTTATCTAATTCCCCTCCATCCTCTGCAGATGGGGGCAGCTGCCAGGGAAAGCCGTTTGCTGTTGGCTTTTAATAAGCCCATCGTCAAAGGAGAGTCTCATTTGTCGCACCACGGATTTATATATATATATATATATATATATATATATATATATATAATTGGACCTTAATTCGATCTTTAATAAAATGAAAAAAGAGATTGAACAATCTTATTTTTTAATCCAAAATATGGGTCTAGCATTTTGAACCTATTTATTAGGGTATCCGATCTTCGTTATTTTTTTAATTTTTTTAGTTATCCAATCAATCTGCACATGTAGATTAGATTGAGGCCCACTTATTTTTCTCAAAAAATAATTGTCATCTGATATGAGATGCCTCGTTTCATCCGTCAGATTGGAGCGTGTTTTTTTTAAAAAAAATATTTATAATTTTAAAAATAAAAAATTTAGTTTAAAATGCAATCTGATCTAAAAAATATATATCTCCCATCACCTCGATTAAGTCGGGTTTGAAATTTTTGAATTGACAATAAATCAGATCAAATTGTAAGCAAAATATAATAAATATTATTTAATGTTAATTTAATTTAAACTAATTATGAATCAGAGTATTATAACTAGTATTTTATCTGGACAAGAGCCTGTCAATATGGATTAAAGTACAAATCATGGGGCCATATCGGGTTCGAGAGTTGAGACGGTTTACGTCGATTTTTTTAACCCAATCTAATCGAATAAAAATTAGGATTTTTTTGTATAAAAACTATTATTAGAGGTTAATTTATAAAAACATCATTCATGAAAATACATTAGTAGGCATATCACTGTGTAAATATGAATTGTGCAAACATGTCATATTTATTTACGTGCATATCACTTCTTTTTACCACCAACTTGTAAAAAAATCACGCTTAAATAGTATTTATGCACTATTTGAATTAACCCAGTGATATGTCTACTAATATATTTGTAGGAATGATTTTTTTTACAAATTCATCTCTAACAATGGTTTTCATGCAAAAATCCTTAAAAATTACATATCAGAATGACTCCAAACTTATATCAGCTAATCCAACTTTTTAAGAAGAGTAATAATTTGTGCACCGCATGCGGTGCACTTTTGCCACCTCAATGTGCAACACATGTATGCAATTGGTCCAAGTAGACATCCCACGATGAGGCGGACGAACGAACCGAGACGTGGAGACAGAATTAATGGCATTGTCACAAATGCATTAAATGGGGACATTCTCGCACAAGTCTCACTTTTTGACATATCGAAAATACCCCTATGTGATGGATATATTAAGGCCTTCATTTTATTGCTACCGTGGGCTTCATTTTCTCTCCGTGAAGATAGGATGGAGGTCTGATCAAGAGAAGAAACAAGACTCTGTGGAGCGACTGAGGTAAAAGGAGAAAAAATGGTACTTGCTGCATCATTTTCTCCCTCCGTTTACTCTGTTTACCTTTTTTCTCTGAAGTAAATGTGTAACTGAAACTGGAGGAAACATATTCAATGTAAAATATATTACAGTAGTATTAATGGCAGACGGTAGGCTGTTATGCTGAAGAATAAATAGATGGAGAGTATTTGTTGTTACACATTAAATATCAAGCTCGAGTTAAGATAGTATATCTCATTAACCGGAACTATCTCATTATTAGGCATGATATGTTACTCTTGTACATTATAGTTCACAAATATATATCATGTTTCATTGATATAGTCCTAAATAATATGTCATCCTTGCACATTATATCTCACTCTTGTATTGTACATTTCATTCTTGTACATTATATTGAATAACCGTGCAAATGATTTCACTGATACGCAACATGATTTATAACTGAGCAATATATTTTATTTGACTTCATTTTATTTCATTACTAGTACATTATATCTCTTAACTGTACAAAATATTTTATTGATACAATGCACCAATAATTCCTTAATTATGTATTACATTCTTGTACAGTATATTTCATTCTTATTATAATGGATTATATATATAAACAACATATTTTATTATTGCAGATGCGATGGAGAAGCCTACACCTTTTGTTTACATCAATGAATGTGAAATTTTAAATACACCCACGAAAAATGAGTCGAAGCCTACACTTCCTGTGTTCCCACCAGAAATAGGAATGGAATTTGATACAGGGGAAGATGTCCACAAATTTTATAATGCATATACAAAATCAGTTGGATTTGGCATCACTACATTGTGCAGTCGGAGCTACAAAGTAATACCTAATTTTAAGCATTTAGGTTGTTGGAAATCTGGGATGCCAAGGTGAAATCCTAACAGTGAGCGCCCAAGAGACTCTCCCAAAGTGGGTTGCCCTGCATCAATAAAGGCAAGACTTCTCGCACAGAAAGGGAAATAGACAATAGAAGATGCAGTCATTGAGCATAACCATGACCTAAATCCACTGTCGGTGACATACCTTAGGTCACATAGAAAAATATGTACGCCGGAAAAGGCAGAAATTAAGAACATGCGTACGGTAGGAATCCCAACATCTCAGATAGTGTCTGCACTTGCTAGAAGAAAAGGTGGAATTCAACAGCTTGACTTTACAGAGAAGATTGTAGAAATTTCTTAACCCGAGAGTGTCAGGCACAACTAAAAGAAGGAGATGCACAAAAATTACATAACCATTTTGTCAAACAGCAAATGAGTTGTAATGCTCTGGATCTTTCGGACACTTTTCGGATCTGGATCCGCGGGTTTCAGATTGCTTTTGTGAGTCCCAGGACGTGTTTAGCAATTTTTACGTGTGTTCCCTGACAGGACCCGCGGAACCCTGTAGCGGGTAAACTGTTGTGTTCTCCTACTCCAGGACTTCACCACGGCGATCAGCGTGTTCAAAGGATCGTGGAGGTATATTTTTCTATTTTTCCGTATTTTTTGAAAAATCAGGATTTTCTATATTAACCCCATTTCTTTTTCTTTTTCTATTCTTCTTCTTTCTTCTTCTTCTTCCTCCTTCCTTCTCTCCCGTGAGCGCCCGCGGCCGGCTCTCTCTCCCCCTCTCCCGTGGACGCGGCAGCGTGCTCCCCTCCAGCTGCAGATGGCGGTGGGCGACGGCGTGGCGAAAGGGTGACGGCGTGGCGATCCCGGCGGCATTCGGTGCTCGGTGAGATCGTGGGAGCTTGTGAGGTTTCAAGAGGGTTTTTGAAGATCGGCGGCGATCCGCCGCGTTTCGGACGATTCCGAGGTAGGGTGACGATCCTTAGCTCGGTGTTTATCTTCCCCGTGATTTCTAGGCCGAGGCGAGGTCGAGAGAGGGCTATTTTGAGCCGGGAAGGGAAAATCATGTTTTGGGGTTTGAGTGGCCGATCTAACGTTTTAATCCGCCATTTTGTGGTTTGTGGGCATCAAACGATGCATTAGGGGCTTGGGAACAAGTTTTCCTTTTGTTTCTCCATCACCCGGGGGTGATCGGGGCGTGGACTGGCGAAATTCCGCTATGTTCCCCGTTCTCGGTTTCACGGAGTGTACGCGGTATTATAGGGACCGTTTTTAGTCTTAAGTGGCCCTAGCTAGACCGATTTTGTTTTTGGGCGGTCACCAGGTGGACCGTTTCCATCTTGGGAGTGTCGGCAGGGCTCACGGCCCTACGATAGACCGTTTATCCCTTGGGCGGCGCTTTGGCCGACCGTTTTCCCTTGTGGGCCAGCGTGGTCTTCGAGGTATTTTTGACCGTTGGCTTTTGACCGTTGGAGCTTTTTGGGAGTAAGCGGTCATAGGGAGACCATTTATATCCTCCATGCGGTCCCAGAGGGACCGTCTATTTCTTAAACGGCAATAAGGTGACCGTTTATAGTTCCCTCAGTCCCAGAGTGAAGCGGTCCTAGGGAGACCGTCTGCACTCTGAGGCGGCCCAGGAATGAACCGCTATTGATTTGAACGGTCACAGAGAGACCGTTTCATTTCGTGATAGAGCCAGGACTGGGCGGTCCCAGGGGGACCGTTTAGCTTGGCGCGGTCCAGAATAGACCGCCTAATGTGTTTAGTCCAACCGGAGTTATGTCTTGCCAATTCGAGTCTCGGGTGAGTGGACCTCGATCCACGTCTTGACCGGTGGTCCGAATGATGCTGGGCATCATGTGGGGGCCACGTGTTAGGGTGCCGTGGGGTCCCGGGAGGTGGTGTTCTCGGCTTGTGTCACCGTGAGTCGGTGTTGGTACGAGGAGCAGTCCTTGTACTTTGTCCGGTTTAGACGTTGCTTTCCGTTGGTTAGAGATTCTACACTTTCAATAACCCTGCACTAGTCGTAGCCTTCCGACACACGTGTGGTCCCACCAGGGAGTGGTGGTGAGGCTACCCGAGAGACGGTTTTAGGCTGGTTACTGTGGGCCTCCTACTATGGCGGCTCGAGTCCGGGCCGGGAGGACGAACCAGCTAGAGGGCCTGACGTAGCGTAGTCAGTCAGTGTTTGCACACGTGGTCGGGGACTTCGGACGCGTGCTGACGGGCACGACCCCGACTAGACCCTTGTTAGTGTTACTTGTGTGTGTCTCAGTTTTCGCCTGGGGCGAGTAGGGAGACACGGCGACGCGGTGTAATTCGTCAGGGGACGCATCCGACTGTGCTTCTGGTGGACGGTACTCCTGTCTTTGTTTGGTAGCGACCCTTGAGTTTTTTACGACTTTGTCTCGGTTTTCATGCCATACGTTCTGAAGAGGCGAGATCTCGCGCTGGATCCTGAGCGGGTTGTGGATCACCAGAAGATGAATCTGCAAGAGAGGGAAACGTATCAGAGGGCCCAGGAGATCTCCCTGGGGCAAAACCCTCCGATGGCTAAGTCAGTGGAGCTATGGTGGAACCGATAATGGGGGGAGGAGAGAGCTGATGCGCGAGAATCTCTCCACCAAAGGGTGAAGCGAGTCGTGCTCAGGAGCTTAGGGTGTGTGAATGCCTTGTTCATCTTACCTTCTTCCGGAGGGTATCCCTTGCTTAAATAGTGCGTCGCCTTCAGGAGTCCTGTAAGCTGAGGGGTTCCCGGCGGGAGTTACGTCTTTAACGGGGGCTTTCATGGCCTGATCGTGGGAACGTTATCCCCTTGGAGTCCGGCGGCTCCCCTGACTCTCCCGCTGGTGGAGGACTCTGAACGGCTGCACTTGCGGATTAATCAACCGGCCTTATCGAGCTTCGGGGATGCTAGCTCTTGCCCGAGCGATAGGTATGGCCCGGCGAAGGTGGGGTCGGATAGGTCGGCTGGAGCCTATCTCTCTCGGACGGGGAGAGGGCTTTAGGCCGGACCTTCCTTGGGACCTGGCCGTTGTCTCGGGCCCTCCGAGCCTAGAAGGCCGCCGGGGAGAGTTAGTTCCTTGAGTCTTATTTATTCGGCTTTTCTTCCCTAAGTGGGCCCGGTGGGCTATCACTCGGGTGGGCTCGCCTGGTTGGACCTTGTGGGTCTTGTTGGGCTGCCTTTGTGGTGGGCTGCGGAAATCCCCCTCTCCACTTGTCCCCCTCCTACTCCCGAGCCAAGGAGGCTCGGATGAGTAGTTTTTCGAGGCTTTGGACCGGTGTGGCTCAGGTGGGTGGAATTCCGTTGGCGTTATGGAGCCACTTATAGCGGTCGCCGAGGCCCGTAATGATGATCCTGACGGATTCGAAGCGAAGGGGCCCCCCTTTTTCTCGGAGCACGGAGCGGCGCGCCGCCACCCTCAGGGGTTTTTAGGGGGCGCTGTTCATCGTTCTAGGCTTCCAGGGTTTTAGGCTTTCCTTGCTTCTTGATGCGTCGTGAGAGCACGACGGAGACGCGGAGCCTTGCGGCGGCGTTCGAGGAGTTGGCGAGGATAACCGCAGAGGCGGTCCGGCAACTTCCCTCTCCCCCGGAGTCTTCAAGCTCGTACGAGGGATCTTCTCTCGACTTGATGGCGGATCAGAGCCCGGAGCTTGTGCCGGTGAGGCGGGAACCTCTGGAGGAGACGGCTGAGGTCATCGATCTGGGAGATGACTCGACAGCCAATGAGCCTGATGCCTCGGCGGGTCGCGTCCATGCCCGAGATAAGGGCAAGGGGGCGGCCCCCGAGGGGACTTCTCGATCGACCGGCCTGAAGCGCAAGATCCCCTGGCGGGGAAATTGCGGGAGGCCGCGAAGGCCAGGAAAAGGGCCAAGAAAGCCGGCTTTCCTATCGCCGTCGGGGGCGATTCTGGCTCGACGGCGCTCCCCCCTCGGGGGCAGGATGGGGCCGACCCCTCCAGGCTGGCTCTCCCATCCGCCGGGCGAGAGGGGGCCGAGGAGACCAGGGGCCCCACAGAGGGAGGTGATGGGTCGGCTCTCCCCTCTGTGGGGCAGAGGGGGCCGGTACCGGTGTGGCCGGCGCTGGGACCGAGGGATTGGTCGGCGCGGGTGGGGGTTCGCCCGCGAGGGCGTCGCAACCCCAAGTGCCGGCAGTTTCTGGTGCGGTTGATCCCGCGGTGCCGGTCGAGGGTGGGGGTTCGCCCGGGGAGTCGTTGCAACCCCAACCGACCGTGGCGCGCGGGGCGGTCAGCTTCGCTGCCCGAACAGGGTCTTCTGGCGGGGTGCCCAGGGTGGAGCAGTCCCCTTTGCCGAAACCTCTGGTCAGGCTCGGTATCTCGGGCGACTTGTACCGGCTCTGCCGGTCGATCGCCGAGAGGACGAGGGGGGGAGAAAGGCGCAGCACTCCCGCCGGGGTCCTTGATGTCCTGATGGAGGGCGGCCTGGTCATAGCTCGGACAGCGGCCGTGATGGCGGAGGCGCACGCCCGGACGGAGGCGGAACGGTCGAGGCTTGCTTGGACCCTTGGTGGATGCGAGGGAAAACTGGCCCAGCTCGAGGGGGAGCATGAGGGGCTCCGTCGGGAGTTCCTCGCATTCAGGGAGTTGGCGCGGTCGAGCCGACGGGAAGCCGAGGCGCTGGCTGAGCAGCTAGCAAGGGCCCAAGAATCGCTCGAGAGGAAGAGCAAACGTCTAGAAGACGAGCGTCAACGTCACATTGAGCTGGATGGCCTCTGGGAGCGTGAGCGTGCCGAGCTGCAGGATCGGGCGGAGGACGCGGAGCGCCTTCGCGCTGAGGCCGAGGCGGACCGAGCCCGGGCGGAGGGTCGGACGATCGAAGCCGAGCGGAGGATGACCGAGCTAGAGGAGCGTCTGGCGAGGGCGGAAGAGCGTGCGGCCGAGGCGGAGCGGGCTCGGGACTGGCAGGTCGAGGCGGAGGCGATCGAGCGCTATAAAGGCTCGGAAGCTTACTCGGCCGACCTGATTGAAGCTGCCCTACCTTACTACGAGGTAGCGCTCCGCCGGGGTGCTCGAAAGGGATTCAGGCAGGGCTATCGCCGGGCGATGAGCTATTCCAATGAGCACCTTGCCGGGGGTGATTTTCCTTATGGCCAGAGTTATGACTCGGACGAGTCAGTTTCCAGCTCCTCATCTTCGGCCGGGGAAGAACCGGAGGAGTCACCTCCAGCGGGGTCACCAACTCCGGAGGCTCCGGGAGGGCTCACGACCGGGACAGTTCTCGCACAGGCGAGGTCAATGTCCGGGCCGGCCGTCACCGAAGGTACCGGGGGTGACGCGTCCCCTACTACTGTTCCTGAGCTTCAAAGTGGGCCCAAGGGCTGATGTATTTTGCTTTAGTTTGCCCCTTCCCCTTTTTGTCTGTTTTTCCTTCTGTAAGAGGACTTCTTTATGGGAGGCAATAAAGGACTTACTTTGTTTGATCGCTATCTTTGCCGTGATTTGGCTGGCGTATCGGGGGCAGTTGGAAAGTGCCGATATTCTTTGCGCCGTTTTCGCATGCCGATTCGGGAGGCTTCTGGCGGGGCGTCCTTTCGTTCCACCATGCCCTGGAAGTCGAGGCGCTTCGCGAATCCCGCTAGGGCGGGGGACCGAGGAGTTGGAGGTGACCTTCCAAGAGAGGTCCTATAGCGTGTTTTCGAGGGGGGAGTCATTTAAGGCGCGTGGCCTCCCTTGGCCTATAAAAAGGACCGAAGGGTGCTCCTTCCCTCTTAACACTTAGGATTCTCGCCGGCGGTCTGCTCTTATTTCCCCGTCCTCGCTCTGCGTTGCGCCGCCGCGATCGGAGCATGGAGGGCCCTTCAGAAGATGACGCCGCAGGCGACGGGGAGCGGTCGGTTCCAGCTGTCCTGGAGTATCGGTCGGGTCCCACGGTCGCCGCGCGTGCATGAGACGGGTCCGACGGTCGCCGCGCGGATCTAGAGAGGGCTTCGACGTGCGGGGGCACGCCGTTTGCCTCCTCTTGGCTCCGGCGAGGCTTCCGGGTGGACGCCGAGATGGAGGACGGATGGGGGAGTTAGGGATGCCGGCCGCCATTCCCCTCCGTGGGAGGGGAGGAGGCGACGCAAGCTCCCTCCTCACCCCTGTCCGTAGCCTCTTTCTCTCTCTTTTGTTCTTCATTTCTTTCACTCTTCGGGGCTACTTGCTTTCTGTTCGCCTCCGAGGGGTTGGTGGATTGGCAGAGGGGAGACCTTCACGGCGCTCCTTTTTCCAGGTTGTTGCCAACTTGGAAGGTAGCCTTCCTTACGTGAAAGGTGGCCTTCTCCTTGCCGTCCCTCTGTCACCCTTGTCACGGTCCACCCGAGCCAACTGGGTCGACCATCTCTTGTCCGAGCCAGTTTCTACGCGAGGCAGAGTCAGTGGCTGGATGCGAGGAGGTCAAGACCGGGTCGGCCGGGCGATGGCCGTTTGCCATGGTGCTAGAGGGATTTTTGCTTTTCACTATGTAATGTATTGGCAGTTACCTTTCTGATGTGCCAACAATTATCTTGAATAAATGCAAAAAGGGGGTTTATTTTACCCGATTTGTTGATACAGTTCTCAGAAATAAAATCTGCGTAGTGTGGTTGCGTTCCATGTCCGGGGAATGGGTTCCCCTTCCATTGTGGCTAACCTGTACGCACCTTTCCCGAGCGTCTCGATCACTCGGTAGGGGCCTTCCCAGTTGGGGGATAGCTTGCCCGCCGCCTCCAGTGGTCGAGACGCTTCGGTCTTCCTGAGGACGAAGTCCCCTGGTCGGAATTGTCTGCCTCGGACCTTGGTGTTGTAGTACCGAGTGAGGCGGCGCTGGTATTCCGTAGCTCGGACGTTCGCGATCTCTCGGAGTTCGTCTGCCAGGTCGAGGTTCTCGAGTAACTTCTGCTCGTTTGCCTCGGGCGAAAAGCTGATCACTCAGAGAGACGGATTGGCGATCTCTAACGGAACGACGGCTTCGGTGCCATATACCAGCTGAAAAGGGGTCTCACCGGTTGCCGTCCTGGGGGTCGTTCGGTGCGACCATAGTACGCTAGGCAGTTCCTCGAGCCAGCTACCCTTAGCCTTGCCGAGTCTGGTTTTTATGCCCTTCAAGATGGTCTTGTTGGCATTTTCAACCAGCCCGTTGGCCTGAGGGTGGGCGACCGAAGTGAAGTGGTTGCAGATATTTAGGTCGGCGCATCTGTCTCGGAAGTACCGAGTGTCGAATTGTCGCCTGTTATCGCTCACTATCACTCGGGGGATGCCAAAGCGACAGATGATCGATTTCCATATGAAACCCCAGACGACTGTCTCGGTGATCCTTGCTGTTGCTTCAGCCTCGATCCACTTGGTGAAGTAGTCGATGACGACGATGATGAACTTCTTCTGGGATCGAGCCGTTGGGAATGGCCCAAGGATGTCGATCCCCCACCGAGCGAAAGGGTAGGGCTCGGTAAGGGTGATAAGTTCCGTGGCCGGCTGATGGACCAAATGGTCGAATCGCTGGCAACGGTCGCAATGTTGTGCGTAAGCCGTGCAGTCGCGCTGTAGGGTCGGCCACCAGTACCCCTGCCTTAGCAGGATTCTGGCCAGCGACCGACCTCCTGAATGTGCTCCGCACAGGCCTTGATGAATCTCTTCAACAGCTTGGCTTGCTTCGTCGGGACCGAGACACTTCAGAAGGGGCCCGGAGAACGATCTTCGGTAGAGAGCGTTGTCGAGGATGACGAAGCGTCGAGCTTGGTACTTCATTCGGCGGGCTTCCCGAGGGTCGGAGGGCTCCCGGGAGTCCCGTAGCCAGGACAGGTAGGGGGAGCGCCAGTCGCCGGGAGTGGCCGAGTCAATGGCGAGGAGCTCCGAGTCTATGCTCGGGCGCTCTAGCTCTTCTAGGAGGACCGATCGTGTACCTTCCGGGTCTAGGGAGGAGGCCAGTCGGGAGAGGGCGTCCGCCCGAGAGTTTTGCTCCCGAGCTATTCGGACTACCTCGAACTCCTCGAACTGCTGGGCCAGGCTCCAGACCAACTGCAGGTATTTGATCATAGGTACCTCCCGAGCTTCGTACTCGCCATTGACCTGGCTTGCAACTAGCTGGGAGTCGGTGTGGATCCTGACTCGCTCGGCCCCCAACCGTCGGGCCATGCGGGCTCCCGAGATAAGGGCCTCGTACTCGGAAGCATTGTTGGACGCCAGAAAGTTAAACTTTAGGGCGTATTGCAACTCTATTCCTTCGGGGGACTTTAGGAGGATCCCTGCGCCGCTGCCGATCGAGTTGGACGATCCATCGACGAACAGCTCCCAGGTTGGCCCGGTTGCTGTCGGAGGCCTGTCCTCGACCGGAACGGTGCTCTCGGCGATGAAGTCGGCGAGCGCTTGTCCTTTGATAGCTGATCACGGCCGGTACGAGATGTCATAGGCCCCGAGCATGATGGCCCATTTGACGATTCGCCCCGAGGCTTCGGGATGGGCCAGAATCTTCTTCAGTGGCTCGCCGGTTAGTACGGTGATGGGATGCCCCTGGAAGTAGGGTCGGAGGCGCTTTGCAGAGGTAACCAACGCTAGCACGAGTTTCTCGGTTGCGGGGTACCTCCGCTCGGCCTCGTTGAGCACCTTGCTGGTGTAGTAGACCGGCCTCTCGATTCCCGAGTCATTCCTGACTAGGACCGAGCTGACCGTTGATGGCGTCGCCGAGAGATAGAGCAACAAGACCTCGCCCGGGACGGGCTTGGAAAGCACCGGGGGCGAAGCCAGGAACTCTTTGAGCTCGGCGAACGCTGTCTGGCATTCCCCATCCCATGCGAACGTAGCAGATGCTATCTTGGGCCCCCTCATCAGCTTGAAGAAGGGCAGGCATCGTTCGGCCGCACGGGACAGGAAACGACTGAGAGCAGCGACACGCCCCGTCAGACGCTGGACGTCTTTAATGCACGTGGGCGGGCGCATGTCCAGGATGGCCTGGACCTTGTCGGGGTTGGCTTCGATCCCTCGCTGAGTGACCAGGAAACCCAGGAACTTCCCGGATCTTACTCCAAAGGCGCACTTGGCGGGGTTGAGCTTCATGTAGTACTTCAGGAGGGTGCCGAAAGTCTCGGCGAGGTCGGTGAAGTGGTCTTGAGCCCTCGGGGTCTTGACGAGCATGTCGTCGATGTAGGCCTCGACATTCCGACCTAACTGTCCCTCGAACATATGGTTGACCAGTCGCTGGTATGTGGCTCCAGCATTCTTCAATCCGAAGGGCATCCGGGTGTAGCAGTACACGCCGTAGTCGGTGATGAAGGCGGTCCTCTCGACATCTTCAGGGTTCATTCGGATCTGATGATAACTCGAATAGGCATCCAGGAAATTGAGTATCTCGTTGCCCGAGGTTGAGTCAACCAATTGGTCGATGCTCGGTAGCGGATAGCAGTCCTTGGGGGTGGCCTTATTCAGATCGGTGAAGTCTACGCACATTCGTCACTTGCCTGTAGTCTTCGGCACCAGGAGGACGTTGGCTAGCCACGTTGGGTACATGACCGGTCTGAAAAGACCAGTTTCTTGTCCCTTGGTGACCTGCGCCTTGATGATCGCCTGTTTCTCGGGCGCATGCTTCCTTCTCCGCTGTTGTACGGGTCTCACGGTGGTATCGAGGTTGAGCTTGTGCGTCACAGTCTCCTCTGGTATACCAGGGAGTTGATCATCGGACCAAGCAAAGACCCGAACGTACTCAGAAAGAAACTCCTTGTATTGCTGTTGTTCCTTTGGTGGTAGGTCGGCGCCGATCCTTACTCCTAGGGCCGGGTCGTCGTTCAGGAATACCGTTAATAACTCGCCACCGGGCTCGGTGGTCACGGCTTTTCCTTCGACTCCCCTGGGGCCCTTATCCTTCCCGTCCGGCCTTGAGGTTTCTACTGAGATATTGTAGCACCTTCTAGCCGTGGCCTGGTTACCTCGGACTTCCCCTAACCTGTTTTTGGTGGGAAACTTCATTTTTTGGTGATAGGTAGATGGTACGGCCTTTACTCGGCTGAGAATTTTTCGGCCAAAAATGGCGTTGTACGCTATCATACCTTTAATCACTATGAAGTCCACTATGACCGTAACAGTTTTGGGTGGGGTGCCGATAGTGATCGACAGGCTTAGGGCTCCCTCGGGGTAGGTGGCCAGGCCATTAAACCCGCAAAGGGGCGTTCGGATCGGGCGGAGCTTGGATGGGTCTTCCCCCATCTTGAGAAAACAGTCATAAGATAATACATCGGGGGCGCTCCCATTATCAACCAAAATCCTGTCTACATTACAGTGATTTATCGTGGCCGAGATAACGAGGGCGTCGTCATGCGGGGTGCTCAGCCCTTCCAGGTCTTGGTCGGAGAAGACTATGACCTGGGGCTCCATCGGCGGGCCTCTGGGGGGCTCTAAGGCTCGGCTGGCTCGCTCGGCATGACGTTTCCTCCCTCGGCTGGTGTCGCCGCCCGATGCCGCTCCTCCGGAGATGACGTTGATGTGAACCCCTCGGGGGGCGTTGTCGATCTCCTCTGCGGCGTCTCGGTCTTCTTTGTGCCCGATCGTGAACCGGGATAGGTGCCCCAGACGGATGAGGCGCTCAATCTCGTCCTGGAGCTGATGGCAATCTCCGGTGTGGTGCCCGTGGTCGCCGTGGAACAGGCAATGCTTGTCCCGCTTGCAGTTTTTCGACCTCATTGGCTCGGGCTGGCGGAGAAGTCCCGAGTCTTTGATGTCTTCATAGATCTCGTAGACTGGCGCGGTCAAGGGGGTGTACCGCTCGTACTTTCTCTTGCGCTCTCCTTCTCGATCGTGCTTCTTACCTGAGCCAGGGTTTGGCTCGGAGGTCCGCTTCTTGTCCCCCTCCCGAGCCGGTTGCGTCTCGGCAGGCGCTGAGTACTTCTTCGCACTCGGCATGGCGCAGTGCCAGAGTCACTAGCTCGGCAAGGGTCGAGGGAGGGTGGAGGACAAGCTCGCGGCGGAGATTCTCGTCCCGGGTGCCCCCGGTCAGTGCGGTTGTGGCTGAGGCCACATCCAGGCGGGGGATCCTGAGGGCTTCTGATTTAAATCGGTGGACGTAAGTCCGGAGCCTCTCCCCTTGCGCCTGTTTGAGAGCCAGGAGCCCCGCCACCGACCTTGGGGGGGCGCTGCCGGTGAAACTCTCCTTGAAAACTCGCCCGAATTGCCGGAAGTCTCGGATGGACCCAGGGGCGAGGGCCCGGAACCATGCCTGAGCACCTTGGACCAGGGTGGCCGCGAAGGCTCGACATTTGATGGGATCCGGCGTTCCATGAAGGGTCACCAGGGCGTCGAAGCTATCGTAGTGGTCGGTTGGGTCGCCCTGGCCGTCGTAGAGCTTGAAGGTCGGAATGGAAGCTCTGGGAGAGACCTCTGCCTTCAAGATGTACTCAGAGAAAGGGGATTTCTCCTCGTCCTCCGGGAGAGAGGTCTTCTGCAGGGCGCGGAGGGCGCGCTCTTGCTCTGCGAATCGTCTCTCGAAATCTCAGTAGCCGGAGGGACAGCTCTGGCTGCAGTCGCACCGTGGGGCTGGGGGGGGGGCGTCTTGGCGGTCTCCCGGGGCACTAGTGCCCGGGCGCGGCGGCCTCGCCCCCTGTTTCCCTTTCCTCGGCGTGGAGGAAGCCTCTTGCTCCGTAGGCGGAGCATGCGAGGGTCCTCCGACGTCGTTGCGGAGGAGCTGTCGGCCGCGGAGGGTGAAGCGGCCTCCGGTGGTGTGCTGCGTCACACTCCTTCGAGGGGGACTCCCTGACGGGGCGCGGGACCTTGCGTCCCTAGCCGTCTGGGCCCTCATGAGCTCCACGAGGATGTCCATCTTTTCGTTGAGGGCCTGGAAGGCGTTGGTGCCACCGTCGAGTGGTGCCCCTGTCTCCGCCGGGGGGGGGAGGGTGGTGGCCTGTTGGTGGGGATGCTGGCGTTGGAGGGGGGGCTCTGTGAGACCCTAGAGGGGGCGCCTCCCACCGCCGCCACAGCCTTACCTGCCCCACCGGCGGATCTCCTCCCTGAGCTTCTTCTCACCATCTCGGCTCTTCGTGCGTTTCCCACAGACGGCGCCAGATGAAGAGGCGAGATCTCGCGCTGGATCCTGAGCGGGCTGTGGATCACCAGAAGATGAATCTGCAAGAGAGGGAAACGTATCAGAGGGCCCAGGGGATCTCCCTGGGGCAAAACCCTCCGATGGCTAAGTCAGTGGAGCTATGGTGGAAGCGATAATGGGGGGAGGAGAGAGCTGATGCGCGAGAATCCTCTCCACCAAAGGGTGAAGCGAGTCGTGCTCAGGAGCTTAGGGTGTGTGAATGCCTTGTTCATCTTACCTTCTTCCGGAGGGTATCCCTTGCTTAAATAGTGCGCCGCCTTCAGGAGTCCTGTAAGCTGAGGGGTTCCCGGCGGGAGTTACGTCTTTAACGGGGGCTTTCATGGCCTGATCGTGGGAACGTTATCCCCTTGGAGTCCGGCGGCTCCCCTGACTCTCCCGCTGGCGGAGGACTCTGAACGGCTGCACCTGCGGATTAATCAACCGGCCTTACCGAGCTTCGGGGATGCTAGCTCTTGCCCGAGCGATAGGTATGGCCAGGCGAAGGTGGGGTCGGATAGGTCGGCTGGAGCCTATCTCTCTCGGACGGGGAGAGGGCTTTAGGCCGGACCTTCCTTGGGACCTGACCGTTGTCTCGGGCCCTCCGAGCCTAGAAGGCCGCCCGGGAGAGTTAGTTCCTCGAGTCTTATTTATTGGGCTTTTCTTCCCTAAGTGGGCCCGGTGGGCTATCACTCGGGTGGACTCACCTGGTTGGACCTTGTGGGTCTTTGTTGGGCTGCCTTTGTGGTGGGCTGCGGAAATCCCCCTCTCCACGTTCCGTACTAGGCATAGTAGAGCTTTCCAGTTTATTTATCCATGTAGCTCTCCGTTCTACGTCCTGCTAGTGGTAGCTTGTAGTGACTTTCTGCGCAGTTTCTCGGTTTGCGAGGTAGGGACCGGAGGATCCCTACTGAGCCTTTTATTATGAGGCTCATTCCCTGCGTGTTTCCCGCGTTTCAGGTGAGACGAGGCTTTAAGGGAGCGCTTCCGAGGCTCCACGTGGTCCAGGTGCCCAGGGTTAGTTGCCAGTTGCCAGTTCCAGGGTATGTCTCGCGTAGTTATACCTTTTCTCTTTGGATTATACTAGTTGTGGACTACTGTTATATTTTAGACTGCTGTTATTTTGTAGACCATAACCATGTAATTTAATTAATGTCATTTATTGCTTCCTGCTTAATTCACTTAAACTGTGTAGCTCTGCAATTATTTTAGATTCTTATGTATTTCCACACCATCCCTTTAACCCTTCCGAGTCTTCGGGCTCGTGGGTGGCGGTTTGAGATTCAGGATATCAGGCATTCCTGGTATTCGGATCTTGGGTCGTTACAATTGGTATTTGAGCAGCGGTTGTGGATATGTATAAGAATCATAAATAATTACATTGGTCCACTAGTCCACAATGATGATATACAGTTGGCATTGGCTTAGGGCATCGTGTGTTTTATTGATTTTTGTCATTTTCCGTGTCTTCTGTCTGTTGCAGTAGGCGAGTATGGCGCTGAGGTGGAGGACTCGTTCGCAGTAGGGACAGTCGACAGAGGAGCAGGAGGAGCAGAGCAGAGTGCCACCAGATGCCATTGATGCAGCGAGAGTTCCAGGGGCAGAGGATTTCTTTCGGAGCATGTTTCAGTTTATGTCTCAACAGTTCGGCGGAGATGCTGGTGAGGGCTAGACGTCTAGGGGTGGACCTTGTCGTGCTGTGAGGGACTTTTTACAGTTCCATCCACCCTACTATGATGGCCAGACAGATCCCGATGTGGCCAGGAGATGGCTTGATGAGATGGAGAGAGTGTTCAGTTCCATAAACTGTGTCGAGGAGGACAAGGTGATGTTGGCCTGTAACCTGTTGCAGGGTACAGCTCGAGATTGGTGGTCTTCGGAGTGGAAGACGTCTTTTCAGTCTCCTTCCCTTCAGCAGATTGTGTGGCAGGACTTTGTGAGGGTCTTCGAGCGTACTTACTGTCCATCCTATGTCGATACGCAGAAGATGCATCATTTTCTGGAGCTTGTCCAGGGTGACATGTCAGTGTTGCAGTACAGGACTCAGTTTATTGAGTTGGACCGTTATGCTCCCCATATCATGGAGAATGAGGGGCTGAAGACCGAGCAGTTCGTCCATGATTTGAGGCAAGATCTGAGGCACCTGTTGATGGCGAATGCTGCTTCTAATTTGGAGACAGCTTCCTGTGTGGCGGCATCACTGGAGCTAGATATGCAGAAGATCCGAGGAAAGGTTGGCCAGGGGCAGTCCCAGTCAGGACGCAGCCAGTAGTCGGCTACCCAGCAGCAGGGCACCTTTCAGTACGCTACGGGCTGTTCGGGAGCATTGGTGCCGGCGGTGTCAGCGACAAGATCTGCGACCTTTGGCTCGAAGGTTAAGAAGTTCTTCAGGAAGAACTTTGGAAAGAAGCGCAAGGATCAGAGGCAAGCGTCTTCTGGCAGTGTTCAGTAGTCCCTTATCAACGTCAAGGATCAATTGGTGGTTCGTGGGGGTCGTGTCCCCAGTGCGGCGGTTCTCATCAGCTCAGGCAGTGTACGACGCCAGTGATTTGTTTCAGATGTGACCAGGCAGGGCATATGGCGCGTGACTATCCTTCGAGGCCGCAACAGCAGCAGTACCCTCAGTAGCAGCAGCCACAGCAGCAAGGGCAGTATCCGCCACTACCCCGGTCAGCGAGTGTGGGCAGTCAGAGGTCCCGAGGTAATATTACACACATGACCAGGGCAGAGGCAGAGGCATCGTAGCTTGTGGAAGGTACTGTTATGATTGGTTACGTAGCTCGAGTTTTGTTTGATTCTGACACGTCCCATTCGTTTATTTCGGAGGATTTTGCGCTGAGTATTGAGGAGCCGGTGACCCAGATGTCTTGTGATTTGGCGGTAGCGTTGCCTATTGGTGATTTTATGATCACCCCGTATTACTTTGAGAAGGTACCTGAGTGGGTGGAAGGGCGGAGCTTGCCGGCCAGGCTTTATACGTTACCGCTTCAAGATTTTGATGTGATTTTAGGCATGGATTGGCTCGAGGCTCATCATGCCTTGGTGGATTACGGTTCAAAGAAGGTTTATTTTCAGCAACTTCGAGGACCCACCTTCTATTTCCAAGGTATTAGGTCTTCCTCTTCCCACTTTCTTATTTCGGCTATTAGGGCTCGTCGTTTGCTTGATGCGGGTTGTCTGGGTTTTCTCGTGTCTGTGGTCGTGGTGAACCAGTCATAGCCGGATGTGGAGGACATTCCGGTGGTGTGCGAGTTTTTTGATATTTTTCTCGAGGACCTACCTGGATTACCTCCCCAGCGGGAGATTGATTTTGTGATCGAGGTTGTGTCTGGTACGGGGCCTCTGTCTAAGGCTCCTTACCGCATGGCTCCCGCTGAGTTGAGGGCGCAGTTGCAGGAGTTGCTCACCAAGGGGTATAATCGTCCTAGCGTTTCCCCTTGGGGTGCGCCAGTGTTGTTTGTGAAGAAGAAGGATGGTAGTCTGAGGTTGTGTGACGACCCAAGATTCGGATACCGGGAAGAACCCAATACCATTCGAATCCTGGCTCGCCGCCCACGAGCCGGAGGGCTCGGAAGGGCTAAAAGGAGTGTGGAGGCACAACGAAATAGAAAATAATGTAGGACAATTCAATAATTAATAGAAATAAATAAGCAACTACTACAACAGAGTCCAGTCCAACAGAAAGTACAGTCTAAAGCAGTAAAACGTACAACATGTCAAGTGAACACTCGGCCTGGGGAGCTGGCTACTATCCCGCGCTGCACCCTCGAACCTCGAGGAAGAACCGCCACACCTGAAAAGCAGGGATGAGTCTCCAAACCGAGACTCAGTAGGGGTCCCGCAGAACCCCAACCGAAAACAACGGCGATAATAGAAAGGAAAAATAGTTACAACTACAGCAGGAACAGCGAACCGGTGGCTGGTCAAAACTCGGCACTACAACTACTCCTACTGTATCGGTCAAGCAGAAAGAGAAATCACGATCTCACAGGGAATCAGACCACTCTAACACCAGGCCTACCGAGGAAACACTCACGGTAACCCTGCCGCAGAAGTCTGCCTACACAGGCACGACCAACCGGGACCGCACAGTCCCTGTGACGACCCGGATCCCGGATACCGGATATACCCGATAGAACTACCGAGCAGACCCGATACCACTTGGAATCCGTGAAGCCTCCCAAGAGCTGTAAAGCTCCGAAGGGAAAAAGGATTGTCGTGTAGTACATTGAAGCCACAGAGATATAACAGTAAGCAATTAAATTTCATTAGATCGATTTACTAAAGTAGCAGAAATAAAATTACTTTTTAATTAACAATTACACCAGAGTCCAGTCCAAAGGAAAGACAAGCAGTACAATCAACAGAAAAGAAGGACGTACACTGAGGTCGGGGGAAGCCCGACGCAGGTACCGCTGGCAGCTACGGAGGAATCGAGAGATCGGGGCGATTTCGACGAATCGACCCTAATCGGGTCACCGGGGTTCCCGGACTCCTACCGGCCCCGAATGACGACGGCGTGGGGTCCATGAGGTGCGCATCGGGCGAGGATTGGATCGGTTTTGGCGCGATCCTGAACAGTGTATTCAAAGCCGACGGTCGAGCTCGCGTTGTGATTTTTGGCGCTGTTTAGTCGTTTCGGCACACGGTTTCTTCGGTGGAGGTAGGGAGACAGATCACCTACTTCTCCTGCACGTTTTCCCTATAGTTTCACGTCATTCGGTGCTAGAACGAGCGAGTTTGGGCTCGTTTAGGTAAAATCATGATTTTAGGAGTTTGTAGGGTTTGTCGAAAAACGGCGACCATTTTTAGTAAAATTAGTATCAAACGAACCGCTGGGATGTCTGGATCCCATTCCCGCCAGTTTTGTCGACCCGGATCCCGGATACCGGATATATTCGATACCCGGGATCCGGGTCGTCACAGTCCCACACTGGCACGGCGAAGCCTCGGCAATCCCTACCGAGCACCCCTGGCCACCACCTCGGAAAGCACACTGGGATGGTCCAGAAACTACGTCTCGCAGACAGGAAACGGAACACGGAAATAGGAGAGTCACGTCTCACGTGACAGGAGTACCTGCCCACCAGAAGTAAGGCCGGATGCGTCCACTGACGTCTTAGACCGCGCCTCAAGTGCCCCCCTCGACCCCTGGTGGAACGGGGACACCGTACTAGTAACCACAGAACAAGAACTAGCTGGGGTCGCGCTCGTCAGCGCGGGTCCAACTGCCCCCAACCACGTGTGCACACACAGACCATGCGTCCCAGGTTTGGCCCTCTGACTGATTTTTCCCTCAGTCGGACTCTAGCTTCAAGACGTGGGGCCCAACGAAAACCAGTCTAAAATCATCTCTCAGGGTAGCCTCGCCACCACTCCCTGGTGGGACCACTCCTGTGTCGGAAGGCTACGACTAGTGGGGAGTCACTGGTGTGACCACTCTCCAAGGAGAAACTCCGAGAAACACGCACGTACCCTGCGCAAAAGTCGAGAAGAACCATGTGGCATTGAGCCACTGGACTCTGGACAGTCCTGTAGACTCACTAAATCCAACGGTTCTTGAGTCACGAGACTCGGGATCAAGACCGTCGTACGTAACAGCACAAGGCCGTCAATCTAGCCTAATCACTAGGTCTAAAATCATGGTAGCACGAATACCGAGGTAGCTCACGAGTCGCGGAGACCATCCCCTCAAAAGAGAACTCAAGAGACCTCCAGCCTCAGGCTGGGTGACTGAACTCACAGTCCCAGGCCACACACATGGGCCACGCGGAAAGCACAGAAGCACGATTCCCCAAGGCAGCTCACAAGCCGCCACGCCGATTCCCCATCCCAGGGAAAAGTGGGAAACCTCCAGCTCTAGGCTGGATGACTGGACTCACAGTCCAAGGCCAAACATATGGCCCACTCGGGAATCATCTTCCGCAGAAACCCACGACATGCAGGGGAACCCCACCGCACTCACACCGATACACGGTGACTCGATCGAGCATAACACAAAAGTCCAAAACACATGAGGTCACCCGGACCCACCACACCTATAGGCACGCTAATCGAGATAACACGGTACCTCCAGACACCCCAGAAACACAGAACCCACGGGGTGTCCGAGACGCTCACGAGGCCGAAGGTCGACTGCTGGGTCACAACCGGGTCGACCGGAGGCCAACACAACGTGAACTCGACATCACAAGCATGGAAAACTCATAGCGGTCTAACCTTAAACCGCCATAGGGTACGGCGGTCTAACCTTGGACCGCCACATGCTGAAAGCACTGGACCATAGTGGTCCAATCTTGGGCCGCTACACTCCCTCTGGCGCCCGCACCTACGGCCGCTAGAGGGCACGTGAACCCCAACGGTCAAAACACGCGCTCCAAGGTGCAACAGTCAAAAACAGAGGAAGCGATCGAAGGTTCGGCCGCCACCCCGGTTCGCGGTTTATCATGCGGCCGCCAGCCGGCGCCAACCCTACCGATAAAATAGTGACTCGTGGCGCACCTACCTTAGGTCGCCATAGGTGTGGCAGTCTCTGGAAGGACCGCTACACCCACCCGAGAACGGAAACGGCGGGAAGAATCCCAAAAACCCGATCCATGCCCTAATCACCCCCGGGTGATGGAGAAACAAAGGGGAATCCAACCCCAAGCCCCTAGCATGCATCTAAACCCCTGGATCGGCCAAAAACACCACAAAAATGGGAGATCCGGCTCACACCCTAAAAACATGGATTTTCCCCCAAAATGCTCAAATAAGCCCGCTCGGCTCACCACGGCCTACAAAACTAGCGGGAAAGGAAGTGCACGAGCTGGGGGTCCATCTCCCTACTTCCACCGAAGATTTTGCGCCCCGAGGTCACCGATCTGCGAAGAAATCACCACGAAACCCTCGCCGGTTCACGAACTCGCACCCGAGGTTCCACGCACCACCGGCCCTCGATCCTCGACCCGTTCCTAGTTCCTCGCCTCCCGCCATCGCCGCCTCGCCCTCCTCTGCCACGGTCGGCCGCCCGGGGAGAGGGGGAGAGAAAGAGATGAGAGAGAGTGAGAAAGAGAGAATGGGGAGAGAGGTTAAAGAGTTAATATATAGAAAAACCTGAAAATTTCAGAAATTCAGAAAAATACTAAAAATTACCTCCACGATCCTCGGGAAGAGCACAACACGCCGGTACTGTCCCGGAGTCGGAGAATGCCACGGTTCACCCTGCATAGAGTTCCGAAGGCGCATCAGGGAAAAATACGTGTAAAGCACAAAATACACTTCGAGACCCACGAAAATGATCCAAAAAATATCCACAAAATCCGGGGCATTACAAGTTGTGTATTGACTACCAGCAACTGAACGAGGTAACCATTAAGAACAAGTATCGGTTACCACGGATTGATGATTTGTTCGACCAGCTTCAGTCTGCACGAGTGTTCTTGCGGATCGATTTGCGGTCCGGTTACTATCAGCTGCGGATTCGTGAGTCTGATGTGGAGAAGTCTGCGTTCAGCACGAGGTATGGGCATTATGAGTTTTTGGTGATGCCATTTAGGCTCACCAATGCCCCCGCGGCGTTCATGGATTTGATGCATATGGTGTTTCGTCCCTACCTGGATCAGTTCGTGGTCGTGTTTGTGGACGACATCCTTGTTTATTCGCAGTCTGTAGAGGACCACATGTACCATTTAAGGGTTGTGTTGCAGACCTTACGAGATCACCAATTGTATGCGAAGCTCAACAAGTGCAAGTTCTGGCTTCAGGAGGTGTACTTTTTGGGGCACGTGATTTCTGGTGATGGTATTTCCGTGGATCCAGTGGTGGGGACACCCGAGCAGTTGATCGGCATGATACGCCGAGCCACCGGTACCGCACACGGAGCACGACTCGAGCCACCTCAGCATCTATTTGGCTCGGAGACAGCCTGGAGATGCCCCCCTGAGTCCCCATTTATCATATTTAGTTAGCCTTTATGTGTGTGTAATTTACGTTTATTTCGTTATATTCGGTTTGCTATTTTGATTGTAAGAGGGGCTTATGTGCAATTTGGACCCCGTGGGCCCCACGGGCCCCCCAGGCCCCATCCCATTGAGCCACCTCACCCATGGGCCCCTGTTGACGTCAAAAAAAAAATGATAATGATCATGCGGCATGCACATCTCAGCACTCGAGAGCGAGTCGAAGACGGAAAGGCTGAATAAACCCTGTGCCCCCTCCAAGAAGGACGAACACCTACCCGGTGCTCCGCCACCCAACAAAGAAGCCCCTCGGGTTGAAGAGCTAGCCACGACTCCCAAGTCGGCAATGCCGAAGGTCGAATCAAAGAAACTCAGGAGTCCAAACGCCTGCTCGGCATACACCGGAAATCACTCAAAGCCCTGAATCGAGACTTGGAGGCTCACAACTAAAGGAACACAGGAGGGCAAGCATCTGTTCGAATCGCCACTAAGCTGGGGGGGGAGCCCTTTGACGCTTAAAACGGCGTGGCATAGCTTTAAACCGGCGTGGCATAGCCTTAAACCGGAATGGCATAGCCTTAAACCGGCGCGCCCCTAAGGGGGCCTTAAACCGGCGCACCCTTTACAAGATGCTAGTCCGGCGCGCCCCATGAACTCCCTTGCTTTATGTTAAAACGGCATGCTCCCATTGAAGGGCCACCCCTTTGAATGCACTAAACCGGCGCGCCCATTTTGGAGTGATAATACGGCGTGCTTAGTTTAAAAACAAGCCTTTCTCTGAGGCCTTTATCGGGCGTGCAGTGAAGCCATCCCGTCATCAATGCGGTCCCCTGTTTCCTGGGAACGGCATGATGACGAACAAGCCTAAAATGGTTAAAGCTCCCACTTCGATCCGGCGGGCAACCGAGCATATGCCGTGAATGGAAGTCCTCGAGCCCCATCCCGCCGAACGCTCATTCCGTCGATCGGCCGCCCATCCTCCGGCAAATGATGATAGCAACGTGGCTAGCGGTGGATGTGCCAGCGGAGGAGGAGGCTATGCCTCTGCCCCCCCCTCCCGATCACACCATAGCCTCGCCGGAGGCGACGTCGACAGCAGCAGCAGGGCAATGTCACCAACGTCAGCAGCAGCAGTGGTGGTTACGGGAAACAAGGAACCAACGGAAGGAAGGAAAATACAGAGGACATCCCTCCAAAAAATAGGGCCTCCGGCCCCTATAAAAGGAGCGCCCAGGCGAAGCTTAAATTCGGTTGGAAGGTTGGAAGGGTTGAACAACTCTCGGAAGCCTGAAAAGTGGAAGTCTTCTTCTGAGAGAAACCCCTTGAAGCCTGAAGCCAGCGTTCCTGTGAGAGCGAAGTTAAGTGAGAAAAGAGAAGGAGAGAGCAGAGAGTGAGGTGAGGTAGATACAGATCTCCCCTCCCCCCTTGTTTCTTTTTCTTTCCTCCGATGTATTCTTCCCTTTGGTTCCTTTCTTTAGATGCATGAAGAGCCCATGTATTTGCACCCCCTTGTGGTGAAATGAAAATGATCCTTCGGGAGATACTTTTTTTGATATGTTTCTGATCTCCTTCCCCACTTGTTCCCCTTTGAGGGATCATTGCCCGTGAGTCGTGAGAGCTCTTGAAGGCTAGTCCTCGAGCTTTTCCACACTCACACTCGGACCGCCGTGAAGTCTACATTTTGAGGTTCACCCCGGAGCAATCCGTTTGGTGTTCCCCATTGCTCTTTGGCAAGCTTCAGTCCGGGGGAGATGCTGCCCAAATTTCGCCAGGGCAAGAACATGTAAGAACAAACGAGCAAGTTAAGCTTTCTAGGAGTAAGAAGACCATATGCTCGAAACCACTGAAACAAACTGAATCTCTGAGTTCCTGCACAAACTATTCTGATAAAACACGCGGATCATCATGACAATCCACCTGAACAAACACTCAAAACACTTAAATCTTCTTTCCATAAACATAATCCATCAATAAGATGAACAAACCAATCAATAAATCAACTTGCAGTTGAAGGAAAGAAGAAACAGAGCACAAACGGGTTGAAAGAAGCTATACAATGCTTAATCCGGCGCCCCCTAATCCGGTGTGGGTTAATCCGGCGCGGTACCCCCCCGCGCCGGTTTAACCCCACACTCAAAACCCATTTCATTTTCCTTGCAGCTATCCGGCGCGCCCCCTTGCATTAGCCCATTAAACCGGCGCGCTATACTGTTCATTGCCTATTCCGGCGCGTCCTTGGAACCCCTTCCTTCTTGCCATAGAACCGGCGCGCCCCCCCTTAACATCTTGAACCGGCGCGCCCCCCCTTAACATCCTTAACCGGCGCGCCCCTCTTAATACACTTAAACCGGCGCGCCACTCCTCTTGATACTAATCCGGCACGCCCCACCCCCTTTGCTTCCTCAATCCGGCGTGCTTGGAAGAAAGAAGGTGATCAAGAAAATAAAAGAAAACATGCAATTCAAGTTAATGGAAAACTAATCAAAAGTCTCCCCTCCACTATAATCCAAATTTTGTTCCGGGGGCGCTGCCCCCGGAAACCCCCGCAAGGGGCGTTGCCCCCTTGACCGCGCAGGTCGATCCGCGTGCGAGGGCGCATGTTGCCGAGTTTTGACTTTACACTTAACAACCCGCTCCCCCGGACTGAGTGCGAAGAGAAACTCAATGATGCCTTGTGGTATCGACGTGGACCTCGGGACTCCCGACATGGTCATGATCCGTGCACCTCTTGGGCCGATAGTTCATCAGCTTGACCCACTTCTTCCGGGATCCGATCCCGCACCCACATGAAATGTGCCGTACCTACGGCAGATATCTGAATGTCTTTATTGTTACCTTCGATGCTTCGAATATGGACTTTCGTCCGAATGCTGAATGGTCCGTTAGTGACCAACATGCATATACTGGGATCTGATCCCGCATTGGTATTAAACTTGCCGTACTCACGGTAGGTACTTGTACGATTTGTCACCATCTCTTATGCTACAAACACGGACCTTTGTCCGAACATAAAGGGGTCCATGAGTGACCGACAAAATCTGAATGGGACGAGAAGGATCTCGTCATCCCCGGACCCTATACATGGGAATATCAAATAAGGCCTATGTGGGCCATGCTTAGACCTCGGGTCTGCCCCGATCATGGTCATTGCTTGACCCATATCCTCGGCCTATAGCCCGCTCTCTTCGAACGCATATTGGTTCTCAGATCTTGTCCCAGGACATCCTCCCGTTGCCCCCTTGGCACCGGAAACATTGACGATGCCCACGCGAGCCCGACTTCAACCGCGGGGGGGGCCCACCGCAGTATGGTCGTAGCTTGATCTTGCACTGGGCCGACAAACTTGTCAGTTTCCGACCGCTCTAACTAGGATTTAACTGAACGTTTCCCGTCCCTTTGAACAATAAATTTGCCATACCCCGGCATACATATGCTCCAGCTTTCCCCTTGACGATCACGATTCTCTGAAGCCAGACGCTCGTCCGAATATCAAAATGGTCCCTTGAGTGACCGACATCTTCCGAATGCTTGCTTCCCTAGACATAGGGCTTTCTGACTGATTCGAGACCGCTATCAGCTTGTTTCTCTCGATATAGTTTCTTGGCCATGAGGCCCCGATTCCCGACGATTAATCAAGGGTGTTCCCCTCTCCGAGGGGATGTAAATAACGCCGTGACCTTTACGGCGCGGCGGGTTTTGGTCCCGACACGAACTACACAATCGTCTGATTAGTCAGATGGAGCGCACCCCGAGCTTCGGACCACTCCAGTCTTGAAGCCCGAACACATTGTCACCTAGGTGACTGGCACGCCCTCGCACTAGATAAGCCGATATACCGATAAAAGAATATCCCGATATTTTCATGAAACCAACGAAACTCAGTGCGTTCCACAAGCTGGCACGCCCGGTGGGACAGATGATCTTGAATCAACATAACCACCGATACCACGATATTTCCGATACTCGAAACTCAGTGCGTTCCACAGCCCCATGTGGGGTCAGTCAACATGTCAAATGGAGGCTTCTAGATGGGTGGGCCAAGTGGGGGACAACTGGCTTGGAAAGTCCACATTTTGGCCACCCACCCCACCTACCAAGTCAAGCCACCCTCCTTGGTCCAAGGGCCGCCCCCCTCCTTGTAGTTTTTTATTTATTTATTGTGTGTGTGTCACACTCCATCCCAACCCTCCATTCCCATCCCCTAGATCCAATGGTTGTGGATGGATGTGAGATGTAACCTATTTAAGCTTGTATTTTCCATTTTAGTAGAATTAATGCCATTTGAATTGGAAAAAAGCTTGAAGCTCCAGCCTTGGTGCGCCCCCTTCTCCTCTCCCTCTCCCCCTTGAAGCTGTGAAGGCTTCCTTCTAGTGGTGAGACTCCACCCTATCAGTTCCGGTCGCCGCCGCCGTCGCCACGAGCCGCCACCGCACCGCCTTCGCCATCAACGGAGTTCTGCCCGCGCAGTATCATAGAAGCTTCCATGAATTTCTTGTCTCATCCCTGATCTCAGATAGATCTGGAATTTTATTGGGTGTTCCAGAGGTGTCCAGGACATCCCACAAATTTTTGTTTGCCATTCAGATCTCGTTTCATATTTTTTGATTTTCGTCCACTCTTCCATTTCGGTTCTACCAGAGTTCTGTCCAGATTCATCCCCGCCCTGAGTTTCATGTCTTAGGTCCACTTTTTGATTTATTTTGGTTCGCCCAATTTTACTGGAGGTTTCACCCATCCACCCCTTCATCCACAATGTTTCTCAATTTTTGGTTCATCCATTTCATATTTTCTAAAAATCGTTCTCAGTCCCAGCTACAGTTTTGTCCCCCTGTTCTCAGATCCGACCACCAGTCACCCCAAAAATCATAGTAAACCACCACCACCTCCAAATCAAATTCCAAAAAAAGTCCCAGTTCCGTGGTTTGATCCCCTACAACTTTGAAGAAGAGCTCAAGAGCTGAATCGGAGGTGTACTAGGCGGTCAACAGAGGTTCTCAGACAAGTACCCTGCAGATCTGAGATTTCGGTTACTGTACAACAGGGGCTTGTAAATTATTATAGTTCTGATCCGACCAGATCCAGCATATCTCTCTGGATCTAGATTGAAGCATTTGAATAGAGCTTTTCAACGATAGCTCATGCGTCCCGATCCGACGTCGGGATTGATCGCAGCGGCTGTTTTCGCCGGAGCGCGCGCCTGAAAACAGTAACTAAAAATCCGTGGGCAGCAACTTCAAAGCTTGGGAATCGGGACCGATCGACCCCCGATCGGTGTTCCCGGCCGACCGCCGCCCGTGGAGGCGGGCCACCAGGGGTTCCCATCATAGTGGGTACCACCCCCACAGATCCGGAGGACAGCGCCATCCGTGGGCCCCGCGGGCCCGCAGAACCCACCTTTCGGAAAGCACGAAAACGCGGAGTTCGGCACCGCCGGGCGACATCAAGATGCTGCCCGTCAACCCGATTTGCGTGATTCCCGTACCCCACATGTGACCTTTTACCTCCTAGCGTGGAGTGGGTCAAATCATTGTACTGTTGTAAAATTGTTTAACCGGGGATCCGTAATTCGGCCGGGGTTGTCTTCGCCACGCCGGGTGCGTGGAGGTAATGGTCCGAACCTCTTGGCATTCATTTGCTTAGCTAGTATACGGTCTTTTGCCGCTGTCGAGAGTGTAGGTACTAGCCCGTGTGTCCATGTCACCGCTGTGAGAGTGAGTGTGACCCGTCCCGTGACTCGATCCGAGTCCGGAAGTTGAGTCGGACTACCCTTGACCTCCGCCGATTCCTTAACCGCGCACGGTCCGCGCTTTCCCTCGCTTGGGACGACGAGTGAGCTTCCACTTCTGTTAGCGACGTTTTGCCACTAGGAGCTCGTAGTGTCGGGCTTAGTGTCTCCCTGGTGTGTGCTGCTGGTCGCGTCTTCATCTAGAGTTCGAGGGTGGCACCTAATAGTGTCGTCTCCTGTGTCCGTCCCGCATCATCCAGCTAAGGTCAAGGTAGTGGTGCAGTGGCCGAGGCCGGAGTCTATGACGGAGATTCAGAGTTTCTTGGGGCTTGCAGGCTATTACAGGAGATTCATCCAGGATTTTGCTCGTGTTGCAGCCCCGATGACTAGACTTACGAGGAAGGATGTGCCGTTTGTCTGGACTGGTGAGTGTGAACAGAGCTTTATGGAGCTTCAGAGATTGCTCACCTCGGCACCGGTGTTGGTGTTGCCTTCTGGATCGGGAGATTTTGTGGTGTGTACAGATGCTTCCCGGGTCAGGTTGGGTGCTGTGCTAAAGCAGCACGGTAGAGTGGTGGCTTATGCATCCCGGCAGTTAAAGCCACACGAGGAGAACTATCCTACCCACGATCTCGAGTTGGCTGCTGTGATCTTTGCATTGAAGATCTGGAGGCATTATCTGTACGGCGAGAAGTTCGAGGTGTTCACTGACCATCAGAGTTTGAGGTATGTGTTCACGCAGAGGGACCTTAACCTCAGATAGAGGAGATAGATGGAGTATATGAAGGATTATGACTTCACCCTATCTTATCAGCCGAGCAGGATGAACGTCGTTGTTGATGTCTTGAGCAGGAAGGTTGTGGTCAGTGCTTTGATGATGAGGAAGTGGAGGCGTTGGGAACAAGTGCCATCCTTGTCATTTAGGGTTAAGGTTCTCCGAGAGCCAGGGTCAGCTATGCTTGCGAGCTTGACTGTTACACCAGCTATTCGTCGTCTGGTGACGGAGGCTCAGCGTGCAGACCCTGAGTTGCCCCGGATTTTGACTATGGCTGATGTGGAGTTCGGCGAGGACGGAGCGGTGAGATTCCGAGGTAGGCTGTACGTCCCAGCCGAGGAGCAGGTGAGGCGTGCAGTGTTACTGGAGGCTCATGGGAGTCGGTACACTGTGCACCCGGGTACAACGAAAATGTATCGGAACTTGAAGAGGCAGTTCTGGTGGCCTGGCATGAAGAGGGATATTATCGAGTATGTGGCCAGGTGCCTGACCTGTCAGCAGGTGAAAGCATAACATCATCGATCGGGAGGTACGCTTCAGCCCTTGGAGGTTCCCGCGTGGAAATGGGACCATGTGACCATAGATTTTGTGGTGGGATTGCCGAGGACTCTGAGTGGGCATGATAGTATTTGGTTGCTGGTGGATAGGCTGACGAAGGTGGCTCGATTGTTGCTAATCAGAGTTAGCTAGAGTGTGTCCCATCTGGCACGTCTTTATGTGGAGCGGATCGTACCTTTGCATGGAATCCCTATTTCCATCGTGTCAGATCGAGATCCGCATTTCACTTCTGGCTTTTGGAGGAGTTTCCAACGAGCTCTAGGCACCGAGCTAGCGTTTAGCTTGGCTTATCATCCTTAGTCTGATGGTCAGTCGGAGAGGACCATTCATACGTTAGAGGATATGTTGAGATCATGTTGTCTGGAATGGCAAGGGAGTTGGATTCACCATCTACCATTGGTGGAGTTTGCCTATAACAACGGCTATCATTCGAGCATCGGGATGGCTCCTTATGAGGTGTTGTACGGGCGACCATGTCGGACTCCACTCGATTGGTTTGAGGTTGGTGAGCGTGTTGTGACGGGACCGGAGCTGGTGCAGCAATGCATTGATGTGGTGCATCTGGTCCGTCAGAACATGTTGGCGGTGCAGAGTCGGTAGAAGAGCTATGCCGATCGGAGAAGGCAGCCCCTCTATTTTGCAGTCGGTGACCGAGTATTTTTTAGGGTCTCTCCCATGAAGGGAGTGATGCGATTTGGACAGCGTGGGAAGTTGAGTCCCCGCTATGTTAGTCCTTTTCCCATCGTGGAACGCATTGGCGAGGTTGCTTATCGGTTACAACTACCTCCCGAGTTTGCAGCGGTGCATGATGTGTTCCATGTCTCGATGTTGAGGAAGTATGTGCCCGATGACTCTCATGTTTTGGAGGATTCCGTTTGGCCCTAGGTGACTCCCGATCCGTCTCTTCCAGAGTTCCCTATCCATATTGAGGATCGGCGAGAGCAGCACCTGCGGAAGAAGGTTATTCCTCTGGTTAAGGTGGTGTGGCAGCGGCACTCTGGCGGAGAGGCGTCTTGGGAGTGTGAGGACGAGATGCATCAGCAGTTTCTTTACCTTTTCGAGTGAGTTTCCTCTCCTTTATCCCCCGTGTTTTACCTTTAATTTCGAGGATGAAATTTATTTAAGGGGAGAGGGCTGTACTGCCCTGGATCTTTCGGACACTTTTCGGATCTGGATCAGTGGGTTTCAGATCACTTTTGGGAGTCCCGGGATGTGTTTAGCGGTTTTCACGTGTTTTTACTGACAGGACATGCGAAACCCTGTAGCGGGTAAACTGTTGCGTTCTCCTACTCCGGGATTGCACCACGGCGATCAGCATGTTCCGAGGATCGCGGAGGTATATTTTTCTATTTTTCTGTATTTTTTGAAAAATCAGGATTTTCTATATTAACCCCATTTCTTTTTCTTTTTCTATTCTTCTTCTTCTTTCTTCTTCTTCTTCCTCCTTCCTTCTCTCCAGTGAGCGCCCGCGGCCGGCTCTCTCTCCCCCTCTCCCGTGGACGCGGCGGCATGCTCCCCTCCGGCTGTAGACGGCGGTGGGCGACGGCGTGGCGATCCTGATGACTTTCGGTGCTCGGTGAGATCGTGGGAGCTCGTGAGGTTTCAAGAGTGTTTTTGAAGATCGACGGTGATCTGCTGCGTTTCGGATGATTCCGAGGTAGGGTGACGATCCTTAGCTTGACGTTTATCTTCCCCGTGATTTCTAGGCCGAGGCGGGGTCGAGAGAGGGCTATTTTGAGCCGAGAAGGGAAAATCATGTTTTGGGATTTGAGTGGCCTATCTAGCATTTTAATCCGCCATTTTGTGGTTTGTGGGCATCAAATGATGCATTGGGGGCTTGGGAACAAGTTTCCCTTTTGTTTCCTGTGGACGCGTAATCTTATGTTTATTTATTTTTTGTTTGTTATTTATTAGTTTATTTATTTATTTATTGATTTATTGGCGTGCCAGTCACATGCGTGACGATTTCATTGTGCGCTCGACTTGACTTGGTCAGTCGATTGTGAAGTCCGTGTCGGGACCTGAAGTCCGTCATACCATGAACGTTATGACGTTAATTACGTCCTTCCAGGGAAGGACAACCCTTGATTAAACGCTAAAGTAGGAGGCCTCGAGAGGCAAACAGATATCCACATGCTTAATTTTAAACTTCCTACCAGGGCCATGGAGGCGGGTAAGATAATAACATCAACCACAGAAACAGACTAGATCGTGTGATTGGCGGTTCGAAACAGTTATACTCGGTGGGAACAAGGAGATAGAAGATGTCCACCATGGAAAGGCAGAGCCATGACCATGGTATAGGTTTAAAGCTTCGATCGGTATTTCGACAGCCTTTCCTCTTAATCTGGGTTACGCCCAGGGGGAAATAGGCTATCACCCACGGAATGCCGGGATGAAAGCCGAGAGATAGAGAGGCGAACCTCCCAACCCGTATACATATGGGCTATAGGGCAATGTATGATTTTCCTTTGGAACGCTAGCGGAATTCATGCAGTGGCAGAATCCCCCCGAGCAAAAGGGTTATTCGTAAATCCGTTGCAGTTAGGTGGAACATAGGGGTTACGACTCCCCTTCAATTTTATCCCCGGGAGATATCGGGTGATCCACAGATATTCCTTTGTGGGTTCGTTTTGGGTATTGGAATTCATTGGATGGTAGATCGGGCTCTCGGCACACTCTGAATGGGCACAGGCTCTCGGCGCGACAAAGAGAAGCCAAAGGGGGAGCTCCTCGGCGCAGGCTTCCCGGCGCGAGGAAGAAGTGCTAGAAGGGGGGTCTCGGCGCGGGACGGTTGAGCAAGGCTCCCGGCGCGACGAGGCTGCAAGGGGGGGTCTCCCGGCGCGGAGGATGCAGAGAGGGCTCTGGAGGTTCTCGGCCCGGGCTTCCCGGCGCGCTGAGGTGAAAGAGAGAGGAGCTATTCCTGGGGGTTCTCGACGCCTGAAGAAGTGGCGCCGGGAGCTATTCACCCGGTTTACTGTAGGCTGAGCCGAGAGCTGTGAGGGCGCCGGGACCAGAACAGAGCTCACGGTACTCTGTTTTGGGTTTCTGATTGATTCAGGCCAAGGGGAAGGATTTCTTTGGGGTCAAAAGTAGGTCAGGGCATCAAAGTTGAACTAGATTAGGCTTGGGCTTTATAGGAACATCAGGATCGAGGAGGAATTTGGGAAGGCCAAGGCGTAGAGAATCCCTGTCACCAGTGTCATACAGAGTCCCGGGGACAGCTTAATGTCGGCTTTCGTGGTCCTGGGAGAATTTTGACAGCATCTCCCCTGGACTTAACATTTGCCAGGGAATGATAGACGATCACCCACGGAGTGCCGGGGTGAAAGCCAAAATAGAGGGGTACGGAACCCTTGGCGCCCGTATATGCTCAAAGCAATATCTTGATATCCCTTTTGAGACCGTAGAGGCTTATGCAGTGGCAGAGCTTCCTTGGTCTTAAGGTTAAAAGGCCGATCGAGTTCGAGAAACCACGTAGAAAAAAAGGGGAGTTGCTCCCACTAGTTGTCGTCCCCGAGATGCGTGTGACGACCCAAGGCATCCCCTGACAGAAGGTGGGATTATGTTGAGCAGCTCACAAGGATATTTGTAAGGGTTTATCAATGGTAGCAAGGGTTTTATGGCTTGAGGTTTACAGATTGGCCAAGAGGCAGGCTTCTCGGCGTCAATGGCAAGGATGCCAGAGAGTTCCCGGCACGGGCTTCCCGGTGCGCTAATAAGGTGGCCAAGGGGCTCTCAGCACGGGGTCTTCCCGGCGTGAAGACAAGTCGGCCCCGGCGCGATGGTGAGAAGTGGAATGGGTGGCTCCCGGCGCGCCCGGAAGATGGGATCTCGGCGCAAGAAGGCTTGCGCCGAGGGCTGTTCATCAGTTTCATTGTTGGCGGGGCCGAGAGCTATGAGGGCGCCGGGAGAAGAAACAGAGCTTACGGTACTCTGTTTTGGGTTTCATGTTGGTTTTGGCAGGAACTGACGGACTCTATGGACTCTAAACTGCTCAAGGCATCCACTCTGGATTGGATTAGGCCTAAAATTCAAGGGAGTTT
Organism: Amorphophallus konjac; assembly: GCA_022559845.1. Classification (NCBI taxonomy): domain Eukaryota; kingdom Viridiplantae; phylum Streptophyta; class Magnoliopsida; order Alismatales; family Araceae; genus Amorphophallus; species Amorphophallus konjac. The sequence goes on from CM040128.1 coordinate 86,718,382, forward strand.
TAGGATTCGAGAGGCATCTGGGAGGCCAAAGTCTGAATGCCCCTGTTCATCGCCATTATCACGCAGAGCTTGGGGGCAAACTTAATATGGTCATTCGTCACCCTGGAAGCCAAGAGATGGCTGTCTCTGGCCCCAGAGGGGACTTAGATGACATAAACGGATAAAGCACGCGCGCTTAGAACCCCGTCGTTTCTCAAGCTTCGATCATTGCATAGCACGCCTTCATCCCAGCAGCCAAGGAATAGTCTGTTCCGGGCTCTGAGGTGAGCACTAATGGTGCTACGAGGCAGAGAAAAGACACAGACAAAACGGATCATCATGCTACTGGTTTACAGATAACACAAGGAAGGGCAATAGGGCTTCAGAAGAAGCAAACAAAATCAGGCTTGAACAATAACCCATCGTACACATATATCCATTCGTTTGGCGATGCCCATCACGGAAGACACATGGTCATAAAACCCTTGTGAAACACCATTCCCACACCCAAACTGATTACAGGGAGAGAGTGAGGGAAAGGGGAACAGACAAATGCCGAGATGTCTCGGCTACATTGCATGAATCCAGATAAGATTCGAAACTATTACATGAAATAGAAGAAAAGAAAACAAGGGGGAGGGCGGAGCATTGACTCCTCTCCCTCCCCGGAAGCCCACCTGGAGCTTCTTCCCTCTTGATCGGTCTCTTCTCTCTTTCTTTCTTTTCAGCGGAGGAGGCTCTCTCTCTCTCTGGCTTCTTCTCTTTTCTTTCTTTTTGATCGATGGTCTGGCTTCCGATCCCCTTTTCTTTCAAAGGGGGTATGTTTATATAGGTCTCATCCTTCTGTGCTCTCGGTGGAGGGCAGTCGGTGTGGCCAGCTTGCTTGCCACAGCTCCCGGCGCGTCCAGCGGCCCTTCGTTGAGGTTCCCGGCGCCATTCTCAGAAGCCCAATCGGCCGGCCCATTTGGTGCTTTTAGGCCTCACACTTGCCTTGGCTTCTAAGACTTTTGCATTGACTTTCATAAGAACCGAAGGAGGCCCCTTTAATAGTGACATAACTTTGCTGAGATCATCTTGAGGTTCCATCAGTGAACGAACTGGGGTTTAATCAGTATTGCCGTATGAATGACGACAAAACCGGGTATGTTTCATTGGCATTGTCATCCGAACGGTGACAAGACCGGACATCAGCTTCAGTCTGACAGACTTCGGCCGGGTGTGTAATCTGTGGAGAGGATTGCTCTTCTGTTCTGACTTTGTAGGAGCCCTGACAATCTTTATCTGTCGGTGCCGGCTTCATCTTTATCTCATATTACATCCATCAGTAAGCTGACATCTGGCTTACCCTGACATATCATCCGTGGATTCTTGGACGAAGCAGTAGTACAGCTCTTCTTAAAGGGCTGGGAGGTCTCATCAGTCGAGTGACTGCGGCTTCATCGGCGCTGCCGTCTGAATGACATCGGCACCGGGCATCAGCTTTGGCCGACAAAGGCTTTAGCCGGGTGAATGGTTGACGAGCTTCATCATTGATCTTCCACTGTTGGTCAGACCCTCTTTTCAATTGTGCTTCCACCCTTGTTCATTTTCCAGGTGTCAACAAATGCCCCCCACCTGCGGGCGGCGTAAGCGCAGAATAAGCGACACGGGGTCTGCAGGTGTCTTTCATCATTCGAGGGTATATTCCTCAGTTTTATCCTTGACATTATCCTTCAGCTTGATCATGTTGCTGTAGTAACATTCTGCATATCCATCTTTCACTTTCATGTTTTCGTCTCTGCGTTTTCTGACTTCATTGTCACCGTTTGGAGATTTTAGGCATTGCCTTGGACTTCTCGGCATGGCGCTCTCGGCGCGACCATTGTCGGCGCGGCCGTCTCGGCAGGGGCTTCTCGGCGCGCTCACGCTCGCCAGGCTTCCCGGGGCGAGGGCTTTTCGGCGGCTGCTTCTCGGCGCGCCCATGGCCTTAGGGGGTTCTCGGCGCATGCCGCTCTCGGCGCGCCTTTCCATTCGGTAGAGGGAGGGTTCTCGGCGCGCATTGTTTCGCGCCGGGAAGCCCCTCTCTTCCTCTTTTTAACCCCTCCGAGAGGGTTTTTTACCCTCACTTCTCACTTCCTCTTCTCTCTCTTCATTTCGGCAGTGGCGGTGAGCTGTGAGCTTTCCCCCCCGAGAGCGTCATTTCCCCCCCCCCCCCTTTTGCCGATTTTTTGGGGTAGGTCCGCTATATATATGGGATTGAGTCCCATTTTATGCTCGGGATCACTCCCTCTTGGTGGGTGACTCCCTATTCTTCTTGGGCATACCTCGGACAAGAGGAGATGCTGCCGAAATTTTTGAGAATTTGTTTGTCTTATTGTTTCATGCCCATTCATCTTTCTGATGCTTCTTTTCTTGTCTTTTTCTGACTGCAGGTGCTGACATGGCTTCCAGTTCTGCTGTTGCATCTTCCGGAGCCGTTGGAACAAGTTCATCGGCTCAACCGGACATATCTCGGGCCAAAGTCAACTGGTTGAACGTATACAGCCTGAGCTTTGGCTATGACCAGATTGCTAGTGTCGACGAATCTTCCGATTCTGAAACTGACACCGTATCGACTGCTGAAGTTTATTCTTCCCTGGAAGGTACTGAATTCAGGAGAGCTGCTGACTACCGCCCGGACTTGCCGAAGGACCATCATTTGCTGCCGTTTGTTCGGACTTTCACCATACGCGGAATGCGGGATGTTATTATTGCCCGTTCCGTGGAAGCGGTAATACTTGCCGATAGAGACAGCATGAAGGGCTCTGTCTATCGAGCCCGAGCCATATATCTCCCAGGTGAACAGAGGGACTGGAATGCTGTGCTGGGCATCTCCGATTTAGAACCCGAGAAGAAGATGCTGACCCGGGCCCCAGAATTCACCCCTGCAAGGTGGGACCATACAACTGGCCGTGTCCACCGAGAGAAGACCTCATTCGGACTCTTTTTGGCACCTGCGAAGTGGGGTTATAGGGACGAGCCATTTGTTCTTAACTGCCTGGCCGTTCAGTTTAAATATCAGCTGGCTGCCGGCTGGTTTGGAGATGCCAAATTGACAGATGCCCATCTTTTTAGGGTTGGAGCAGTGGAGTTCACAGAATATGTTTTGAAGGAGTATGCCCCTCTATTGGTTAGAGCTGGGGTATACCATAGTGTATTTGCTTCCAGGTTCCGCTATCCCGTCTCTCGGGGATTGTGTTGCGGTATGCTTGAAGTGTTCTGCCCGCAGTTCAATACATTCTATACAGCGGAAGGCGAGACATCCCTCGACCTCTGGAGTTTATCGCAGCTTTCTGGCCTACCCATGGACGGAGAGCCATATGAGGAGGTCTGCCTGGACGATTCCATCAAGGACGCCTCTAATGGAGAGGGCCGCTATTCTTTCGGTTATGCATACCGGTATCTGATGAAAGCTTACCGGTCCATCTGTTTGGCCTACAGTAGGGGGTCCTCCAAAGGCTATCAAGCCAGGGAAAAGAGCAGCCGACTGAGAGTCTGTGTGGGGCAGTGGATACAATATTTCTTCGGGGGTCCCTTGAGGTACGCAGACTTTCCTTCCGTAGGGCTGACTTCCGGTAAACAGGTCAGGGCCCCCCGTTACAAGTCAGCACTGCCAGCTTCATTGCGCCGGACAGACGCGGATGGCCCGAACCCAGCAGGGGTTGATCCCATCACCCATTGTGCAGCCTATTTGACTTTCTGGCTATGCACTTTCGCTCTCCCTCAAGGGGACGAGACGATTATTAGACCAGAGGCTATATATCCGGCCTGCCAGATGGCTTGGGGGATGCGATTGTCTCTGTGCCCAGTGGCTCTGTGTTTAGTTTACAAATCCTTGGGGGACTTGCATAGACATCGGACTCCCCGCTCTTTGAGGACCGTGGGTCCCTTTCATTTCTTCAATGCCTGGGTTTGCAGCATTTTCCCTGAGCTGGCCCCGAGAACTTTGCAGTCAGACACACTGCTCCCTCGTATGATTGAGTTCGCTAGCGCTGAACCTGGTCCTTTCTCAGAACAGCTGTTCAAGATGAGGGGTAGGCTAATAAGAGTGCCTGTAGACGCACCTGGCAGCATTCACTTTTGGAGCTTGGCAGCAGGTTCAGCTCCCTTGGTGGACCCTCAGAGGGAGTGCAAAATGGAGGAGGTGGAGGTTTATGTCCATCCTGTTTCGGGGGTCGCCGCCACCCGGCCTCTTTTAGAACCAGAATTGGTGAGGTGGGCCATGGCCATACGGCCCAGTGTATTAGTTTTCAGGAAGGGGGGCCTGCTCATTTTGGAGCCCTATTATCCCTTCCGCTTTGGCAGAAATTTTGGTTACGACCAGCATATCCCTCCATCGGCTGCTCAGTTTCCTCTGGAGAGCCGGGCCAAGCACGGGTCTAGTATTGCCGGCGACGGTCGGATATGGTGGGATTTCTTTCATCGTCGGGAAGACACAACTTTCAGGGTCCCGACCGTCTCCAATCGTCTCCCTCGGGTCTCATCAGACTATATCAAGTGGTGGAACATACGCACCAATTTTTATAAAGATGGCAGAGGCGCTTTCTGGGATGTGGCCGAGCGCTCCTTTTTGAAGCGGCAATCAGGGCCTGTATTTGATATTGACGAGGTCCATCTGAGGAGGCTTTATTCCCAGCACCAGAGGGAGGCAGAAGCTTATATCGCTGCCCGTCGGTCTTTGAAGGAGGCGGGTGCGGAACTACCCACTCCTGTCTTTTCTGAAGTTGATGTAGACACTTTCACCAGAGACTTGAGACAGCTGGGCCACATAGGGGACACTCATTTGGAGGTGCAGTATCCATTCCCCTCGGAGGAACCACTCTCGAAGGCTACTTCTTGGAGGGGTCCGGCAGACAGGTTTCATCCTTATAGGACCTTTGTGCGGAGGGAGGACCGCACCCAGTCATATTATCAGCACACCTCCTGGCTTTTTGTACTGTTAAATGTCCACGGGCTGACAGTGGAGAGCCCGGTAGCTGTCATTCTAAATAAGCAGCTTTTTGTTTCTTTCCATTATGTTGACGCCTGGTGCATAGATTACCTCGGCCTATTTCATTGCCTTGATTTCCATGGCCATAAGGACTTGGCCGCCCTGACGGAGAAGTGTCAGACTATTGGCGATGTATGCTGGCTTGTGAAGGAGGCCGCCTCCCGATCAAAGGAGGTAGCTTATATGTATTGGCCGCTTTCCACATTTTATGACGGCCCAGCAGGTGTGCTCCTTGTTTGTTTGATCATGGCTTCTTTCTTCTTATTGTCATGTTTTGCATATGTTGACTATGACTGTCTTTCTCGTGTCTCGCACAGATAGACCAGACATAAAGCGACAGGGGCTTTACAGGAAGATAATTGCTCAAGCTGAGAAACCTGCCCACTTTGAAATTCCTGAAGCAGCACCTACGACCACTCCCCTGCCTCCGGGCAAGAAGAGGAAGCCTTCTGTGGTGAAGGTTGCAGTTGCCAAGGCCAAGAAGGCCAAGGTTGCTCGGACCCGGAAGTCGGCTTCGACTGCGAAGGAAGCTGGAACCCCTCTTCCGGATATCCCTTCATTTGACGCATTCGCATCTCAGAGGGAGGCCACACAGGCATCTGCCGAAGGTGACGGTGATAGCTTGTAGCTGGGACTTCCTTTGTCGTCTTGACCAATCTCCTAGGGAGTTCTTTGAGGCTGAGCTTCTTTTTATCTGATACAGCCCAGGAGCAGGTTGAAGCGCCTGTGGAGACGGACACAAGACTGCCTTCTCCCACCCCGGTTGGCGAGGAGGAGGGTAAATGTGCTTTTTCCATTTGTTTCATACTTTCGTTGTTTTCTTTGCTATACTTCTCAGAAGTTTTCTTTTCTTGTAGCAGTGGCAGTCGGGGAGCAAGCCGAGGCCATGATGATGACAGAAGAGCTGCCTCGACCACAGGAGGGTCACAAGACTCGGCCAAAGCAGAGTACTATTCCGGCCAGACGCATAATCACTCGATCTACATCCCGCCATGCTTTAGAGGTACCGGCCCAGCATATAGCTAGTGTGGAAATATCTTCGGGCAGCTCCCAGGTCGCCTCCCATGAGGAGGAAGTAGATTTCAGCGACAGCGAAGGAGAAGGTATTGCCGAGTCAGAAGCCCCTCCTGCACTTGCGAAAGGTGTTCCGTCTCTCCGACCCGCCGAACTATCAGTGTTATCCCCTGAGGAAGAATTCCAGGAGGAGTTTGCCGGGCTCGATACTGAGATTGACATAACTCCACCACTCGCCATTTCGGCCACGGAGCTTTCTTCTCTTTCGCCCCATTTTGAGGGTGCGGACCCTGCTCCAAAGGTGGGTTGTTCTTCATGTATGCTGCTTCATTTGTTTCTTTTATTTAGTGCTGAAGGTCGCTTTGCTTTGGTCTCAGAGTATTGTTGCTGCTACCTTGGCCACCTCCACATCCTTCATGGACATTTCCCTTGTAGATTTGGCTATTGTTCCTTTTCTGCCTTTAACTTGCACGGGGGCTCCTGAGATCATTCGCCCTGTGCCAGTGCGGATACAGTCCTCGACAGACTTGGCATCATTAGACTTGGGGGCTGCAGAAGAAAGTGTCATCCCTGCTAGGGCTTCAGATCTTAGAGCCGAAGCAGATCCGGCCAGGAGCTCCGCTTTCATACCGGCCGCAGTAATGTCAATCGCGCCCGAGTTAGCAATTCCTGCCATAGTGGCTACAGAGTCCGAATTCCTGCCTACACAGTCTAAGGCACCTCTGTCCCCATCACCAGAAAGAGCAGCTGAAGGTGCAGCCTCCATTGCAGAGATAACCCCATTATTCATTGATTCTCCTCCCGCGGATGTTCAAGGTGTAGCTCCCGAGGCAGCAGCAGAGGAGGAGTCTTCAGCCCAGCAGGGGAGTACAGAGAGATACCGGCTAGCTCTTTCGGCAGATTTGCCTTCTTCGTCCTCCCAAGCGGGCATTGGACTATGGGCAGATATTGACGGAGAGGTGACTTTCGAAGTCGTCGCATCTGCTTCCTTTGGCTTTACTTCTCCTGACAGCTTCGTCTGGCAGCATCTGGACATGTTACGCCAGCTAGTAGAGTCTCAGCCTGGCTTGACATATCTACAGCTGAAGGAAATCGCCAATCGCCTCACCGCTGGCCTGCAAGCCATGGGCTGCCCTTTGGACACATGGGCTCAGCGGGTCTTGCTTTTGTTGAAATTCGTGCATCGGAGAGACTTCCTAGCACGGATTATGGTTGACAGGCTGACGGCGTTGAAGTTGCAGAGGTCGGAATGCAAATCCGAGGTGGAAAAGCTAACGCTGACACTTGATGAACGCCAGGCCGAGCTACAGAGCATTATTCAGCGGGAGGAGGCTATCCAGAAACGGGTAGCCGTTTTGGAGGCGGAGCTCACTGAACTTCGGGCCGAGCTGCAGCAATTATCTTCTATTCGGCCACAGTCCACCGAGGAGGTGGCTTTACTGGAGGGTCGGGTGATGTCCTTCCAGGACCTGTCCATGAGGCTTCAGGAGGAGGAAGCGCGCCTTCATGAGTTAGGAGCCGCCCCCTATGTTGGTCTTCTGGCCTTTGAAGATATCTTTCGGCGGCCATGAATTATCTTCACTTTCTTTTCTTTTCTTTCTTTTCTTCCCATCTCTTTCTCTCCCCCCTTTTTTGTGACACAGCGTCCCCTCGGGGCCCCTTATGTATTCACTTCGTAATGAAAAGAAATCTTTTGGCTTCATGTGTATCCATCTTTTTTACCATGTGGTTTCATCACTTCGGGGAAGTGGGGTAGTGGTTTTAACAACCCCTCATGTGAATGGCTCGCCTCTAGCAGGAGAGCGTCCACCCCTTCAGAGAAAGGATGGGGAACTCGCTCCACCGCGTGACGGGCATCCGAAGAGGTGCTTAAACCTGATTGTGTTGGTATCAGCAAACGTCCCTCTTGGCAATATGTGCTATGAGGGAGACACTTTGCAGGAATGTGAAAGAAGGGGTTTCATCAGAATAGACGGAAAGTCTAGACTGGGTAGAGGTTATGGCAGGTGGGACATTTGAAGGGGGCATAATTTTCATCAGAACAGACGTAGGGTCTGAACTGGACAGGGTTTTATCATTGATCGGGCGAAATGCCAGTCGATCAATAGTTGGTTTCATCATCGATATTGGGTTTATATCGAAGCAAAGGGTTTTATAAGTTTCATCAGTATAGACGAAAGGTCTAAACTGGGTAGGGTTTCATCATTGATCGGGCGAGGTGACGGTCGATCAACAATTGATTTCGTCATCGATGTTGGGTTTATATCGATGCAAGGAGATTTCATAAGTTTCATCAGAATAGACGAAAGGTCTAAACTGGACAAGGTTTCATCATTGATCGGGCAGGATGCCAATCGATCAACGGTTGGCTTCATCATCAATATTGGGTTTATATCGATGCAAAGGGATTTATAAGTTTCATCAGAATAGACGAAAGGTCTAAACTGGACAAGGTTTCATCATTGATCGGGCAGGATGCCCATCGATCGACGGTGGGGCGTTTGAAAGTGGGTATGTAGGTTTCATCAGGGTAGACGTAAGGTCCACCCCGGGAAGGCTTTATCATCGGTGGGGCATAGAGCCAGATGACCGACGGAAGGCTTCATCAGTGAAGGGGAGATAAAGGTAGCGTGCCGGTTGGCATGGAACTTTTAAATTACCACATTACTGACCCAAGTGTCCTTTCAGATTTTCACCGGAGCCAGTCCCCTCTTGCTTTTGCCCACGCGCCCTTTCGGGTTTTCACGTGGCGGGGTACCCGATTTTACCTGTGGTGCCCTTTCGGGTTTTCACCACAGCTGGGTTTTTGGCCATTTTTGCCCTTATCCGGGATGTCCGAACAAGTCTGGCGGGGTATCTCTATTTTTAACCCCATTTTTTTTATACGTATGTTTCCTGAATTGGGACTTCAGCACGGATCGGGTGATGTGCTGCTTCATTAGTGCATGCTCTTATCATCGGTATTGGGTATATACCGATGCAAGGATTTTATAGGTTTCATCAGGGTAGACGTAAGGTCTGCACTGGGCTGGTTTTATCATTGATCGGGCAGGGTGCCGATCGACCAATGGTAGGTTTCATCACGGCGGGACGTAAAGGGATATGCAAATTTGATAGGACGGGTTTCTTCGTTGATCGGACAGGGTGCCCATTGATCAAAGGTGGGTTTCATCATCGGTATTGAGTTTATACCAATGCAAGGATCTTATGAGTCTTCATCAGAATAGACGTAAGGTCTACCCTGGGCTGGTTTTATTGCTGATCGGGCAGGGTGCCAATCGATCAACAGCAGGTTTCATCATCGGTATTGGGTTTATACCAATGCAAAGGTTTCATGGGTTTCATCGGGATAGACGTAAGGTCTAAGCCGGATAGGTTTCATTGCTGCTCGGGCGAGTGTGCCCATTAATCAGCAGCAGATTTCATCACGGTGGGACATAGCGAGACACGCAGCTCTAGTCGGAACAGATGTAAGGTCTAGACCGAACAGGTTTCTTCGCCGATCGGGCAGGGTGCCCTGTCGACCAAAGATGGGTTTCATCATCGGTATTGGGTTTATACCAATGCAAGGATATCATGGATTTCATCAGGATAGACGTAGGGTCTAAACTGGATAGGTTTTATCGCTGATCGGGCAATGTGCCAATCGATCAAAGCAGGTTTCATCATCGGTATTGGGTTTATACCAATGCAGGGATTTCATAGGTTTCATCGGGATAGACGTAAGGTCTAAGCCGGATAGGTTTCATCATTGACCGGGCAGTGCGCCAATCGATCAAAGCAGGTTTCACCATGGTGGGATTTTGGCAAGGTATGAGGGTTTTATCAGGACAGACGTAGGGTCTGAACTGGGTGGGTTTGATCATTGATCGGACGAGGTGCCGGCCGATCGACGAGAAGTTTATGACGGGAGGTGAGGTTTCTTTAGGATCACCATATTACTGGCCCAAGCGCCCTTTCGGGTTTTCACCGGAGCCAGCCCCCTCTTGCTTTTGCCCACGCGCCCTTCCGGGTTTTCACGTGGCGGGGTACCCGATTTTGCCTGCAGTGCCCTTTCGGGTTTTCACCACAGCTGGGTTTTAGCCATTTTTGCCCTTGCTCGGAAAACCTGAACAAGACCGGCAGGGTATCTCTATTTTTAACCCCATTTTTATTTATTTTCATTCTTTTATTCTCTCTTCCCCTCTTTTTGGGAGGGTAACAAGTCGGACTGTCATTAGATCATGATAAGGGATGGCTCGGCTAGGGCGGAGTGCCGCTAGGCCAAGGAAGAAGGGTAGCTTGGTTAGGGCGGAGTGCCGCTAGACCAAGAAAAAGGGTAGCTCGGTTAGGGCGGAGTGCCGCTAGACCAAGGAAATGGGTAGCTTGGTTAGGGCGGAGTGCCGCTAGACCAAGGGAGCAGGGTAGCTTGGTTAGGGCGGAGTGCCGCTAGACCAAGGAGCAGGGTAGCTTGGTTAGGGCGGAGTGCCGCTAGACCAAGGAAGCATGGTAGCTTGGTTAGGGCGGAGTGCCGCTAGACCAAGGAAAAGGGTAGCTCGGTTAGGGCGGAGTGCCGCTAGACCAAGGAAATGGGTAGCTCGGTTAGGGCGGAGTGCCGCTAGACCAAGAAAAAGGGTAGCTCGGTTAGGGCAGAGTGCCGCTAGACCAAGGAAGAAGGGTAGCCTGGTTAGGGCGGAGTGCCGCTAGACCAAGAAAGAGGGTAGCTTGGTTAGGGCGGAGTGCCACTAGACCAAGGAGGAAGGGTAGCTCGGTTAGGGCAGAGTGCCGCTAGACCGAGGAAGAAGGGTAGCTCGGTTAGGGCGGAGTGCCGCTATACCAAGGAAGCAGGGTAGCCTGGTTAGGGCGGAGTGCCGCTAGACCAAGAAAAAGGGTAGCTCGGTTAGGGCGGAGTGCCGCTAGACCAAGGAGGAAGGGTAGCTTGGTTAGGGCGGAGTGCCGCTAGACCAAGGAAAAGGGTAGCTCGGTTAGGGCGGAGTGCCGCTAGACCAAGGAAATGGGTAGCTCGGTTAGGGCGGAGTGCCGCTAGACCAAGGAAGAAGGGTAGCTTGGTTAGGGCGGAGTGCCGCTAGACCAAGGAAGAAGGGTAGCTCGGTTAGGGCAGAGTGCCGCTAGACCAAGGAAGCAGGGTAGCCTGGTTAGGGCGGAGTGCCGCTAGACCAGAGGGTAGGGGAGGCTAACAAGAGGGTAGCTCGGTTAGGGCGGAGTGCCGCTAGACCAAGGAAGAAGGGTAGCTCGGTTAGGGCGGAGTGCCGCTAGACCAAGGGAGCAGGGTAGCTTGGTTAGGGCGGAGTGCCGCTAGACCAAGAAAAAGGGTAGCTCGGTTAGGGCGGAGTGCCGCTAGACAAGAAAAAGGGTGACTTTTAGCCTGATTACTCGGGGAATATTGGTTGGGCGGCATGAAACAGCTTTAGGTGTCTACCGTTGAGTGGTGAGAATTGGATCTCCCCTCGATGGTTAACAACCATATAGGCCCCTCCTTCGTAGACCCTATATATCACATAAGGACCTTCCCAATTAGGATTCAGCTTTCCTTTTGGGTTGGACGCCATGACTTCTCTTTTCTTGACCATGACGAGGTCACCTTTCTTAAATTCTCGTCCTTTTACGAGTTTGTTGAATGCAGTGGCCATGCGGGCCTGGTACATCTGGATATTTTTCTGAGCTTGGAGGCGCTTCCCTTCCAATTCAGCCAATTCTTGTAATCTTCTTTCTGCATTGGTTTGTTCGCCACGGGCCAGGTCATATTGGACTGCCACCCTGAGTGACGGGACTTCCAGCTCCAGTGGAACTACTGCCTCTGAGCCGTATACCAGTGAGTATGGCGAGCACCCTGTAGGTGTCTTGAAGACAGTGCGGTATGCCCATAGAGCTTCATACATCTTTTCTTCCCAGTCCTTCTTATTAGAACTGACGACTTTAGCCAACAAGGTGCATAATGTTTTGTTGAAGGCTTCTGCCAATCCATTTGCCTGTGGATTGTAAGGAGTGGAAGTCCTCCACTCGATCTTATACTTCTCGGCGAGCCGATAGATCTTTTGATTTCTGAAATGACTTCCATTATCAGATATTATTCGGCTGGGGATCCCAAACCGGAAGATAATGTTTTGTTTGATGAATCTGGCAACCAGCTCACCAGTCACTTCTCGTAATGCTATAGCTTCCGCCCATCGGGAGAAGTAATCTGTTATTGCCAGTATGTACTTATGTCCGGCTGAGGAGGTCGGTAGTGGGCCGACTACATCGGTTCCCCATTGTGCAAACGGCCAGCTAGGGATTGTAGGGTGCAGAACGGCAGGTGGCCTTCTAGGCACAACAGCATGCTCCTGACATTTCTGACATGACTTCGCAAACTTGCAGCAATCTTCAAACATAGTGGGCCAATAGTAGCCCAGCTTCTTGATTTCTATCTTCATCTTAGGGCCAGCTTGGTGAGCACCTGCCGTCCCAGCATGTATTTCTTTCATTGCTTGCCAAGCTTCCTCAGTGGACAGGCAGTGGAGCAAAATCTTCTTGCGTGCATCTGCCATTATTCGGAACAGAGTTCCATTTCTGAATTCATAAGAATCTTTGATCCTTAGAAGTTTCATCTTTTCTTCTCTTTTCTGTGGCAGCTGTTGGTGTAAAAACCATTGTAGCAGGTGCTGTCTCCAATCAGATGCCTATTCTGTACTGATCGTGGCGACTTCATTTTCTTCGGGGCAGCCTTCTAGCATGCTGGGGACTTGCCGCCGATTTATAACAACAATGTTCAGTGTCTCATCCGGTGGGACTGCTATTGAGCTGGCTAGCTTTGCCAATGCATCAGCCTGGGCATTATGTGCATGGCCCACATGCTTGAGCTCAATATGATAGAATTTCGCCATGAGGCGCACAGCTTTTTGGTGGTAGGGGTTCAACTCCGGCTTTCGCACTTCGAACTCACCTTGGATTTGCTTTATTATCAACATTGAATCCCCGAATACCTGAAGCATCTGGATGCCCATGTTGAGGCTGATGTGCAACCCGATTATCAGAGCTTCATACTCGGCTTCATTATTAGTGCAGGGCTTGTTTATAGAACAGGAAGTATGCACAACCTCCCCCTCTGGCGATCTTAGCACAATACCGGCTCCGGCCCGTATTCTGGTCTTTCCATCGGAGTCCGTCTCTGTTCTAGATGCTCCATCAAAGAATAGCTGCCACATAGTTGACTGAGCCTGGCAGGCTTCTAATGTTTCATCATCGGGTAACTCAGTCCCCAACATATCATTCTCTGGCACAGGGTGCTCTGCGAAGAAATCGGCCACGGCCTGTCCTTTTATTGCCCTCTGGGGTATATATGTGATATCGAATTCCATCAGAATTACTGCCCATTTGCCCAACCGGCCTTTCAGTACTGGCTGAGTCAATATGTATTTGAGCGGATCTGCTGCAGATATCAATCTGATTTCGTGTGACAGCATATAGTGCCGGAGCTTTTTAACGGCAAAGACTAGTGCCAAGCATGTCTTTTCTATATAGGTGTAGCTTTCTTCAGTTCTAATCAGCCTCCGACTCAGGTAGTATAGAGCCTGCTCTTTGCCTTCTTCATTTATCTGTGCTAGCATTGCCCCCAGGGAACAGTGTGTGGCTGCAATGTATAGTATCAGGGGCTTGCCCTTAATAGGTGCCCCCAGCACTGGAGGGGTCTTGAGATATTCTTTCAGCTTCTCAAAAGCTTCCTGACAGCCCTCGTCCCAGAGGAACGGTACATCTTTCATCATGAGCTTGTGAAAAGGGTGGCATCTCCCCGACAGATTTGATATGAATCGTCGGATATAGGCCAAACGCCCTTGTAGAGATCTCAGCTCGTGGAGATTCCTTGGTGGAGGGAGCTCCTGGATAGCTTTAATCTTGGATGGGTCGATCTCAATGCCCCTATGACGGACAACGAACCCAAGGAATTTTCCACTGGACACGCCGAAGGCACATTTCATAGGATTCATCTTGAGTTCATATCTGCGCAGCCTCTGGAACACTATCCTCAGATCTTGCAGATGATCTTCTCTTCTGCTGGTTTTCACCACCAGGTCATCGATGTAGCACTCCACTTTCTTGAAGAGTAAATCATCAAAGATCTTTGTCATAGCTCTTTGATAAGTAGCGCCGGCATTCTTGAGGCCGAACGGCATCCTTTTGTAGTGAAATATCCCCTTCGGGGTGCGGAATGCAGTATGCACTCTGTCTTCTTCAGCAATCCAGATCTGGTTGTATCCGGATGACCCATCCATGAATGACAGGGCTTCATGGCCAGTGGTTGCATCGATCATTACTTCAGTGATTGGCACTGGGAAATCATCTTTCGGGCAGGCCTTATTCAGGTCCCTGAAATCTACACATATTCTGATCTGCCCATTTTTCTTCTTCACGGGCACTATATTGGCCAGCCATGTAGTATATTGGTTCTCTTCAACAAAGCCCACATCGATCAGCTTGTCGACCTCTTTGTTGATTTGATTTATCAGTTCGGGGCGCATTCTCCTGGAAGGCTGCTTCACAGGGCTTGCCTCTGGGTTTATCGCCAATCGGTGCTGTGCCACATCGGAACTCAGTCCTGGCATTTCATCATATGTCCATGCGAAGCAGTCTCGGAATTCTTTCAGAAACTGAATATACTGCTCTTTGACAGCTGGCTCCAGCAATGCACTGAGGAACGTAGGCCTTGGCTCATCTGCTGACCCCAGATTCACTTCTATTAGCTCATCGACGGTGGCCTGGCCTCCGTCCTCAACTTCGGGTGGGGCTTCTTGCAAATCAATAAAGCCTCCCGGGATATAATCTTCTTCATTCTCATGATTTTCTGCTTCATCACACTGATCATCAGCAGATGCTGGTGCATCGTATAAGGCCAATATGGCCGGATTCTGTCCAGTCTGCCCCGAGGACGTGACTGGCTCAGCGGAAAACTTCGACGTGGAGTCTTCCGTGCTTAGAGGCTCTTCTGATGTGGGCTCCCCTGAGAGGTTATCATTATGTAGAGCTCGGAACTCTTCTAGAATGCGCCCAAACTCCAGGCACTCTTGCAGTTCTCTGGCTACTTGGTCTTCATCCGGGGTTCCGGTGTCAAATTGTGCTTCGGCCTGGAACAGATCCTCTTTGCAAGATGGATTCTCCCAGCACCAACCCTTCTTGGTCTCATCAGACATCCTTGCCTCCGGCTGGTTGTCTTGGGCTTCATTGTCTGTTATGGATTGATACATAATCTCTTCATCTTCAAAGGGGTATTGATCATACCCTACTTCTGGGGAATCTTCATTCGGGTAGAAGGCTGAGATGACATCCACCTCGGCTTCATAGTATTCTTGCAGGGTATAACCCAGTCCCGGGTGCTGTGTGATCTTCCTCAGCTCCTTGCTATCTCGAGGCGGATCCCATAACTCCTTGAATGCTTTCTTCTGAGCAGCAGGCTGTATCGATGGCATTTGCATCTTGGAGAACATTTGTGAAACCCGTTGGGTAGTATAATCCAGGCCCGTAA
This sequence comes from Amorphophallus konjac, assembly GCA_022559845.1. Lineage (NCBI taxonomy): Eukaryota > Viridiplantae > Streptophyta > Magnoliopsida > Alismatales > Araceae > Amorphophallus > Amorphophallus konjac. The sequence continues at coordinate 86,733,879 of CM040128.1, forward strand.
TTGGTACCATCAGGTTTGCAGCTTCTTCAGGGGCCATGCAATCTTGATCATCTTCTTCGACTGCCTCCCCGGTGTAGAATATGATAGGGGGTTCGCCGAAGCGAGGGATTTCCATAGTCTTTAGGGGCAACACTGTCTGGTATTCTGTGCTGGCTATGGGCTTGACTAGACCCTGAGGAACTTCCACCTGTGTGTATTTTTCTTTCATCTTTTCTTCAGTATCATCTGGGTGTATGCCAGGAGGAGTGATCCGAGCAAAATCACCAGCATAAGAGATGTGAGACACCCCGTGCTTTTTAATGTAGCCCTTTGGCGGCGGCGGAGACCAATTTCTTGCTTTCGTCGCCGGCTTTTCTTGGCTGACCACAGTTTCTTTTCCTTTATCCCTTTGTGACACCTCGGTGTAGTAGGATGCATCGAGCATATGGCACTCGAACACTTCGAAGGGATGTAGGTCTGCAAACACCCTTTCCTCTTTTCCTTCATGGCAATATTTTATGCATTGGTGTAGCGTGGATGGCACTATCTGATATTCGTGCAGCCACGGTCTTCCCAGCAGGGCCTTATATGTGGTGTTGGAGTCGATTACATAGAATCGTACCACTGTAGTGAGATCGCCCAGTGTGAGATTGAAATCAGCCACCCCGAGAGGTGTTTCACATTTCTGGTTGAATCCTGCAATCTTCATGTCTCTGACCTTGGTGAGCTGCAGATCAAAGTAATATTTCTGATAGATGCGGTATGGGAGAATATTCACAGCAGCCCCTGGATCTATTAGTATTCTGCTTATCGGCTGACAGTTCAGGGAACCCCTCATATATAGCGGTCTATTATGGCCGGAATTTGGGATTAGCATATCATCCTCTGTGAATGTTACTGATGGCCCAGCATTCACCTCTGTCAAGAGTGCTTCACATTGTGCCGGGGACTGCAGGGCATCCACAATTGCTTGGCGAGCTTCTTCACTTAGAGAGAGAATTTCCCAGATGGAGAATCTGGTAGGGAGCTTCTTCAGCATCTTCATGACTCGACTGCCCACCCGGACATTAGACAGTCTCATCTCCTCTGCCCATCGGGGTCTTGGAGGTTCATGTGGTGCCTGTGGCCTTGGCTGTCCAGTCCCAATTTTATCTTCTTCATCGGTCTCCCGGAAGGCTTCTTCTGTAGCGACTGCCCCTGGTTTTGCTAGAGGATTACCTTCTTCATGTTGTTTCTGCTTTCCAGCCGCTGTCTGCTGGCATTTATTGCTTTTATCTGGAGCAGTATGAGCCGGTTGCTCATTTTCTAAGCTGGACAGGAACTCCAGGAATGAAGGGGCTTCATCTGCCTTCTTTTTGTCCTGGTACAGACTGGCAGGGGGAGGAACCTGGACACCTCGTATCTCTGGTTCCGGGATTTGATAGGGTTGCTCCCCTCTGAACATGATATTATGGTTGGCTGGTGGTGGGCGCCCCCATCTTCTCCCAGAACGTGTTGCATGGGCCGAGGTAGAGGCTTCGGCATGGTTAGCTTCTAGCGGAGCGTTGGATGCTTCCGGCTCATCATCCTCCCCGGGCAAGGAAAAGAGTACTGACAGAGTGTTACATTGTACTGTCGTGACCTTCTTTCCTTTCTTGGATTTGGGCCGTTTCTTCTTCTTTTGGGAATTTGACTTTGCTGGCTCCTGCCCCCAGAAGGGCTCATTTTCAGCTTTTTCTTGTTCTGCCTCTGGCTGCTCTTTAATTTTCAATTCTTCGAGCTGTTCCCAGAGTATACAGTCTTTCATCAGCAGATGCTTGGGCTTCTTCTGCTCGTACTTATCGAGCTCATTAATATATTGCTGCAGACGCCTGGCTGCAGGGCTTACTTCTTTATGTGTAGGGAGGGGAGTTCGTCTCCTCCGGTTGTGAGTAGGGATCCGGATGACTGGTCCAGTCTCAGTTGTATGCCATATTGACTTTATTGGAGGCGGCTCGGCCTTGGTGTAACACCCCGGATAACTGCTCCGCTGGTACTGGCTACAGGAGTCTTCTTCTTTTTGCTTTTTATGGGTATCATCTGCCATCCTTCCTGATCTTTCTGCGGGGTGAGGAAGCAAGCTTCATAGGTATGCTTGGTGCATTCTTCAACGGCCTCCTTGGGCAGCTGTTGGTAGACTGAGATCATATTGGCAGCCATTCTCCAGGGTGGAGGCTCATGTGGATGGGGCGGCTTTACATGATAATCTCCCAACTGCAGCTCACCTTTCTTGACCATTCCTTCCATGATATCTTTGAAGACATAACAATCTTCAATTGCGTGCCCCAGCGCACGGTGAAATGGACAGAACAGCGGATCATCTTTCTTTGCTGCATCTGCTGGTCTTTTGGGTTCAGGCAATGTTACCTTATTGAACTTGTATGCCCAGTTGAACAGTGCGGCCGTCTTATCCTTTGGAAGGAATATGCTTTTCTCATCTTGTCTCTCAGAGAGACTTTATCTTTTCTTTCTGCTGTATCTGCCAGCGGGGGAGCTTCATCTGCCCCTTTCTTCCCCTTCTGTTGCTCGAAGGTTCTGAAATCGACGGTGTTGGCCTCAGAGTGTGATGGCCGTCGTTCATTGGATTTTCCCTTCGGCATAGTGAGAACATTGGCGGTCGGACGCTTGGACAAGAACGTCTCGACCTCTGCCACTATATTGTTCAGTCGGTCGAATGTTCTGACATCTGCACCGATCATCTTTTCTAGCACCTCCCTCCTGAGGCTCTGCTTGCATATCTGCACCGCATCTTCTGATGAGGAGGCCTTCGGCATCTCATGGCTAAGTTCCTCCATCTTTTGATGTAGTCCAGTGCGGTCTCATCTTGTTTCTGCCTAGTTGCATATAGCTCTGCTATCGTGATTTCCCTTTCCGTGACATGAAATCTGTCACGGAATTTTCTCTGCATATCAGGCCAATCAGCCACTGACCCGGTTGGCAGGCTTGAGTACCATTCAAAGGCCAACCCAGTGAGGGATGAGCCAAAGAACTTGAGCAGATAAGCTTCATCGACTGCTAGGTCGCCCATGATTGTAGTGTAGTAGGCTATATGCTCCCTAGGGGAGCCTTGGCCATTAAATTTCTCAAACTTCGGCGGCTTACTGACGCCTGGGGGTAGTTTCTTGGCAGCATACTGGGGAGGATAGGGTACCCTGTACACATCATAAGTACCCGCATCACCACCGGTCTTTTCTGACAGCTTCATTTCCACAATTCTTTCAATCATCTGCTTGTGGGCCACAGCTGGATCTATCTCTTCTGGGAAGAAGTGAGCTTGTTGCTGGCTGTGAGGAGTTGTCATCACAGTGGCGCGCAAGATGGGCGCGGTAGGCTGTGTCTGAGACACAGAGGGCTGAGCTGCTGTTTGCTGTGGAACAGGTTGACTCGGTGTCTTGCCCTTATCAGCTAGGAGAGGATTAGCCAGGATAGTTGTTTCTGTGGAGCTGGATGTCTGCCCCGTAGGTTCAGCTTGCTTCGAGACTGATGTAGCTTCCTGTCTCTCATTGAGCTGTCTTCGGAGAGCGCTGATCTCCTGCTGATATCTCCTGAACATCATCTGGATCATGGGATCCATGGTTGATGGGATTTGTATATCTTCAGAAGTCCCTTCAGCATCATCAACGAAGGGGTTATCTCCATCTTCCGCTGTTACCACATTAACTGTCATAGTGGTAATCCTGCGGGCTTCATCATCAATTTTCATTTTATCCTTTGCGGCCTGGCCTCTTCTTGTGACAGGACCAGGTCTAGTTGCCAGCCTGAGCAATTCATCTGGCTGAGTTGGTAGTATATCTTGCCCCCTGGCCAGTCCAGCCATGTTGCAGGCGAAGATTTGCATCTTTCCTTTTCGCCTGTAGACCTTTCTTTTTATTTGGCTAGGATATCTGAGCCGGTCAAAGACCGATATTCTTTCTTTGTCTTCTTCCCCGCGCAGGTCTTCTTCATTATATCTGGCCCTGAGGCCTTCTCTATAGTCATTTGAATCGGAGGAGGAGGCTCCGATCATCATTTCTTGGAAGGTTTCTTCTTCTTCATCATCCCTGGTGCCCAAGGCACGGGATAGTCTTTGTTGACCTAGGGCAGAGCTCCCTAGGTAGTGGAAGTAGTCTTGGACTACTTGCTTTGTCTCTTCAGAGTCGTGCCTTTGCGGCTCAGGTTGGAACATCAGTCTTTCCTGGCTTCTTTGCTGATAGGCCAGTCTTGTTATCTGAGCATTCAAATGCTCGGCCTTGGAATATTTGAAGATGTCGGCCTGTCTGGCACAGGCCCTCGATCTTCTTGGGACGGCAACCATGGCTGGTTCACACATTCCCGCATCGTCATTCCGGCAGCAGTTGGCAGCAACATCATGGTTCTTTCTCTGCCATCTTCTGCCCCCGGCCCTGGGGTGGGTGACAGCAAGGTCTTCTCTCTTCTCAAGTCTCCTACCCCTCATCATGGGGCGAGCAGCAGTCAGTTTTCTTTCTCCATCATTTCTTTCATCTCTCCTACCCCAGGCTCTGGGGTGAGCAGCAATAGCATTTCCTGTTTCTTTTCCCTCTCTTCTTTGGCTTCCCGCCCTGAAGTGGGTGACAGCATCATTGGTAGCCTTCTCCTCATCTTGAGCTGGAGCCCAGCTCTGCATCTTCTTCGGTCGCCAGACCTGTTTGTATTTTGCTGGCTTGGGCGCCAGCGGCTTCCTCTCATCGGCCTCCCAGTTGGCATGCCTGGTGGCCAGAGTTTGGAATCTGTTCGTAGTGGGCACTTGCGGGACGATCACGTCTGGGTTGACCTCCCTCGGGCGGCCGTTGAGGTTCGTCCGGATCCCTCCGATCATCATGGTCTTTCCGGAGTTGGAAAGACAACGGTCAGCAGTGACATACCGGCTCCTCCGGTTGGTCCTCCTCCCCTTTTGAGCAGCAGCGGGGACCATGTCCCTTTTCTGGACATGATGGACGTAGCAGGCGACGGCCGTGGGGGCAGTGTTCTCCGGTAGGATGTTCTTCTGGTCGGTGATCTTCACCGGGGCACTTGCAGCAGTGCCTTGCTCGTTGTCGTTGACCTGTAGAAGGTCAGTGAAGACGACGCCCAAGCAGTTGGGCAGCCCAACGGCAGGCGGCAGTGATCCGAACGCGAGGGGTACCGCCAGGTAGCCTTCGCGCACATGCATGTCAATCGGCTGCTGGTCGAAGCAAACGGACATGATTCCAGCTGTCATTGTAGATTCCTGAAAATAAGGAAAGTACACAGAATCAGAAGTTTCAGGGGGGCCCGCCGGGCCTCCTACTTTAGCGTAAAGATGAAGGGAGACTGAGTCCCACCGGGCGTGCCAGACTTGTGGACGCGTAATCTTATGTTTATTTATTTTTTTGTTTGTTATTTATTAGTTTATTTATTTATTTATTGATTTATTGGCGTGCCAGTCACATGCGTGACGATTTCATTGTGCGCTCGACTTGACTTGGTCAGTCGATTGTGAAGTCCGTGTCGGGACCTGAAGTCCGTCATACCATGAACGTTATGACGTTAATTACGTCCTTCCAGGGAAGGACAACCCTTGATTAAACGCTAAAGTAGGAGGCCTCGAGAGGCAAACAGATATCCACATGCTTAATTTTAAACTTCCTACCAGGGCCATGGAGGCGGGTAAGATAATAACATCAACCACAGAAACAGACTAGATCGTGTGATTGGCGGTTCGAAACAGTTATACTCGGTGGGAACAAGGAGATAGAAGATGTCCACCATGGAAAGGCAGAGCCATGACCATGGTATAGGTTTAAAGCTTCGATCGGTATTTCGACAGCCTTTCCTCTTAATCTGGGTTACGCCCAGGGGGAAATAGGCTATCACCCACGGAATGCCGGGATGAAAGCCGAGAGATAGAGAGGCGAACCTCCCAACCCGTATACATATGGGCTATAGGGCAATGTATGATTTTCCCTTTGGAACGCTAGCGGAATTCATGCAGTGGCAGAATCCCCCCGAGCAAAAGGGTTATTCGTAAATCCGTTGCAGTTAGGTGGAACATAGGGGTTACGACTCCCCTTCAATTTTATCCCCGGGAGATATCGGGTGATCCACAGATATTCCTTTGTGGGTTCGTTTTGGGTATTGGAATTCATTGGATGGTAGATCGGGCTCTCGGCACACTCTGAATGGGCACAGGCTCTCGGCGCGACAAAGAGAAGCCAAAGGGGGAGCTCCTCGACGCAGGCTTCCCGGCGCGAGGAAGAAGTGCTAGAAGGGGGGTCTCGGCGCGGGACGGTTGAGCAAGGCTCCCGGCGCGACGAGGCTGCAAGGGGGGGTCTCCCGGCGCGGAGGATGCAGAGAGGGCTCTGGAGGTTCTCGGCCCGGGCTTCCCAGCGCGCTGAGGTGAAAGGGGGAGGAGCTGTTCCTGGGGGTTCTCGGCGCCTGAAGAAGTGGCGCCGGGAGCTATTCACCCGGTTTACTGTAGGCTGAGCCGAGAGCTGTGAGGGCGCCGGGACCAGAACAGAGCTCACGGTACTCTGTTTTGGGTTTCTGATTGATTCAGGCCAAGGGGAAGGATTTCTTTGGGGTCAAAAGTAGGTCAGGGCATCAAAGTTGAACTAGATTAGGCTTGGGCTTTATAGGAACATCAGGATCGAGGAGGAATTTGGGAAGGCCAAGGCGTAGATAATCCCTGTCACCAGTGTCATACAGAGTCCCAGGGACAGCTTAATGTCGGCTTTCGTGGTCCTGGGAGAATTTTGACAGCATCTCCCCTGGACTTAACATTTGCCAGGGAATGATAGACGATCACCCACGGAGTGCCGGGGTGAAAGCCAAAATAGAGGGGTACGGAACCCTTGGCGCCCGTATATGCTCGAAGCAATATCTTGATATCCCTTTTGAGACCGTAGAGGCTTATGCAGTGGCAGAGCTTCCTTGGTCTTAAGGTTAAAAGGCCGATCGAGTTCGAGAAACCACGTAGAAAAAAAGGGGAGTTGCTCCCACTAGTTGTCGTCCCCGAGATGCGTGTGACGACCCAAGGCATCCCCTGACAGAAGGTGGGATTATGTTGAGCAGCTCACAAGGATATTTGTAAGGGTTTATCAATGGTAGCAAGGGTTTTATGGCTTGAGGTTTACAGATTGGCCAAGAGGCAGGCTTCTCGGCGTCAATGGCAAGGATGCCAGAGAGTTCCCGGCACGGGCTTCCCGGTGCGCTAATAAGGTGGCCAAGGGGCTCTCAGCACGGGGTCTTCCCGGCGTGAAGACAAGTCGGCCCCGGCGCGATGGTGAGAAGTGGAATGGGTGGCTCCCGGCGCGCCCGGAAGATGGGATCTCGGCGCAAGAAGGCTTGCGCCGAGGGCTGTTCATCAGTTTCACTGTTGGCGGGGCCGAGAGCTATGAGGGCGCCGGGAGAAGAAACAGAGCTTACGGTACTCTGTTTTGGGTTTCATGTTGGTTTTGGCAGGAACTGACGGACTCTATGGACTCTAAACTGCTCAAGGCATCCACTCTGATTGGATTAGGCCTAAAATTCAAGGGAGTTTTAGGATTCGAGAGGCATCTGGGAGGCCGAAGTCTGAATGCCCCTGTTCATCGCCATTATCACGCAGAGCTTGGGGGCAAACTTAATATGGTCATTCGTCACCCTGGAAGCCAAGAGATGGCTGTCTCTGGCCCCAGAGGGGACTTAGATGACATAAACGGATAAAGCACGCGCGCTTAGAACCCCGGCGTTTCTCAAGCTTCGATCATTGCATAGCACGCCTTCATCCCAGCAGCCAAGGAATAGTCTGTTCCGGGCTCTGAGGTGAGCACTAATGGTGCTACGAGGCAGAGAAAAGACACAGACAAAATGGATCATCATGCTACTGGTTTACAGATAACACAAGGAAGGGCAATAGGGCTTCAGAAGAAGCAAACAAAATCAGGCTTGAACAATAACCCATCGTACACATATATCCATTCGTTTGGCGATGCCCATCACGGAAGACACATGGTCATAAAACCCTTGTGAAACACCATTCCTACACCCAAACTGATTACAGGGAGAGAGTGAGGGAAAGGGGAACAGACAGATGCCGAGATGTCTCGGCTACATTGCATGAATCCAGATAAGATTCGAAACTATTACATGAAATAGAAGAAAAGAAAACAAGGGGGAGGGCGGAGCATTGACTCCTCTCCCTCCCCGGAAGCCCACCTGGAGCTTCTTCCCTCTTGATCGGTCTCTTCTCTCTTTCTTTCTTTCAGCGGAGGAGGCTCTCTCTCTCTCTGGCTTCTTCTCTTTTCTTTCTTTTTGATCGATGGTCTGGCTTCCGATCCCCTTTTCTTTCAAAGGGGGTATGTTTATATAGGTCTCATCCTTCTGTGCTCTCGGTGGAGGGCAGTCGGTGTGGCCAGCTTGCTTGCCACAGCTCCCGGCGCGTCCAGCGGCCCTTCGTTGAGGTTCCCGGCGCCATTCTCAGAAGCCCAATCGGCCGGCCCATTTGGTGCTTTTAGGCCTCACACTTGCCTTGGCTTCTAAGACTTTTGCATTGACTTTCATAAGAACCGAAGGAGGCCCCTTTAATAGTGACATAACTTTGCTGAGATCATCTTGAGGTTCCATCAGTGAACGAACTGGGGTTTAATCAGTATTGCCGTATGAATGACGACAAAACCGGGTATGTTTCATTGGCATTGTCATCCGAACGGTGACAAGACCGGACATCAGCTTCAGTCTGACAGACTTCGGCCGGGTGTGTAATCTGTGGAGAGGATTGCTCTTCTGTTCTGACTTTGTAGGAGCCCTGACAATCTTTATCTGTCAGTGCCGGCTTCATCTTTATCTCATATTACATCCATCAGTAAGCTGACATCTGGCTTACCCTGACATATCATCCGTGGATTCTTGGACGAAGCAGTAGTACAGCTCTTCTTAAAGGGCTGGGAGGTCTCATCAGTCGAGTGACTGCGGCTTCATCGGCGCTGCCGTCTGAATGACATCGGCACCGGGCATCAGCTTTGGCCGACAAAGGCTTTAGCTGGGTGAATGGTTGACGAGCTTCATCATTGATCTTCCACTGTTGGTCAGACCCTCTTTTCAATTGTGCTTCCACCCTTGTTCATTTTCCGGGGGTGATCGGGACGTGGAATGGCAAAATTCCGCCATGTTCGCCGTTCTCGATTTCACGGAGTGTACGCGGTATTACAGGGACCATTTTTAGTCTTAAGCGGCCCTAGCTAGACCGCTTTTGTTTTTGGGCGGTCCCCAGGTGGACCGTTTCCATCTTGGGAGTGTCGGCAGGGCTCACGGCCCTACGACAGACCGTTTATCCCTTGGGCGGCCCTTTGGCCGACCGTTTTCCCTTGTGGGCTAGCGTGGTCTTCGAGGTGTTTGTGACCGTTGACTTTTGACCGTTGGAGTTTTTTGGGAGTAAGCGGTCATAGGGAGACCGTTTATATCCTCCATGCAGTCCCAGAGGCACCGTCTATTTCTTAAACGGCCATAAGGTGACCGTTTATAGTTCCCTCAGTCCTAGAGTAAAGCGGTCCTGGGGAGACCGTCTGCACTCTGAGGCAGCACAGGAATGGACCGCTATTGATTTGAACAGTCACAAAGAGACCGTTTCATTTCGTGGTAGAGCCAGGACTGGGCGGTCCCAGGGGGACCGTTTAGCTTGGCGCGGTCCAGAATAGACCACCTACTGTGTTTAGTCCAACCGGAGTTATGTCTTGCCGATTTGAGTCCCGGGTGAGTGGACCTCGATCCACGTGTTGACCGGTGGTCCGACTGATGATGGGCATCATGTGGGGGCCACGTGTTAGGGTGCCGTGGGGTCCCAGGAGGTGGTGTTCTCGGCTTGTGTCACCGTGAGTCGGTGTCGGTACGAGGAGAGGTCCTTGTACCTTGTCCAGTTTAGACATTGCTTTCTGTTGGTTAGAGAGTCTACACTTTCAGTGGCCCTCCACTAGTCGTAGCCTTCCGACACGCGTGTGGTCCCACCAGGGAGTGGTGGCGAGGCTACCCGAGAGACGGTTTTAGGCTGGTTACTGTGGGCCTCCTACTATGGCGGCTCGAGTCCGGGCCGGGAGGATGAACCAGCTAGAGGGCCTGACGTAGCGCAGTCAGTCAGTGTGTGCACACGTGGTCGGAGACTTAAGACACGTGCTGACGGGCACGACCCCTGACTAGACCCTTGTTAGTGTTACTTGTGTGTGTCTCCGTTTTTGCCTGGGGCGAGTAGGGAGATACGGCGGCGCGGTGTAAGTCGTCAGAGGACGCATCCGGCTGTGCTTCTGGTGGACGGTACTCCTGTCTTTGTGTGGTAGCGACTCTTGGGTTTTTGTCGACTTTGTCTCAGTTTTCGTGCCGTACGTTCGGTACTAGGCGTAGTAGAGCTTTCTCATTTATTTATCCCTGTAGCTCTCCGTTCTACGTCCTACTAGTGATAGCTTGTAGTTACTTTCCGCGCAGTTTCTCGGTTTGCGAGGGAGGGACCGGAGGATCCCTACTGAACCTTTTATTATGAGGCTCATTCCCTGCGTGTTTCCCGCGTTTCAGGTGAGACGAGACTTCAAGGGAGCGCTTCCAAGGCTCCACGTGGTTCAGGTGCCCATGGTTAGTTTCCAGTTCCCTGTTCCGGGGTATGCCCCGCGTTATTGTACTTTTTCTCTTTGGACTGTACTAGATCTGGACTACTATTATATTTTAGACTGTTGTTATTCTGTGGACCATAACCATGTAATTTAATTAATGTCATTTATTGCTTCCTGCTTAATTCACTTAAACTGCGTAGCTCTGTAATTATTTTAGATTCTTGTGTATTTTCACACCATCCCTTTAACCCTTCCGAGTCTTCAGGCTCGTGGGTGGCAGTTTGAGATTCAAGATATCGGGCCTTCCCGGTATTCGAATCTCAGGTCGTTACATGAGTAGTCCAACATTCTTCTACATGATGGATTTGAATGATGATGGACAGCTAAGGCATATTTTCTGGGTGGATGCAAGGTCAAGACTAGCTTGTTCATATTTTGGTGATGTCATATCTTTTGATACTACTTACTTGACAAACACGTATGAGATGTCATTTGCTCCATTTGTTGGAGTTAATCATCATGGTCAGTCAACCCTACTTGGTTGTGCACTGCTTTCCAATGAGAAGACAGAATCATTTATTTGGGTATTTAATTGTTGGTTAAAGGCAAATGGTGGAAAGCAACCGACTGCGATTATTACTGATCAAGACAAATCTATTGAAGCAGCAGTGAGGGAGGTCTTTCCTAATGCTAGGCATCGGTTTTGTTTATCGCATATATTGAAAAAAATATCGGAGAAGATTGGGCATATATGTGTAACAAACAAAGGTTTTATAGAGGACTGCGATAGCTACATCTATGATTCAATTTCTGTGAACGAGTTTAAAAAGAAGTGAGGAGTTATTGTGCAAGTATGAAGCATGTAGAGAGAATGAATGGTTGAATCAGTTATACGAATGTCGTGTCAAATGGGTACCATTATTTTTGAAGGATATATTTTTTGCAGGTAAAACATGTTCTACTAGATTGATAGACTTTGCATTATAATGATACATTTTGCACTGCTAGAATACACTTTGTCCTAGATTGAAGCATAATGCACTGAAATGCATTGCGTTGGAATGAAGCATAGTACACTGTAATATTTTTCTGTAATCTTAATAAGTTGGTTTCATGTTTTTTTGCTAGGAATGTCAACATCTCAACGAAGTGTGAGCATTAATCACTTCTTTGATGGATATGTTCATGCAAAGACCACTCTCTCTGAGTTTTTTGAAAAGTTTGAACTTGCATTAGAGAGTAGATATGATGCTGAGAATGAAGCGGATGTTAAAAGCATGGAGACAATAGCATACTTGAAGACATCTTCGCCCTTAGAGAAGTAGGCAGCCAATAAATACACAAGGGCCATTTTCAAAAAATTCCAAGCAGAATTGGTAGAGACTACATCATGTCACCCAAAGGTAATTCACCATGAAGGTTCAAACATCACATTCGAGGTAAAATCTTTTGAACATATTAAAGTCAAACGAGTTGGAGCTGACATTGTTAAGGATTTAGTGAAACAATATACAGTGTATTGTGATGTAGTTGGTGAAGTTGTTTCATATACTTGTCGATCCTTTGAATTTAAAGGATACTTGTGTAGGCATGCACTAGTGGGACTTCAATACTGTGAAAAATTTCAAATTCCTGAGAGGTATATTCTAAAGCGATGGACAAAGGAGATGCGCCAGCGTCACATGCTAGATGAATTTAACAAGCCAAGCGATGGCAAAGATTCAAGGGGATGTTGGTATACAAATTTGTGTTACCAACTGATGAAAGTTGCTGAGATTAGATCAATGTCAGAAGAAGCATATGAACTCCTATTAGCTGAGCTGCCAAGCCTAATGTCTACATTAATGGATGCAAACACTTCTCATATGCAATCAAAAATACTCAAAGATGTTGGTCCTTCAGGTGCAGTGAAAGACCCTCGATGTACCCACTTAGAATTGATTGTGAAAGATCCATCAATTATTGCAAGGAAAGGAAGGAAGAGAGAAAAAAGAATACAAAGTACAATTAAAAAGTATCGAAGAAAATAAAAAGAGCAAAGAAATGTAAAGTATGTGGCAATGATGATGGGACATGCGTTCCTAGCTACAAATTAAAGTCCAATGTTACTGTCAATGTCGATGTTTTAGAGCAAATAATCTCGAGCATACCTTTCCTGTGCAAGTATGGACTACGGAACAATCTGCTATGATGATTGTTGGTACATGCACACTATCCAGCAATGTTATGTAACGACTTTGGTTGGATTATATAGGAGTACAACATATGTAGACTTTGTAAGATGGTATGTAGACTTTCTTTATCTTTGTACAACATATGTAGGCACATTGTTCAGCCTATGTAGACTTTGTTTGCCGTCAATGAACTTAATGCGCCTATATGAGTGTTCTTGCACAAAGGTAAAACGCATTACGTATAAGTGAAATATTTTGTTCATACGTAAAATATTCTGTAGTAGAGTGAAATATTTTGCTCTGTAATGACGCTGAGAGCCTTATTGTTATGTGCTTTGATGCCGAAGTATGGTTATTATTGTGTGCTTTGATGCAAAAGAAAATTTGAAATAAAGAGTATCCAAAATAATTTCCCGCCATCTGTCCGTCTATCAGAGAGAAGGCACTTCGGAGATGCCACGTGATGACCTTGGATCACATGCCCATAGACTTACTTTCGAGCTTGGCTGTGAAGTACATGTAGCAGACATAAGGTTTTTAGCCTTACAAGGTATTTGTCAGCCTTACTGGACATTATTCACTTTTAACACCCATTTATCCCCCTTAGCCATCTATTTTCAATGCATTCTTAACATGGGTTAAACATTTTGCATACAAGTGAAATATTTTGTACATACGTGAAACATTTGAACTGGAGTAAAATATTTTGCTCTGTAATGACGCAGGGAGCCTCAGTTCTTTGTAAGATGGTATTTTCAATGTCTTCTTAACAGGGGTTAAACATTTTGCATACAAGTGAAACAATTTGTACATATGTGAAATATTTTGAACTGGAGTAAAATATTTTGCTCTGTAATGACGCAGGGAGGCTCAGTTCTTTGTAAGACGGTATTTTCAATGCCTTCTTAATAGGGGTTAAACATTTTGCATACAAGTGAAACATTTTGTACATATGTGAAATATTTTGAACTAGAGTAAAATATTTTGCTCTGTAATGGCGCATGGAGGCTCAGTTCTTTGTAAGACGGTATTTTCAATTCCTTCTTAACATGGGTTAAACATTTTGCATACAAGTGAAATATTTTGTACATACGTGAAACATTTGGAACTGGAGTAAAATATTTTGCTCTGTAATGACGCAGGGAGCCTCAATTCTTTGTAAGACGGTATTTTCAATGCCTTCTTAACAGGGGTTAAACATTTTGCATACAAGTGAAATATTTTGTACATACATGAAACATTTAGAACTGGAGTAAAATATTTTGCTCTGTAATGACGCAGGGAGCCTCAGTTCTTTGTAAGATAATATTTTCAATGCCTTCTTAAGAGGGGTTAAACATTTTGCATACAAGTGAAATATTTTGTACATATGTGAAATATTTTGAACTGGAGTAAAATATTTTGCTCTGTAATGACGCAGGGAGCCTCAGTTCTTTATAATACGGTATTTTCAATGCCTTCTTAACATGGGTTAAACGTTTTGCATACAAGAATAATATTTTGTACATAAGTGAAATAGGTTTCAGTGTTGTGAACTGATTACACAATTCATTTACAACCAATTAAATTTACAACCATGAGTCCTTTACATCATTCCAAGCCAACAACAAAACATTACTGATGCGTCACTATTGATGCCCCACGACATCGGCCTTCAAAAGATTTGCTGTCAGCACTCCTCTCATTTGTTGGACATCTTCTACTGTGAAATCCCAGTTTACTGGGCCATCTACTGTCTTTGACAGGCACTCTATGTACTTTAAGCAATACACCCCACAGTCCAGTGAATTGGGTGGCTGAGAAGGAGATTCCTCATCAAAAATCATTTCCCATGACTTCATGAAGGGGAATGACTTCCTCCATAGCGCCACCTGCACAGATGCAAGAGTTATAGCTGGTGGACATGTGAAGGTGAAAGTTATGCAACTTTAAATTTTAAATAATACATATGAGATCTCTTACCCAATTCCTTGCATTGACATTATATTGAGCATTGCCGTTTATGGGGTTGTACGAAATGAAGGATCGCCTATTAAAGTTAATAGCAAACAAGTGCCAATGGCTTTGGGAATGTAGAATACAAAACAGATAATCCAACTCTTGCATGTCCTCTTTCGTAAGGAATTGAGTCACATAACGCTTCAATAAGCTTGCCTTAGAGAAGAAGTTGACGGGCTGAAGCTGAACTAAAGAGGATTGCACCACTGACATGCATAAATATTTCACTGACGTGGATGGGGAGGAAGCATGATTTCTCATAATTCCACACAGCAGTCGAGAACCTACAACATATTATCAATAAATCACTGTGAATGTTGAATCTATGAAGGGGCAAAGGAAGGCACACATGTTATAATACACTTACATCAAAGTCAATCGTCTCCCCAAACAATAGTTCATGTAGCTACAACCTGCTTACTGAACCCCCCATTGGTATTTCACAATTGGAACACTGTTCAGGGATATAAAGATATTAAAAAACTTGGACATCAGTGGGAAAAACAAAGAGATATGTGATTGGATTACTTGTTCATTTCAACTGATAAGAAATTATTAATGATACTCACATGTGAGTTAGAGAGTTTTCCCAGCCCGCAATAATCCCTTCGGACTTCAATGTATGCCTGCATTATGTATGAGTGAAACATATTGCACTGACAATTTTTACAATTTATACAGAACTAAAAAATATTGCATAGAACATCTTAAAACTGTAATAGGGACTAACATATTGCAGAGGAGTGAAACATATTTCCATCAAAGAACATATTACTTTATAGTGTCGAAGAAAACAGAGTCCACAGAACTGAAATAATTTGTAGTAGAAATATTACATATTGCACATGACTAACAGATATGTTCATAAAATAAAATATATTACTATGAAAATAAACAAAGTGCACAGTACTAACACATAATACATATTACAATAAACAAAGTTATAGATGTCAAACAAATTTTATAGGATTTCAAAATATTTTATATTTTTCCTACTTTCAGTAGTAGGACCCCCTGTGAGACAGGCACCAGATCAAGTGTCGATTTGCCTGGCGGACCTACTTCATCTTTTGAGACTCAGGCTGATTTCTTTGCCTTCTTCTAGAGCATAACGTACGGGGATTGAACTGAAGTAGAGGGCTATCGTTTACCGTGACGCTTTACAGCTTTTGAAATGGAGCTTACCTTGACAGCCGCTTGACCCAAGGCCACAATGGACTCCCATCCTCCCCCCCCTCGTCCTCCACCTTAGCCTCCTCCTCCCCCACCTCCTCAACCTCCATTCCCACCTCAGCCTGCACCAACTCCTCTGCCTCCTCCTCCTCCACCTCCTCCTCCCCTACCTCCACAGCCTCCTTCCTCTCCCCAATGTGAGACAATTTTGTCTTCAGTTGCTGCACTTCATAGATCAAACCCTGCATAGCTTGTGTTTGTGTATCCATTTGTGTTCTGAAGTCAGCAACATCTTTCTCCCTCTTCTCCTCTGAAACTCGAAGGGCCTCCTTAAGGCCCTTGATCTCCTTAACCAAGCATTCCACTTTCATTTTCTCTGAAGATTTTGTAATTGGGCTAACAAAAGCCCGCATAAGTTGTTCATGCTCCCCCAGTAGGAGACATTCTTCTGACCTATGCACCTAAAGCTTTTCGATTACATGTTACATCATATTATATATGAATGCATTAGAATTACTATGGAGTGAAATAAAGTATGAAGCACAAGTATAGAAAATAACATCTACCTCAGGTGCAGTCAAGGATGAAAAGGAGCACCCGGGCTTCCTTTTCAATTGTGAACCCCGCCTCATCAATCGTGAGAATACACTCGTGTCCTTGGACTTCCTCAACTTACTGTGCTCCAAACCCTAAACCTACATTTTTTAACATAATTACAATCAATGTAAGCAAACTACCACTAAATGTCGTTTAAAAAATAGGTTCAGAAACTTACACAAAGAGCAGCAGTACAGCCCAGTAATGTTTTCGAGCTTCCACTTTTGTCTGACGGACTTTTCTTTTTCCTCTCAGAAATGGTACTTAATTTTACCATTAAAACCTCGTGCACGGCCACAGCCCATGAGTAAGATCCAATAGCACCAATGTCATCAAGACAATGCATCATCTGTTTTGGCAAGCATAGCTGGTATACGGGCAAATGAAAGTTGACAGCATCAAAACAATCCATAAGCAAACTGTGTCTTCAATGTCTTCCTTCTTATCTAATTCTTTGACAAAATTGATTAGCTGGACCACCGTATATCTCTTAGTGGTCATCTGCTTCCCAAACCTCTCTTTCAAATGAGATTTTTGGCTCCGTGAGCCGGCGTGCTCGATCCTCCTCCCAATATATGGGAGTCCTAGAATTAGTGCAACATCCTGTGTAGTAAATTGCACTTTGCATTTGCCAAATCGGAAAACACCGTCCTGCATATGACATGACAATATGTCCTCTAAAAAAATGTGTCAAAGGTAATGGGAGGGATATTCATAAACACACGGAAAGGAGTCTTGTTCAACAGAGTTTTGTGACAGCCCTTGAAGTTGATTTCTTGAACAGTCTTGGAGTAAAAAGAAATGAAGCAATGATGGATGATCGGCTTTGGAATCTTCTCCATTTTCTGTACAAATCTTTGCCTCTTGGCCAACAACTTTCTTCTTACAGTTCCTAAAATAAAAGAAATAAAATAAGACTTACAGTAGTGAAATATTTTGTATAATTAGGAAACATTCCTTATCAAAATGAAATATTTTGTTACTGATAAGTTGCTGCAGAAGACTTAAATTGTTTGTTGAAGAAATAAAATATTTTATTATATAGATGAAATTATTTGTTACAGTAATGAAACTCTTTGTTACATATATGAAATATTTAGTTTTAAACGTGAAACAGTTTGTTATACAAATGTAAGAGTTTATGTACGCCTGACACATTTTGTTATCAACAACAAATAGTTTGTTACAGACAAAATATTTTGTGTTACACTTGTAATAATTTGTTATGTAAGTGAAACCATTTGTTACAGATATGAAATATTTTGGTACACATGAAACGTTTTGTTACAGACATAAAATATGTATTCATAATAATATTTTGTGTCCCACTGTAATATTTTGTTTGGGACATAAAATGTATTACAGCTTCATGTACAGTCTGAATGAGATAGGTTGCATGTAAATGAAAAGTTTTGTAGTGGAATGTTATATATTACATTCTAGTGGAACATTGTCTTACCTCCCTTCTGTTGCTGTTGAGCCCTTCCTCTCTGCGCCTCTTCCAGTGCCGTTGCCAAGGACGGGTTCCTCTTGCCCTTCTTCAGCCGCCCTCGCTAAGGATGGGGCTTCCTCTCCCGGTGGCTCTGACGTCCTCCTCTCTTCTGCTTTTTCTACTTCCTTTTGCCCTTCGACAATGCCTCATAGCATCGACCTCTTCCCCTTGCCGGTCTTTAGATGCCATAGCGCTAGGTATTACGAACCTTAAACCCTCGCCGACGATGGGCTGACGCAGACGATGGGCTAACGCAGACGATAGGCTTCTCCTTCCGCTGCTTCTTCCACTCCACTAATCACTTCCGCTGAAGGAGAAGAAGAGCAACCGAAGAAGGGGGCGGGAACCGACACAAGTAACAGTGAGGCACAAGTAATAGTGAGGGCTGTTTACCTTTCACGGCGCCAAAATACGCAATGGAGGGAAAGAAGAATGTTTAAAGGGTATTTTTGGTAGGTGAAAGTTGAGGCCCTGCAAATGACTTGGCTTCAATTAATGCTTTCATGTCACACCTCATTTCTCTACGAAGCTCATCGTGGGATGCCTACTTGGATCAATTGCATACGGGTGTTGCACATTGAGGTGGTGAAAGTGCACCGCATGCGGTGCACAAAGCGTTACTCTTTTAAGAATTAAGTTGACTTAGACCAATGGATGGAGTTAAATTTTGATAGATTTACCGATTAATTAGAACCGGTAACGGTTGTGTGATTCATGCATCTACACCCCCGTGGAAAGGGGTGAACGGTTCGACTTGCTTAACTTTGATCCTACGACCTCATTATATATGTAAATCTTTGTCATTATGTAAGTCCTAGCTTTTTATATTGAGCATGAGTCCATTACATTAATGTATGTAAGTGGGTAATGGGTCGGCGCCATTTGTTAGAAATAATTATTCACAGATATAATTTTTTTACTAGATCAAAGCACGAAAATCAAAGGGAATCAATCGAATTGATCTTAAACTGGAATTTAAATTCAAGTGAAAGATTTATGGTTTTGTCCATATCTCTATTTCTCTCTTCAACTTGAATAGTAGAGGTCAACTGCAGTCATCTCATCACGTTTATATTGAAGAGATAGAGAAAAATCATTCCACGAAGGTGGGAGTTTTGTTATCAAGACACATACTTGAAATTTCTCATCAATAGACATTTCATACCTTTAAATGTCCTAAACAAGAGACTGGATCTCATGGACTTGGTCCACAATGAGTGTAGTATCATTCATCTTGTCGTCAAAGTAATTGACTACCATAATTTTATCTAGACCGACATCCTCGGAGCCATACTTCTTCTTTAAGGCAAACCACATGTCTTTTGCGGATTTGGCAGTGCAATATATGTCATATAGTTTATCGGAGAGACACGAGAGGATGTTACCAGTACACAAGTAATCTCTCTCCTTAAACTTGGCTACATCTACCGACCTAGCGTGTTCGTTTGCATCATCCGCAGGGGAGTCAAATTCTATCACAGACAGTAGAGCCAAAGAAGTTAACCAATATCGCATCTTCAGTTGTCAACGTTTAAAGAATTGGTCATAAAATTTATCAAGACGTGCAACTATGTCTAGTGTCATTTGATCTAATAGAAATGAACGACTCTAAATTGTTGGAAATAACTATTCACGGGTAAAGATTTTCTACTAGATCAAAGTAGGGAAATCAAAGAGAATCAATCGATTAAGAAATACAAACTTAGGTCGAAACACGTAGTCGCTTTCTTTAGAGTCATTCCGCCTCTACTTCGGTGCAGATAGGCTTCGCGACGGAACTTCCCCCAAGATACGTCAGCCCAGACCGATGGCAATGTGAAGGTGCACTCTAAATTGCGTTGTCGGAGGTGAACATTACTGTGACATGAGGCTCTTGCAAAAAGAAGAAGACGATTGGGAGAGGAGCTCGAGAGAGATAGTCGTTGGGTGAGAGAAAACCCTAAACCATGTCCCTTGCACACAATTGACTCTCTTCAAATATCTTTTCGGGAAGCAGCCCTACCTCAAAAAGGATAAGGCCCAAAGAGCCCACTAGCTCAAATAGTCCAACCTTCATAGCCTCTTCAAAGGAGTACACAACTAAAGACAAGAGTCCCAATTAAAAATTGTAGCAACTTAGAATTATATATATATATATATACGTTAAATGTGAAATAATGAAAGATGAAAATAAAATAAATTATGAATATTTCCTTTATGTCTTTAAAGTATAGAATACATAAACACAAACCCTATCCCACGTGTTAATGCGAACGACGAAATTCGCAGCGCGATCCTGAGAAGGCGAAGTCGTCGGCACTGTAACGGTACTATAGCATCCGATTTAAGAGAAGATTATTAGCTCTAATATAATCTTAATTAGTAGATGAGGTCATTACTTACAACATTAAATAGATGAGGTCATTGGTTATGTCATGGAGGGGGGATTTATTTCAACATTCACATGTTGAAATTTATTTTCAACATAGGTTAGTGTAATAGTAACATGGGTTGGTGAAATAGGAAAATTTGGGAGAAATTGACTTAGATATTCAATGGTTGATAGTTTAATGGGAGGCTTGAGCCTATAAATAGGGTTGGGATCTGTCCTACTCGAGCACACAAAATCTGGGGAAATCGTTGGTCGTAGAGAGGAGGAAAGCTCAAAGTTTGGAGGAGTGTTCGAAGTATTCTTCGTTCTCAGACTTCTTTCTCTTTGATCTTCAACTAGGTAGGTTTTCTCTTAGGCAAAACTTAATTTTGAGGTTCATATATGTTCATTCACATGTCTACTTTGCAAGTTTTGCGTATTATAACCTTGTATTTGAATCCCAGTTTGGATTTTAAAGTCGAGGTATCAAGTTTTTGCAATTTTCGGTTCTATTTATGAACACGTCCCTAACAGAGACCGTGTTTAGAACGTGGCACCCCGACCGACCGCGATCTGACTCAGACACACAAGGAGTAGCTTGGCTCACTGGGCTTGAACGCGACTATCCCCTAGACTGCAACCTGAAGGTGGTCTCTAGCCTGACCGCGACCAGCCCAGCCCCCACACTGCCTTGTTTTACGTGTGAAACCTTAATTGGACTAAACATCTTGAACATGGTTCCCCATCTGACCGTGACCAGGAGGCGGTCATCATGCAAGCCGTGACTTGCCCTGGACCTACCCTCTGCCCCAACTTGCACCGTTTTACGTGCCAAGCTCTGTTCCATCCTATTTCACTTACCAATTATCTGAATGACCTCGTTTCACGCACAGTATTTTGAAAATCTTAATTATGATTTCAAAATCATGTTCTTGTCTTAAATAAACATCAAGAAGGAAATGACTAGGTAAATGAATCCGGAAAGCCAGCTTTAATTGTTCGAAAGACTAAATTCTGTAAACTTCTTGTACACGATTGACCTTGTCTATTTGATCTAAACTCTATTTGAAAGTTTGACATCTTCTTTCAATATATTTTCTTCATTGAATTCTTTCACAAATGAGCATGTTAGAATATGTAAGAATGGTTTTCGTTTGATTTACGTGATTACGTGTTTCCGACAAATCGTGTAGCTATCAAGTTTACCAAGAAAGACTGATGTTTAAGGCTAAGGATCCACAGATAAACACCTTAAGTGGATAAGTGGTTATTTAATTAGGACCTTGCGAATGCGAGGAAAACCTCCCACTGTCCCACTTTTTACCTGGTCGAGATCTCTTTGATTTTTTTTGCTAAGCACTCGACTGTGAAAAACTTGATCTAAACTTATTTTACAAGATTTTCCGCGAGAGCTGATCATGCCTTGACCAGTAATTCAATCTCTTTGTTGTCTTAATGTCATTGAACATGATGCCTTAAATCATCATTGAACTTCTCTTATAAACTTCATTTGTTCTTCATACTACATGTCCTTGGAAGTGAAAATTTTGCTAGATCTGTACTTTAGCCATAAACTACCATTTGATAGTGTAGGAGCTAAGTGCCATGCGGGACAAAGTGCTACATTATGGGAGTCACCTCTTGAGTTCGGAATGGCACAAAGTTCTATATAACGAGAGCCATTTCTTCAGCGTGTAGGGGCCACCTTTAGAGTCCTCCATAATTAAATGTCTAGTTGTGTGCTATACTATGCTTCACAAGTTTTTTTTGAAACTCGAATTGGCCATATTTTAAATAAATTATTCTGAAAATTACATGAGACTCTTGGTCCACCTGACACTCAATGCTTGACAAACACGGGGGCCCTAAACTGATTCTAGGCGAGTAAAGCCGTAAAGTACTTGTGCCCGGGAGAGTTGAATGATCAGGTGTGACATTGCACCAACTGACATGCAAGATTGAACTAGACAATTCACTTGTTACATGTTTAACTCGTTATATGCTTGACTTCTTATACATGACATTTTTGACCGAATGTGATAATGTCTTTGTTACATGGCCAACTTTACAATTCTATACTTGTTATTGATCTTCATGCTTACACTTGAATTCTATGATATCTATTCTTGAAATTCTCGACTTCCTGATCTTGTTCTCTACTATGCTTGTCACTTGTTTTATTACCTGTTTATTTCGAGAGCATATAGATAGCATATAGATGATCCAAAATGGTAATTACTAAAAGTGACATGGTAAAGAGATATAAGTCCTACGGAGCTTTCTATCTCACTGTGGACATTAAATTTTTACTTCACCCTTGTTACAGGAAGCCTCGCTGTCAGAAGGCGGTAAACAACAAATACAAGAAAAGAAGAAGGAAGAGAAGAGCTGAAAGCCTTAAAGAACAAGTGCCAAAGGACTTGAAGGGTGATCCGGTGGGCTTCCTATGCCACCCCGCTGAACCGGTGGCTCCGCCACCCCAGTCATCCGGTGGCTCGGCCCGCTGGTCCGATGGCCCCCTGCAGTAGCATTTCCCCATTGATCCGGTGGCGCCTTCTCAAACGCCCACTGAATCGGTGGCGTCTCCCGCTGATCCGGTGGCCTCACGCCTGCCCGTCCAGTGGCACCAGCGTGCGCCATCCGGTGGCATCCACCCACCTTGATTCGGTGGCCCCGCCCTCTACTGCTCCTCATCTGGTGGCCCCGTTAGGCCAGTTAACTGGTGGGGTGGACAACGCCCCTCATCCGATGGCCCGCTTCAGTAGCCCATCCGGTGGCCTTCAAACATAACGTGATCCGGTGGCTCCGGCGACGGCATAAAGGGTGGCTCTGCCACACTTTGATGAAAACGGTAGGCAGCCCTTTCTCAAGAACCATTGGGTATTACCCCTACCCAAGGGTCCCTGCTCTGGCGCGCAATGGCTGAGTGGGACGTTTGATCATTCGAGCAACTGCTGAAGGCATCTTCCCTTTGCTACCAACCCTCTGTCCACCCCAAATCCAATATGCTGGCAATCGACGTGGAAAGGGCAGGGCCGAGAGAAGATTAGATGATCTCCGTTGACCCATTGCTCCAAGCATGGCCATCCCCATGAGCTGATATATATAGAGAAGAGAACAGAAGGAAAAGGGGGGCTTCTTCTTCGACGGTCGGCTCCTTGGTTGAGGGCTCTCCCAGAGGCTCCTCAACTGTCTCCGACCAGTACCGCCTGTGCGAAGAGAAAAAGAAGAAGAAGAAGAAAAGTGAGAGTGGGGAGAAGAAGAGAGTCTGTGTGTGTCGAAGATGAGGGAAGAGGGAGACGGGGGCGAGGAGTTACTACTTCTCTTCTCCCCTGTCCTCCCCACTGGGTCTAGTTTCTCCTTTTCCTTCTTTACCTGCATGTTCCCTTCCTCCCTGCTCACCCAGCATCAGGGATGCTTGTAACCACTTTCTGAGTTTAGGTTGAATAAAAAGACTTGTTCCATTTCTGCATGTCTGCATGATGTTAGTTTTCTCCGCTTTGAGTGAGCTTCTTCTGAAGGGAGGGCCCAGGACTTACTCAACGTGATGAGTGAGGTTCAGTGGTCGATCCCCCAAAGAGTGCCACGTCAGGGATCTCCTATGTTGTAAGGGTGTGCAGGGCATACACTGGGTCTTACATCCTCCCCCTCTTTCCCTGAGAACCCGCGTGAAGGGTGTACCGAAGCTTGGTCTCCCTGGAGTATGGGGGAGGGCTTTACCTGTGCTGGTCTCTTTTGTTTCCTTTGGTTGACCATCACTTTTCCCTACCTAGGCCAGCCTTCATTTGCATTTATTTGGTTTTTGCTCTATCTCCCTTCAGTGAGGGGACTCCTATAGATCCGGTGGCTAGGGGCTTGCTCTGCACAGTGGGCAGTGCCCTGAGGTTAGTCCCTCAGGGGAAACTTTCCCCCCTTGAGACTTCATTGACCCTTGTTCGTGTCTCACTGTTACCCTCTCTAGTCCGTTGAGGCTTATCCCCCATGCTATACATCACACCCCTATAGGGATCATCTGGTGGCTCATCATTGAGCTCCACCTGTGGGCCCCTCCATTTCTCCACCGGTGGGTAGGGCGACGCCTCATCCAGTGGCGCTACAATCACCCCCATCCTGTGGCCCCGACGGCCCCCCTATTCGGTGGTGCATGGCCCCCCCAATCTGGTGGCCTCGCTTTCCCCCCTGATCTGGTGGCGCCTGGCCTTCATCCGGTGGCCCCGCTCCCCCCCAATCCGGTGGCTCCGCATTCCCCCCGATCCGGTGGCTCCGTTCACCCCGATCCGGTAGCGCTATAATCGCCCCCATCCGGTGGCGCTCAACTCGTCGATCTGGTGGCTCCTAAGCCTCCCATCCGGTCGGTGGCTATCCCAAGCCCCCTCATCCGGTGGTACCTTCCCCATCCGGTGGTTTCCTCCCTTGGCCTTCTTCCGGTGGAGTTCCTTTCCCCCTGTCTGCCTTGACCGATGATGTCATGTCTTAACCGGTGTCTTCCATTCGTTGTCTTTTGAGTTCTCTCCCAGCTTTCTTAAGGGTGTTGCCGCTTCTGTGCGCACCTCATACTGTTCAGGGGCCATCTCAGACTTGTCCGTGGATGCGTACCCACTTTACTCCCCCCAGCATCGGAGTCCGGGGGAGATGCTGTCGAATTTCATCAGAATAATATATCTTTAAAAAAAATACAAAAGGAAGCAACAAACAAATGAAATAAGTAACGATAAGAAGCTCATGCTGAAACATGCGGAAGACATGAAGAACTGAACATGAGCGCGGTACGGACTGTCGAACATGACTACGGACGTACTGTATAAATAAAAGGGAATCAATTAAAGCTCCTCATATGCATCTTATGAATAAAGGAGACCATTTCTCATGCATATAAATACCACATCACATTTCATGTGTGCTCGTGTGTCGTGACCCCGTGGTATATAAAATGGTGATGTGTGGAAGGTCAGATTACGTCTGGTCGGAATTCGCCACTATGCGTGAGTAAATCACTCCGCCTAGTATCGGGGGTCGACTCCACGAACTTGATTCGACCTAGTGCATGCTTGAATTCATGGGTGATAGTGTGTCATCTCAAAATAACAAAAATCTTCTGCACGCATTAAACACACATTTGGACTCCGACCTCCCCTTCTAAGTGAGAAGATTAAAGAAAAGAAGACAAAGTGACCAAGAAGGTGCAGCAGCAGGTCCCAGTCGACCGAACCAAAGCGCTCTATCGACGAATCGCGGGCGGGGTCGACGCACTGTGTAGTTGCGTCGACCTACCCTGTAGGTCCCTGCATGCTGGGAGGTTCGGTCGGCCGACTTCCCAGTTCGGTCGACCGAACTCTCCTCATTAAAAAAAGAGAGAAAAGAGAATGGCCCCTTCAGGCAGAGTCGACTCCGCCCATGGTAGAGTCGACTCCACCTTGAGCAGAGTACTAAAAGGGAGTAAAAGAACATGTAATAATAACAAATAAATAAATCTAATGACAATAAATGATAAAAGAAGTAATTAATAATAAGAGAAGGGTCTTGGTCACAAGATCTATGTAGCAACCTGGATAAATATTAGAGATAAAATTTCCTAAAGGGATGAAACCTCTTAAAATAAATAAATCCAACAAAGACCTTAATCTAATGGGCTCTAAAGCTATACCAAAAGGCCTTAACAAAAAGAGGCCTCCTACATACATATAAACATGAACTAATGGGCTTCCTATATAGATGAATAGATATAATAACTAAAATCACTAAAGGGCTTGGAGAGAGAGAGAGAGAGAGAGAGAGAGAGATATATATATATATATATATATATATATATATATATATATATGTGTGTGTGTGTGTGTGTGTGTGTGTGTGTGTGTGTGTGTGTGTGTGTGTAAGTGGGCCTTACGCCCATAACCTCATTCACGTGAAGAGGGTCATATGTGTATATATGTATAGTAGAAGGATGGGTTGCACAAGCAAACCTCTCACTCACGTTCGAACCTGCATGGCTTAGGGTTTTTGTCCAAATAGGAAGGAGGCTGTGGTTTTAGTAGTGGGAAAGATGAGTATGGGATAGTCTAAACCCAATAGGAATCCCTACGTGGAAATTTGAATGCCATTAGGACTCAAAAACCTAAAATCTATAAATAACGCCCCTCCTTCGACGAGCCCCGGCTATTGCTGCTACTCGTATCGATTCCCTGCATCAACGTCGTTTCTCTGCTACTAGTGCGACCACCGTATTGCAATTGTGAAGGAGCATCTGCTTTCTTCTTCTTCTTCGTGAGCGGCTGCTATAGCCGTTCTGCTGTTCAGTCGTGGTTGCCGTTAGAAGCCGCTGCTTCTCTTCTTCCTTCACGTGAAGCTGCCGCTACTGCAGTTGCTATGAACTGCGGCTGCCGTGGTGATACGAAGAAGCCTTGCTTCTGCTGATCGAGTACTGCCGTTGTCGCAGTTGCTCTTATCTTCTTCCCTCGTTGCTGACTGCTTCTCTTTGAAGAGCCGCGGTTATTGTTCTTCTTCCACGATCGAGTCCTCCTTTCTCTACTTCATTCTATCAGCCAAATCAACCAAACAAGGTAGGTGTTCTCAAACTACGAAGCCCAACCTGTTAAACACAGTAATAATCATGCATATAGGTCACATAACATGATACCATGCTTTCAGTTTCAGTACCGTAGTTTTTACTGCATCTCAGTAAATGGCGACCCTGTCATGGGCGCTGATTGAATGAACGACCCCACGTAGTGTCACTAATTCTTTTGGAATAGCGACAGTGTCCAGGGCGTCAATTAATGGGCGACCTTATGCCCAGTCGCTTAATCTTTTGGTATTTAATAAATACTGCATGCTTAAAAATAAATAACTAAGTAACCTGATGTAAAAATTAATGCATGTGTATATTCTTAGATTTCTGATATTTTCCTCTACCTGTTCATGTCATCACTTTCCTGTTTTGGTAAACTGAAATTATCATGTGTCTGGGATTGTACCTACCCGATGCATATCAGCAGACAAAGAAAGGGTGACCTTTTCTTAGTCGCTATTTAAATAATGAACGCCCTCATGCAAGGGTGCTAATTTGTAAATAACCAGTAAATTGACCAAATACTAAAAATTATGAATAAACGACCGAGGACAGGGCGTCATTTAAAGAATGAATGCCACTGTGCCCAGTCGCTATTTGAAATCTTAAATATCAAATTTCTAGAAAATCCTAGAATTAACGTCCTTATGCAGTGTCGTTAATTTCCATTATATTCATGAAAATTCTGTTGTACATTATGATTGAGCAACCTTTCAGAAGGGCGCTATTTCTTGATTCACAGTTTCATCGCGTTTCTGACCCATATCGCAGGTTACTTGGCACTCTCATCTCACTTCCGTAGATGGAGTCCCTATTTCGATTTCATCGATTACACACTCAATTCTCGGTGATGTTTGAACACTCCGCGGGATATTCCTTCCTTCGGACTAGTGATTTCATCGTAGAGACCTCTGTAAGTCTACGCGAAGCCTTGGATTCCCTCAAGGCCGCCGAGCAGGTTGTACCCTAAAAACCCATGACACTGTGTCTTATCACGTTGCTCTGAAGAAAACATGATGCATTAGCCCTCTTAGAGTGTTGTTCTTGGCCTCATTGAGAAGTTTGTTCACTATCATTAATTTACGACATTGACTTGGGCGCCAGAAGGAATTGGCGACCTGTCCAGTGCCGTTATTTCGTGATATAGCGACCTGAGCCTGGGCGCTATTTCTTCAAGCTTGTATTGTTCACAGGAATTAGCGACCAGATAGTGGGCGCTATTCCTGTAATTGGTGGCGACTGTGTGGGCTCCATTTACCTAGTTTTACACCATGTCTTGGTTTTTCGTGAAGGATTAATGATGTGTCATTCTTGTTCAAAGTTCAGCCTTGAACTCTTTTCGTGAAATCTACCTTTTCATCCTACAATGGTTTATCCTTTGAAACTCTATATTGGCTATAACTATAGTGGATGTCTAAAATATATATGACTCAATACTTGCGCATATAGGGCCCGATCTGGTCTTGGGAGGAGCACCCGAAAGTACTTGTGCCCATGAGAGCTATATTGATCACGGTGTGACATTGCACCGAAGTGCATGACTTGCTAGATTGGCATTCCACAAACTCTATAGTACTTGACTTGACATGACATGACTTGCGTGGCCCTGAATGAGTATTTACTTGCTTGATATTATGATAGCCAATTCTCGTAACATGACTTGATATTCACATGCTTGACTATCTTGATAAACTTCACATGAACACTTGTAAACTAACTAGTTCATCTACATTACTCTTGATACTCTTCTCTCTCTTGTCATCATCATGTGTACATGTATAGCTAGACTTGCATTCATGTAACATGTAATTTCTTAAAGCAATACTTGTACTTGAGATATAATTCCTACTGAGTGTTCGCTCACCTAGTATTTTCCCCTACTTTTTCAGGTAACTCCGATGATGAGATTCAATCGGATGGGAAGGGAAACGAGTGAAGAGCGTAGAGCCATCCAGTCTTAGAAGCGTCCATCTATCCACGTCTTTTTTTATTATTCTTGAGTCAATCATTGCAATTTTCCTTTTATTGAGTCAAAGTTATCCTTTAGTACTCTTTCATTAAGATTATGTAATAGAATTACCCTCATGGTTATTATGAATAAAGTATTTGATTTATCTCTACTTTTGCGCGCTCTGTCTATGTGTCGAATAGACTTATACTCTGATTGACATGAATGATATAACTCGTCACGCGTACCGGGTTCCTTCTGCACTCGGGACGTGACAGTTTTTGTGGTATCAGAGCCTAGGATATTCAATTCCTAGGAAAACCAAGTCCAAGGATAGGTTTATACCCTTACCCAGTGAGATTGGGTAGAACCATGGGTTAAGTTAACTTAGGGACTTAAACTCTTGGCTAATCATATACTAATATTGTTATTAAAATCTTGTAGGATCATGGCCGTCGAACGTGCTCAGTGGCGCGACATGCAACGAACCGTTCAAGGTTTTACCTAGGCGCTACAACAGGTAGCGCAGGGTAGAGCTAATCGTGGAGCAGGAGATCTCCACCGTAGCTTTCGCAACATGAACCCGCAAAAATTTATTGGTTCGACCGACCCCGATGATGTCGAGCATTGGATCAGGGCGATCGAGCGTATATTCCGTGTCATGCAATGCACAGATGAAGAGAAGGTCATGTTAGCAACCTTTCAACTAGAGCGGGATGCCCGATTCTGATGGGAGTCAGTGGAAGCTACCTTGCCCCAAGAATAAGTCACGTGGGGTGAGTTTGTCGAATATTTCAACAATAAATACTTTTCAGACGGTATCCAAGAGAAGAAGGCTACAGAGTTTGCCACACTCAAGTAAAGGACCTTATCAGTGGCCGAGTATGAGGCCCAGTTTTCCCGTCTGTCAAGGTATGTACCGCATCTAGTGCATACAGAGAAGATGAAGTCCCGAAGGTTTCTAAAGGGACTTAGACCACAATATATAACCCAACTAGCGCCGATGGACATTCAAGTCTACTTGGAGATTATAAGGCGAGCCCAGCTATTAGAAGATGCCACAGAGTTATCTGACTGGATCCGTGGAAAGGATAAGAAGGAGCATGTCACCAGCTCCGGCACTTTCAAGCCAACCTTCAACAAGAAAAGGTCAAGCAATGGTGGAGATTCCTCCCAGGAGAAGAAGTTTAAGAAGAGCAACAAACCCTTCTCCATTACTACCACACCATTCAAAGAGGTGTGTGAGCATTGCGACAAGGCCGGCCATAAGGCCGAGGAATGCTGGAGGAGACTAGGAGCTTGTCTCCATTGCGAGAGCTGTGATCATTGGATTCCCGACTGTCCCTTACTAAATATCAAGCCGGAGATGAAAAATGCCCGATAAAGAAGCAAGCACGTCTCCAAGCTCTTCAGGAGGCAGAGCAAGATGAAGGCGGACTAGTGGAAGGTACCTTAAAGATTTGTTCTAAGTTTGCTCGTGTCTTGTTTGATACCGGCGCATCACATTCTTTTGTTTCCAAGAAGTTCGCTGATCCATTACCTATGGACCCGGAATGGATAAATCTAGTTATATCAACCCCTCTCGGAAACGAATCCGAGATCACACATCATTATCTAAACTGTGAAGTCATGGTGAAAGGGAAAAATCTACCTATCAACTTAATATGCTTAGACATGAAAGATTATGATGTTATACTAGGAGCCGACTCGCTATCTATATACAAGGCAGTTGTAGATTGCCGTAACGGCATGGTAACTTTTAAGGAGTTCCCAAAACTTGTCTACACTAGCCCTAAGGGTCGAAACAAGTCACCTCTTATTTCGGCTCTTCGAGCCCATAAGCTAATAAGGAAAGGATGCGCGGCTTTCATAGCATTTGTGACTGCCATAGAAGTTAAGGAGTCCAAGATAGAAGACATCCGAGTAGTTCGAGAGTTTCTTGAAATATTCTCGGAAGATTTACCCGGATTACCCCCACAAAGAGAAGTGGCCTTCACCATCGATCATGTCCCTGGTGCGGGTCCAGTTTCTAAGGTACCTTATAGGATGTCCCCTGCTGAGCTCAAGGAATTGAAGGAACAATTGATGGAGCTCTTGAAGAAAGGATTTATCAGACCGAGCACTTCCCTGTGGGGAGCGCCCGTGTTATTTGTAAAGAAGAAGGATGGATCGATGAGACTCTGCATCGACTATCGGCAGTTGAACCATCTTACTATCAAGAACAAGTATCAGCTGCCGAGGATCGATGAGTTATTTGATCAGATATCTAGATCCAAGTATTTCTCAAAGATTGATCTCAGGTCAGGATATCACCAACTAAGAATCAAGGATGAGGACATTCATAAGACGACATTTCGGAGTAGGTATGGGCACTACGAATTTGTTGTTATGCCTTTTGGACTAACGAATGCCCTTGCAGCCTTTATGTAGTTGATGAATAGCATATTCAGGCCTCATCTGGATCAATTCGTAGTGGTCTTCATTGATGACATTAATTTATTCCAAGACCAAAGAGGATCATGAAGAACACTTAAGGATGACATTACAAATACTGAGGAAAAATCAACTCTATGCCAGGCTTAGTAAATGCGACTTCTGGCTCGAGGAAGTGTCCTTCCTAGGACATGTGATCTCGAAGGATGGGATTTCTATTGACCCGTCAAAAGTCGAGGCCGTAAAGAGTTGGGAAAGGCCGACCAATGCTACCGAGATCCGAAGCTTCTTAGGCCTAGCTGGCTATTATAGGCGATTCATCAAGGACTTCTCCAAGATCGTCGTTCCTCTTACTAGGCTGACCCGTAAGGAGATTCCTTATAAGTGGGATGAAGAATGCGAGAAGAGCTTTCAAGCCTTGAAGGATCATCTAACTACCGCCCTGATATGGGCGTTACTAGCGGAAGGGGAGAAATTCGAGGTATATACCGATGCGTCTGGCATTGGCCTTGGATGTGTGTTAATGCAACAAGGGAGAGTCATTGCCTACTCTTCCCGATAGTTGAGAAAGGATGAAGAAAACTACCCAGTGCACGACTTAGAGTTGGCCACGGTGGTGTTTACTTTAAAGATCTGGGGACACTATCTCTATGGAGAACAGTTCACCGTGTACTCCGATCACATGAGTCTCAAATATCTATTCTCTCAGAAGGAATTAAATATGAGATAAAGGCGTTGGCTAGAGTATCTCAAGGACTTTGACTTCACAATACAATACCATCCTGGAAAGGGTAATCCTGTAACTGATGCCCTTAGTCGAAAGTCGAGAGCGATATTGGCCAATTGCATGATCCATGAGTGGAAATTGCTGGAGCAATTCTCTAAACTTGATATAAGTGCAGACAAGGAGAAAATGTGTATTACTCTATCACATATGAGGATACAACCGGATCTGCTCTCCAAGATAAAGGAACTTCAAGACAGTGACCTGATGTTAGTAGAGATCAAGGATAAGCTAGAAGAATGACCTGATTTCAAGGTAGCATCAGATGAAAGATTATTATTCCAAGAAAGGACTTGTGTACCAGATTGTCCAGAATTGAAGAAGAAAATTTTAGAAGAAGCTCATAGATCAAGGTACACAATTTATCCAGGATCTACCAAGATGTACCAAGATTTAAAACGGACTTTCTGGTGGCCCAACATAAAAAGGGAGGTAGCGGAATTTGAATCTCGCTGTCTCACCTGCCAACAAGTCAAGGCGGAACACCAAAAGCATGTCGGTAAGCTACATCCTTTAGATATTCCTAAGTGGAAGTAGGAGGATATCGGTATGGACTTTATAATGGGTCTGTCCAAATCTAAAGGAGGACATGATGGAATATGGGTCATCATAGATCGATTGGCCAAGTCAGCTCACTTCCTGCCAATAAAGAGCCGATGGTCAGTTGATGTTCTTGCTGTCTTGTACATCAAAGAAGTGGTTAGACTACATAGAGTTCCTGTTTTGATCGTGTCTGACCGAGACCCGTGCTTCACTTCTCATTTTTGGAAGGCTCTACAACACTCTCTGGGGATGAGACTCAACTTTAGTACTGCCTTTCATCCTCAGACAGATGGTCAGACCGAGAGAACAAATCAAGTTGTAGAAGACATCCCACGAGCTTGTATCATTGATTTCGGTGGAAGCTGGCATGATCACTTGCCTTTGGTCGAGTTTGCATATAACAACAGCTACCAGGCGAGTATTCAAATGGCACCTTTCGAAGCATTATGCGGAAGGAGTTGTTGATCACCCTTATGCTGGGATGAAGTTGGCGAAAAGCAACTACTAGGCCCGGAGATGGTAAGGGATACCACCGAGCAGATTCAACTCATAAGAGAGAGACTCCAAATGGCTGAGTCTAGGCAAAAGACTTACGCCGATACTAGAAGGAGAGACCTCGAGTTCCAAGTTGGAGATCATGTCTTTCTTAAGGTTTCTCCAGGGCGAGGTATCGAAGATTTGGTGTTAAAGGCAAGCTTACACCCAGATATATTGGTCCCTTCGAAGTGTTAGAAAGAGTTGGCGAGGTTGCCTATAGGATCACCTTGCCTCCACAGCTAGCCGAAGTGCACAATGTATTTCATATTTCTATGCTCCAAAAGTATGTTCATGATCTGTCTCACGTCACAGATCATGACAACTTGGTGATACAAAAGGATCTCACTTATGAACAAAAGCCCTTGAAGATCCTTGATCGCGAGGTTTATGCACTAAGGAACAAGATGATTCCCATGGTAAAGGTTCAATGGAGCAAATGCTCAGAACAAGAAGCCACATGGCAGACTGAAGAATCTATAAAAAGAGATTCCCTGACGTATTTCAATACAGTAAGTACCCTGCACCCTCCATGTTTATATACAATTGAATTTGGGGATCAAATTCTTTTAAATGGGGGAGGGTGTAGCAACCCGGATAAATATTAGGGATAAAATTTCCTAAAGGGATGAAACCTCTTAAAATAAATAAATCCAACAAAGACCTTAATCTAATGGGCTCCAAAGCTATACCAAAAGGCCTTAACAAAAAGAGGCCTCCTACATTCATATAAACATGAACTAATGGGCTTCCCATATAGATGAATAGATATAATAACTAAAATCACTAAAGGGTTTTGATAAATATATATATATGTGTGTGTATAAGTGGGCCTCAAGCCCATAACCTCATTCACGTGAAGAGGGTCATATGTGTATATATGTATAGTAGAAGGATGGGTTGCACAAGCAAAACTCTCACTCATGTTCGAACATGCATGGCTTAGGGTTTTTGTCCAAATAGGAAGGAGGCTGTGGTTTTAGTAGTGGGAAAGATGAGTATGGGATAGTCTAAACCGAGTAGGAATCCCTACATGGAAATTTGAATGCCATTAGGACTCAAAAACCTAAAATCTATAAATAACGCCCCTCCTTCGACGAGCCCCGGCTATTGCTGCTACTCGTATCGATTCCCTGCATCAACGTCGTTTCTCTGCTACTAGTGCGACCACCGTATTGCAATTGTGAAGGAGCATCTGCTTTCTTCTTCTTCTTCGTGAGCGGCTGCTATAGCCGTTCTGCTGTTCAGTCGTGGTTGCCGTTAGAAGCCGCTGCTTCTCTTCTTCCTTCACGTGAAGCTGCCGCTACTGCAGTTGCTGTGAACTGTGGCTACCGTGGTGATACGAAGAAGCCTTGCTTCTGCTGATCGAGTACTGCCGTTGCCGCAGTTGCTCTTATCTTCTTCCCTCGCTACTGACTGCTTCTGCTCGAAGAGCCGCGGTTATTGTTCTTCTTCCATGATCGAGTCCTCCTTTCTCTACTTCATTCTATCAGCCAAATCAACCAAACAAGGTAGGTGTTCTCAAACTACGAAGCCCAACCTGTTAAACACAGTAATAATCATGCATATAGGTCACATAACATGATACCATGCTTTCAGTTTCAGTACCGTTATTTTTACTGCATCTCAGTAAATGGCGACCCTGTCATGGGCGCTGATTGAATGAACGACCCCACATAGTGTCACTAATTCTTTTGGAATAGCGACAGTGTCCAGGGCGTCAATTAATGGGCGACCTTATGCCCAGTCGCTTAATCTTTTGGTATTTAATAAATACTGCATGCTTAAAAATAAATAACTAAGTAACCTGATGTAAAAATTAATGCATGTGTATATTCTTAGATTTCTGATATTTTCCTCTACCTGTTCATGTCATCACTTTCCTGTTTTGGTAAACTGAAATTATCATGTGTCTGGGATTGTACCTACCCGATGCATATCAGCAGACAAAGAAAGGGTGACCTTTTCTTAGTCGCTATTTAAATAATGAACGCCCTCATGCAAGGGTGCTAATTTGTAAATAACCAGTAAATTGACCAAATACTAAAAATTATGAATAAACGACCGAGGACAGGGCGTCATTTAAAGAATGAATGCCACTGTGCCCAGTCGCTATTTGAAATCTTAAATATCAAATTTCTAGAAAATCCTAGAATTAACGTCCTTATGCAGTGTCGTTAATTTCCATTATA
The DNA here is from genome assembly GCA_022559845.1 of Amorphophallus konjac. Taxonomy (NCBI): domain Eukaryota; kingdom Viridiplantae; phylum Streptophyta; class Magnoliopsida; order Alismatales; family Araceae; genus Amorphophallus; species Amorphophallus konjac. The sequence continues at coordinate 86,769,191 of CM040128.1, forward strand.
TTCATGAAAATTCTGTTGTACATTATGATTGAGCAACCTTTCAGAAGGGCGCTATTTCCTGATTCACAGTTTCATCACGTTTCTGACCCATATCGCAGGTTACTTGGCACTCTCATCTCACTTCCGTAGATGGAGTCCCTATTTCGATTTCATCGATTACACACTCAATTCTCGGTGATGTTTGAACACTCCGCGGGATATTCCTTCCTTCGGACTAGTGATTTCATCGTAGAGACCTCTGTAAGTCTACGCGAAGCCTTGGATTCCCTCAAGGCCGCCGAGCAGGTTGTACCCTAAAAACCCATGGCACTGTGTCTTATCAGGTTGCTCTGAAGAAAACGTGATGCATTAGCCCTCTTAGAGTGTTGTTCTTGGCCTCATTGAGAAGTTTGTTCACTATCATTAATTTGCGACATTGACTTGGGCGCCAGAAGGAATTGGCGACCTGTCCAGTGCCGTTATTTCGTGATATAGCGACCTGAGCCTGGGCGCTATTTCTTCAAGCTTGTATTGTTCACAGGAATTAGCGACCAGATAGTGGGCGCTATTCCTGTAATTGGTGGTGACTGTGTGGGCTCCATTTACCTAGTTTTACACCATGTCTTGGTTTTTCGTGAAGGATTAATGATGTGTCATTCTTGTTCAAAGTTCAGCCTTGAACTCTTTTCGTGAAATCTACCTTTTCATCCTACAATGGTTTATCCTTTGAAACTCTATATTGGCTATAACTATAGTGGATGTCTAAAATATACATGACTCAATACTTGCGCATATAGGGCCCGATCTGGTCCTGGGAGGAGCACCCGAAAGTACTTGTGCCCATGAGAGCTATATTGATCACGGTGTGGCATTGCACCGAAGTGCATGACTTGCTAGATTGGCATTCCACAAACTCTATAGTACTTGACTTCACGTGACATGGCTTGCGTGGCCCTGAATGAGTATTTACTTGCTTGATATTATGATAGCCAATTCTCGTAACATGACTTGATATTCACATGCTTGACTATCTTGATAAACTTCACATGAACACTTGTAAACTTACTAGTTCATCTACATTACTCTTGATACTCTTCTCTCTCTTGTCATCATCATGTGTACATGTATAGCTAGACTTGCATTCATGTAACATGTAATTTCTTAAAGCAATACTTGTACTTGAGATATAATTCCTACTGAGTGTTCGCTCACCTAGTATTTTCCCCTACTTTTTCAGGTAACTCTGATGATGAGATTCAATCGGATGGGAAGGGAAACGAGTGAAGAGCGTAGAGCCATCCAGTCTTAGAAGCGTCCATCTATCCACGTCTTTTTTTATTATTCTTGAGTCAATCATTGCAATTTTCCTTTATTGAGTCAAAGTTATCCTTTAGTACTCTTTCATTGAGATTATGTAATAGAATTACCCTCATGGTTATTATGAATAAAGTATTTGATTTATCTCTACTTTTGCGCGCTCTGTCTATGTGTCGAATACACTTATGCTCTGATTGACATGAATGATATAACTCGTCACGCGTACCGGGTTCCTTCCGCGCTCGGGACGTGACAGTTTTTGTGGTATCAGAGCCTAGGATATTCAATTCCTAGGAAAACCAAGTCCAAGGATAGGTTTATACCCTTACCCAGTGAGATTGGGTAGAACCATGGGTTAAGTTAACTTAGGGACTTAAACTCTTGGCTAATCATATACTAATATTGTTATTAAAATCTTGTAGGATCATGGCCGTCGAACGTGCTCAGTGGCGCGACATGCAACGAACCGTTCAAGGTTTTACCCAGGCGCTACAACAGGTAGCGCAGGGTAGAGCTAATCGTGGAGCAGGAGATCTCCACCGTAGCTTTCGCAACATGAACCCGCAAAAATTTATTGGTTCGACCGACCCCGATGATGTCGAGCATTGGATCAGGGCGATCGAGCGTATATTCCGTGTCATGCAATGCACAGATGAAGAGAAGGTCATGTTAGCAACCTTTCAACTAGAGCGGGATGCCCGATTCTGATGGGAGTCAGTGGAAGCTACCTTGCCCCAAGAATAAGTCACGTGGGGTGAGTTTGTCGAATATTTCAACAATAAATACTTTTCAGACGGTATCCAAGAGAAGAAGGCTACAGAGTTTGCCACACTCAAGTAAAGGACCTTATCAGTGGCCGAGTATGAGACCTAGTTTTCCCGTCTGTCCAGGTATGCACCACATCTAGTGCATACAGATAAGATGAAGTCCCGAAGGTTTCTAAAGGGACTTAGACCACAATATATAACCCAACTAGCGCCGATGGACATTCAAGTCTACTCGGAGATTATAAGGCGAGCCCAGCTATTAGAAGATGCCACGGAGTTATCTGACTGGATCCGTGGAAAGGATAAGAAGGAGCATGTCACCAGCTCCGGCACTTTCAAGCCAACCTTCAACAAGAAAAGGTCAAGCAATGGTGGAGATTCCTCCCAGGAGAAGAAGTTTAAGAAGAGCAACAAACCCTTCTCCATTACTACCACACCATTCAAAGAGGTGTGTGAGCATTGCGACAAGGCCGGCCATAAGGCCGAGGAATGCTGGAGGAGACTAGGAGCTTGTCTCCATTGCGAGAGCCGTGATCATTGGATTCCCGACTGTCCCTTACTAAATATCAAGCCGGAGATGAAAAATGCCCGATAAAGAAGCAAGCACGTCTCCAAGCTCTTCAGGAGGCAGAGCAAGATGAAGGCGGACTAGTGGAAGGTACCTTAAAGATTTGTTCTAAGTTTGCTCGTGTCTTGTTTGATACCGGTGCATCACATTCTTTTGTTTCCAAGAAGTTCGCTGATCCATTACCTATGGACCCGGAATGGATAAATCTAGTTATATCAACCCCTCTCGGAAACGAATCCGAGATCACACATCATTATCTAAACTGTGAAGTCATGGTGAAAGGGAAAAATCTACCTATCCGACTTAATATGCTTAGACATGAAAGATTATGATGTTATACTAGGAGCCGACTGCTATCTATATACAAGGCAGTTGTAGATTGCCGTAACGGCATGGTAACTTTTAAGGAGTTCCCAAAACTTGTCTACACTAGCCCTAAGGGTCGAAACAAGTCACCTCTTATTTCGGCTCTTCGAGCCCATAAGCTAATAAGGAAAGGATGCGCGGCTTTCATAGCATTTGTGACTGCCATAGAAGTTAAGGAGTCCAAGATAGAAGACATCCGAGTAGTTCGAGAGTTTCTTGATATATTCTCGGAAGATTTACCCAGATTACCCCCACAAAGAGAAGTGGCCTTCACCATCGATCATGTCCCTGGTGCGGGTCCAGTTTCTAAGGTACCTTATAGGATGTCCCCTGCTGAGCTCAAGGAATTGAAGGAACAATTGATGGAGCTCTTGAAGAAAGGATTTATCAGACCGAGCACTTCCCTGTGGGGAGCGCCCGTGTTATTTGTAAAGAAGAAGGATGGATCGATGAGACTCTGCATCGACTATCGGCAGTTGAACCATCTTACTATCAAGAACAAGTATCAGCTGCCGAGGATCGATGAGTTATTTGATCAGATATCTAGATCCAAGTATTTCTCAAAGATTGATCTCAGGTCAGGATATCACCAACTAAGAATCAAGGATGAGGACATTCATAAGACGACATTTCGGAGTAGGTATGGGCACTACGAATTTGTTGTTATGCCTTTTGGACTAACGAATGCCCTTGCAGCCTTTATGTAGTTGATGAATAGCATATTCAGGCCTCATCTGGATCAATTCGTAGTGGTCTTCATTGATGACATTAATTTATTCCAAGACCAAAGAGGATCATGAAGAACACTTAAGGATGACATTACAAATACTGAGGAAAAATCAACTCTATGCCAGCTTAGTAAATGCGACTTCTGGCTCGAGGAAGTGTCCTTCCTAGGACATGTGATCTCGAAGGATGGGATTTCTATTGACCCGTCAAAAGTCGAGGCCGTAAAGAGTTGGGAAAGGCCGACCAATGCTACCGAGATCCGAAGCTTCTTAGGCCTAGCTGGCTATTATAGGCGATTCATCAAGGACTTCTCAAGATCGTCGTTCCTCTTACTAGGCTGACCCGTAAGGAGATTCCTTATAAGTGGGATGAAGAATGCGAGAAGAGCTTTCAAGCCTTGAAGGATCATCTAACTACCGCCCTGATATGGGCGTTACTAGCGGAAGGGGAGAAATTCGAGGTATATACCGATGCGTCTGGCATTGGCCTTGGATGTGTGTTAATGCAACAAGGGAGAGTCATTGCCTACTCTTCCCGATAGTTGAGAAAGGATGAAGAAAACTACCCAGTGCACGACTTAGAGTTGGCCACGGTGGTGTTTACTTTAAAGATCTGGGGACACTATCTCTATGGAGAACAGTTCACCGTGTACTCCGATCACATGAGTCTCAAATATCTATTCTCTCAGAAGGAATTAAATATGAGATAAAGGTGTTGGCTAGAGTATCTCAAGGACTTTGACTTCACAATACAATACCATCCTGGAAAGGGTAATCCTGTAACTGATGCCCTTAGTCGAAAGTCGAGAGCGATATTGGCCAATTGCATGATCCATGAGTGGAAATTGCTGGAGCAATTCTCTAAACTTGATATAAGTGCAGACAAGGAGAAAATGTGTATTACTCTATCACATATGAGGATACAACCGGATCTGCTCTCCAAGATAAAGGAACTTCAAGACAGTGACCCGATGTTAGTAGAGATCAAGGATAAGCTAGAAGAATGACCTGATTTCAAGGTAGCATCAGATGAAAGATTATTATTCCAAGAAAGGACTTGTGTACCAGATTGTCCAGAATTGAAGAAGAAAATTTTAGAAGAAGCTCATAGATCAAGGTACACAATTTATCTAGGATCTACCAAGATGTACCAAGATTTAAAACGGACTTTCTGGTGGCCCAACATAAAAAGGGAGGTAGCGGAATTTGAATCTCGCTGTCTCACCTGCCAACAAGTCAAGGCGGAACACCAAAAGCATGTCGGTAAGCTACATCCTTTAGATATTCCTAAGTGGAAGTAGGAGGATATCGGTATGGACTTTATAATGGGTCTGTCCAAATCTAAAGGAGGACATGATGGAATATGGGTCATCATAGATCGATTGGCCAAGTCAGCTCACTTCCTGCCAATAAAGAGTCGATGGTCAGTTGATGTTCTTGCTGTCTTGTACATCAAAGAAGTGGTTAGACTACATAGAGTTCCTGTTTCGATCGTGTCTGACCGAGACCCGTGCTTCACTTCTCATTTTTGGAAGGCTCTACAACACTCTCTGGGGACGAGACTCAACTTTAGTACTGCCTTTCATCCTCAGACAGATGGTCAGACCGAGAGAACAAATCAAGTTGTAGAAGACATCCCACGAGCTTGTATCATTGATTTCGGTGGAAGCTGGCATGATCACTTGCCTTTGGTCGAGTTTGCATATAACAACAGCTACCAGGCGAGTATTCAAATGGCACCTTTCGAAGCATTATGCGGAAGGAGTTGTTGATCACCCTTATGCTGGGATGAAGTTGGCGAAAAGCAACTACTAGGCCCGGAGATGGTAAGGGATACCACCGAGCAGATTCAACTCATAAGAGAGAGACTCCAAATGGCTGAGTCTAGGCAAAAGACTTACGCCGATACTAGAAGGAGAGACCTCGAGTTCCAAGTTGGAGATCATGTCTTTCTTAAGGTTTCTCCAGGGCGAGGTATCCGAAGATTTGGTGTTAAAGGCAAGCTTACACCCAGATATATTGGTCCCTTCGAAGTGTTAGAAAGAGTTGGCGAGGTTGCCTATAGGATCACCTTGCCTCCACAGCTAGCCGAAGTGCACAATGTATTTCATATTTCTATGCTCCAAAAGTATGTTCATGATCTGTCTCACGTCACAGATCATGACAACTTGGTGATACAAAAGGATCTCACTTATGAACAAAAGCCCTTGAAGATCCTTGATCGCGAGGTTTATGCACTAAGGAACAAGATGATTCCCATGGTAAAGGTTCAATGGAGCAAATGCTCAGAACAAGAAGCCACATGGGAGACTGAAGAATCTATAAAAAGAGATTCCCTGACGTATTTCAATACAGTAAGTACCCTGCACCCTCCATGTTTATATACAATTGAATTTGGGGATCAAATTCTTTTAAATGGGGGAGGGTGTAGCAACCCGGATAAATATTAGGGATAAAATTTCCTAAAGGGATGAAACCTCTTAAAATAAATAAATCCAACAAAGACCTTAATCTAATGGGCTCCAAAGCTATACCAAAAGGCCTTAACAAAAAGAGGCCTCCTACATTCATATAAACATGAACTAATGGGCTTCCCATATAGATGAATAGATATAATAACTAAAATCACTAAAGGGTTTTGATAAATATATATATATGTGTGTGTATAAGTGGGCCTCAAGCCCATAACCTCATTCACGTGAAGAGGGTCATATGTGTATATATGTATAGTAGAAGGATGGGTTGCACAAGCAAAACTCTCACTCATGTTCGAACATGCATGGCTTAGGGTTTTTGTCCAAATAGGAAGGAGGCTGTGGTTTTAGTAGTGGGAAAGATGAGTATGGGATAGTCTAAACCGAGTAGGAATCCCTACATGGAAATTTGAATGCCATTAGGACTCAAAAACCTAAAATCTATAAATAACGCCCCTCCTTCGACGAGCCCCGGCTATTGCTGCTACTCGTATCGATTCCCTGCATCAACGTCGTTTCTCTGCTACTAGTGCGACCACCGTATTGCAATTGTGAAGGAGCATCTGCTTTCTTCTTCTTCTTCGTGAGCGGCTGCTATAGCCGTTCTGCTGTTCAGTCGTGGTTGCCGTTAGAAGCCGCTGCTTCTCTTCTTCCTTCATGTGAAGCTGCCGCTACTGCAGTTGCTGTGAACTGTGGCTACCGTGGTGATACGAAGAAGCCTTGCTTCTGCTGATCGAGTACTGCCGTTGCCGCAGTTGCTCTTATCTTCTTCCCTCGCTACTGACAGCTTCTGCTCGAAGAGCCACGGTTATTGTTCTTCTTCCATGATCGAGTCCTCCTTTCTCTACTTCATTCTATCAGCCAAATCAACCAAACAAGGTAGGTGTTCTCAAACTACGAAGCCCAACCTGTTAAACACAGTAATAATCATGCATATAGGTCACATAACATGATACCATGCTTTCAATTTCAGTACCGTTGTTTTTACTGCATCTCAGTAAATGGCGACCCTGTCATGGGCGCTGATTGAATGAACGACCCCACGTAGTGTCACTAATTCTTTTGGAATAGCGACAGTGTCCAGGGCGTCAATTAATGGGTGACCTTATGCCCAGTCGCTTAATCTTTTGGTATTTAATAAATACTGCATGCTTAAAAATAAATAACTAAGTAACCTGATGTAAAAATTAATGCATGTGTATATTCTTAGATTTCTGATATTTTCCTCTACCTGTTCATGTCATCACTTTCCTGTTTTGGTAAACTGAAATTATCATGTGTCTGGGATTGTACCTACCCGATGCATATCAGTAGACAAAGAAAGGGTGACCTTTTCTTAGTCGCTATTTAAATAATGAACGCCCTCATGCAAGGGTGCTAATTTGTAAATAACCAGTAAATTGACCAAATACTAAAAATTATGAATAAACGACCGAGGACAGGGCGTCATTTAAAGAATGAATGCCACTGTGCCCAGTCGCTATTTGAAATCTTAAATATCAAATTTCTAGAAAATCCTAGAATTAACGTCCTTATGCAGTGTCGTTAATTTCCATTATATTCATGAAAATTCTGTTGTACATTATGATTGAGCAACCTTTCAGAAGGGCGCTATTTCCTGATTCACAGTTTCATCACGTTTCTGACCCATATCGCAGGTTACTTGGCACTCTCATCTCACTTCCGTAGATGGAGTCCCTATTTCGATTTCATCGATTACACACTCAATTCTCGGTGATGTTTGAACACTCCGCGGGATATTCCTTCCTTCGAACTAGTGATTTCATCGTAGAGACCTCTGTAAGTCTACGCGAAGCCTTGGATTCCCTCAAGGCCGCCGAGCAGGTTGTACCCTAAAAACCCATGACACTGTGTCTTATCAGGTTGCTCTGAAGAAAACGTGATGCATTAGCCCTCTTAGAGTGTTGTTCTTGGCCTCATTGAGAAGTTTGTTCACTATCATTAATTTGCGACATTGACTTGGGCGCCAGAAGGAATTGGCGACCTGTCCAGTGCCGTTATTTCGTGATATAGCAACCTGAGCCTGGGCGCTATTTCTTCAAGCTTGTATTGTTCACAGGAATTAGCGACCAGATAGTGGGCGCTATTCCTGTAATTGGTGGCGACTGTGTGGGCTCCATTTACCTAGTTTTACACCATGTCTTGGTTTTTCGTGAAGGATTAATGATGTGTCATTCTTGTTCAAAGTTCAGCCTTGAACTCTTTTCGTGAAATCTACCTTTTCATCCTACAATGGTTTATCCTTTGAAACTCTATATTGGCTATAACTATAGTGGATGTCTAAAATATACATGACTCAATACTTGCGCATATAGGGCCCGATCTGGTCCTGGGAGGAGCACCCGAAAGTACTTGTGCCCATGAGAGCTATATTGATCACGGTGTGGCATTGCACCGAAGTGCATGACTTGCTAGATTGGCATTCCACAAACTCTATAGTACTTGACTTGACGTGACATGGCTTGCGTGGCCCTGAATGAGTATTTACTTGCTTGATATTATGATAGCCAATTCTCGTAACATGACTTGATATTCACATGCTTGACTATCTTGATAAACTTCACATGAACACTTGTAAACTTACTAGTTCATCTACATTACTCTTGATACTCTTCTCTCTCTTGTCATCATCATGTGTACATGTATAGCTAGACTTGCATTCATGTAACATGTAATTTCTTAAAGCAATACTTGTACTTGAGATATAATTCCTACTGAGTGTTCGCTCACCTAGTATTTTCCCCTACTTTTTCAGGTAACTCTGATGATGAGATTCAATCGGATGGGAAGGGAAACGAGTGAAGAGCGTAGAGCCATCCAGTCTTAGAAGCGTCCATCTATCCACGTCTTTTTTTATTATTCTTGAGTCAATCATTGCAATTTTCCTTTATTGAGTCAAAGTTATCCTTTAGTACTCTTTCATTGAGATTATGTAATAGAATTACCCTCATGGTTATTATGAATAAAGTATTTGATTTATCTCTACTTTTGCGCGCTCTGTCTATGTGTCGAATACACTTATGCTCTGATTGACATGAATGATATAACTCGTCACGCGTACCGGGTTCCTTCCGCGCTCGGGACGTGACAGTTTTTGTGGTATCAGAGCCTAGGATATTCAATTCCTAGGAAAACCAAGTCCAAGGATAGGTTTATACCCTTACCCAGTGAGATTGGGTAGAACCATGGGTTAAGTTAACTTAGGGACTTAAACTCTTGGCTAATCATATACTAATATTGTTATTAAAATCTTGTAGGATCATGGCCGTCGAACGTGCTCAGTGGCGCGACATGCAACGAACCGTTCAAGGTTTTACCCAGGCGCTACAACAGGTAGCGCAGGGTAGAGCTAATCGTGGAGCAGGAGATCTCCACCGTAGCTTTCGCAACATGAACCCGCAAAAATTTATTGGTTCGACCGACCCCGATGATGTCGAGCATTGGATCAGGGCGATCGAGCGTATATTCCGTGTCATGCAATGCACAGATGAAGAGAAGGTCATGTTAGCAACCTTTCAACTAGAGCGGGATGCCCGATTCTGATGGGAGTCAGTGGAAGCTACCTTGCCCCAAGAATAAGTCACGTGGGGCGAGTTTGTCGAATATTTCAACAATAAATACTTTTCAAACGGTATCCAAGAGAAGAAGGCTACAGAGTTTGCCACACTCAAGTAAAGGACCTTATCAGTGGCCGAGTATGAGACCTAGTTTTCCCGTCTGTCAAGGTATGCACCGCATCTAGTGCATACAGAGAAGATGAAGTCCCGAAGGTTTCTAAAGGGACTTAGACCACAATATATAACCCAACTAGCGCCGATGGACATTCAAGTCTACTCGGAGATTATAAGGCGAGCCCAGCTATTAGAAGATGCCACGGAGTTATCTGACTGGATCCGTGGAAAGGATAAGAAGGAGCATGTCACCAGCTCCGGCACTTTCAAGCCAACCTTCAACAAGAAAAGGTCAAGCAATGGTGGAGATTCCTCCCAGGAGAAGAAGTTTAAGAAGAGCAACAAACCCTTCTCCATTACTACCATACCATTCAAAGAGGTGTGTGAGCATTGCGACAAGGCCGGCCATAAGGCCGAGGAATGCTGGAGGAGACTAGGAGCTTGTCTCCATTGCGAGAGCCGTGATCATTGGATTCCCGACTGTCCCTTACTAAATATCAAGCCGGAGATGAAAAATGCCCGATAAAGAAGCAAGCACGTCTCCAAGCTCTTCAGGAGGCAGAGCAAGATGAAGGCGGACTAGTGGAAGGTACCTTAAAGATTTGTTCTAAGTTTGCTCGTGTCTTGTTTGATACCGGTGCATCACATTCTTTTGTTTCCAAGAAGTTCGCTGATCCATTACCTATGGACCCGGAATGGATAAATCTAGTTATATCAACCCCTCTCGGAAACGAATCCGAGATCACACATCATTATCTAAACTGTGAAGTCATGGTGAAAGGGAAAAATCTACCTACCGACTTAATATGCTTAGACATGAAAGATTATGATGTTATACTAGGAGCCGACTGGCTATCTATATACAAGGCAGTTGTAGATTGCCGTAACGGCATGGTAACTTTTAAGGAGTTCCCAAAACTTGTCTACACTTGCCCTAAGGGTCGAAACAAGTCACCTCTTATTTCGGCTCTTCGAGCCCATAAGCTAATAAGGAAAGGATGCGCGGCTTTCATAGCATTTGTGACTGCCATAGAAGTTAAGGAGTCCAAGATAGAAGACATCCGAGTAGTTTGAGAGTTTCTCGATATATTCTCGGAAGATTTACTCTGATTACCCCCACAAAGAGAAGTGGCCTTCACCATCGATCATGTCCCTGGTGCGGGTCCAGTTTCTAAGGTACCTTATAGGATGTCCCCTGCTGAGCTCAAGGAATTGAAGGAACAATTGATGGAGCTCTTGAAGAAAGGATTTATCAGACCGAGCACTTCCCTGTGGGGAGCGCCCGTGTTATTTGTAAAGAAGAAGGATGGATCGATGAGACTCTGCATCGACTATCGGCAGTTGAACCATCTTACTATCAAGAACAAGTATCAGCTGTCGAGGATCGATGAGTTATTTGATCAGATATCTAGATCCAAGTATTTCTCAAAGATTGATCTCAGGTCAGGATATCACCAACTAAGAATCAAGGATGAGGACATTCATAAGACGACATTTCGGAGTAGGTATGGGCACTACGAATTTGTTGTTATGCCTTTTGGACTAACGAATGCCCTTGCAGCCTTTATGTAGTTGATGAATAGCATATTCAGGCCTCATCTGGATCAATTCGTAGTGGTCTTCATTGATGACATTAATTTATTCCAAGACCAAAGAGGATCATGAAGAACACTTAAGGATGACATTACAAATACTGAGGAAAAATCAACTCTATGCCAAGCTTAGTAAATGCGACTTCTGGCTCGAGGAAGTGTCCTTCCTAGGACATGTGATCTCGAAGGATGGGATTTCTATTGACCCGTCAAAAGTCGAGGCCGTAAAGAGTTGGGAAAGGCCGACCAATGCTACCGAGATCCGAAGCTTCTTAGGCCTAGCTGGCTATTATAGGCGATTCATCAAGGACTTCTTCAAGATCGTCGTTCCTCTTACTAGGCTGACCCGTAAGGAGATTCCTTATAAGTGGGATGAAGAATGCGAGAAGAGCTTTCAAGCCTTGAAGGATCATCTAACTACCGCCCTGATATGGGCGTTACTAGCGGAAGGGGAGAAATTCGAGGTATATACTGATGCGTCTGGCATTGGCCTTGGATGTGTGTTAATGCAACAAGGGAGAGTCATTGCCTACTCTTCCCGATAGTTGAGAAAGGATGAAGAAAACTACCCAGTGCACGACTTAGAGTTGGCCACGGTGGTGTTTACTTTAAAGATCTGGGGACACTATCTCTATGGAGAACAGTTCACCGTGTACTCCGATCACATGAGTCTCAAATATCTATTCTCTCAGAAGGAATTAAATATGAGATAAAGGTGTTGGCTAGAGTATCTCAAGGACTTTGACTTCACAATACAATACCATCCTGGAAAGGGTAATCCTGTAACTGATGCCCTTAGTCGAAAGTCGAGAGCGATATTGGCCAATTGCATGATCCATGAGTGGAAATTGCAGGAGCAATTCTCTAAACTTGATATAAGTGCAGACAAGGAGAAAATGTGTATTACTCTATCACATATGAGGATACAACCGGATCTGCTCTCCGAGATAAAGGAACTTCAAGACAGTGACCCGATGTTAGTAGAGATCAAGGATAAGCTAGAAGAATGACCTGATTTCAAGGTAGCATCAGATGAAAGATTATTATTCCAAGAAAGGACTTGTGTACCAGATTGTCCAGAATTGAAGAAGAAAATTTTAGAAGAAGCTCATAGATCAAGGTACACAATTTATCCAGGATCTACCAAGATGTACCAAGATTTAAAACGGACTTTCTGGTGGCCCAACATAAAAAGGGAGGTAGCGGAATTTGAATCTCGCTGTCTCACCTGCCAACAAGTCAAGGCGGAACACCAAAAGCATGTCGGTAAGCTACATCCTTTAGATATTCCTAAGTGGAAGTAGGAGGATATCGGTATGGACTTTATAATGGGTCTGTCCAAATCTAAAGGAGGACATGATGGAATATGGGTCATCATAGATCGATTGGCCAAGTCAGCTCACTTCCTGCCAATAAAGAGCCGATGGTCAGTTGATGTTCTTGCTATCTTGTACATCAAAGAAGTGGTTAGACTACATAGAGTTCCTGTTTCGATCGTGTCTGACCGAGACCCGTGCTTCACTTCTCATTTTTGGAAGGCTCTACAACACTCTCTGGGGACGAGACTCAACTTTAGTACTGCCTTTCATCCTCAGACAGATGGTCAGACCGAGAGAACAAATCAAGTTGTAGAAGACATCCCACGAGCTTGTATCATTGATTTCGGTGGAAGCTGGCATGATCACTTGCCTTTGGTCGAGTTTGCATATAACAACAGCTACCAGGCGAGTATTCAAATGGCACCTTTCGAAGCATTATGCGGAAGGAGTTGTTGATCACCCTTATGCTGGGATGAAGTTGGCGAAAAGCAACTACTAGGCCCGGAGATGGTAAGGGATACCACCGAGCAGATTCAACTCATAAGAGAGAGACTCCAAATGGCTGAGTCTAGGCAAAAGACTTACGCAGATACTAGAAGGAGAGACCTCGAGTTCCAAGTTGGAGATCATGTCTTTCTTAAGGTTTCTCCAGGGCGAGGTATCCGAAGATTTGGTGTTAAAGGCAAGCTTACACCCAGATATATTGGTCCCTTCGAAGTGTTAGAAAGAGTTGGCGAGGTTGCCTATAGGATCACCTTGCCTCCACAGCTAGCCGAAGTGCACAATGTATTTCATATTTCTATGCTCCAAAAGTATGTTCATGATCTGTCTCACGTCATAGATCATGACAACTTGGTGATACAAAAGGATCTCACTTATGAACAAAAGCCCTTGAAGATCCTTGATCGCGAGGTTTATGCACTAAGCAACAAGACGATTCCCATGGTAAAGGTTCAATGGAGCAAATGCTCGGAACAAGAAGCCACATGGGAGACTGAAGAATCTATAAAAAGAGATTCCCTGACGTATTTCAATACAGTAAGTACCCTGCACCCTCCATGTTTATATACAATTGAATTTGGGGATCAAATTCTTTTAAATGGGGGAGGGTGTAGCAACCCGGATAAATATTAGGGATAAAATTTCCTAAAGGGATGAAACCTCTTAAAATAAATAAATCCAACAAAGACCTTAATCTAATGGGCTCCAAAGCTATACCAAAAGGCCTTAACAAAAAGAGGCCTCCTACATTCATATAAACATGAACTAATGGGCTTCCCATATAGATGAATAGATATAATAACTAAAATCACTAAAGGGTTTTGATAAATATATATATATGTGTGTGTATAAGTGGGCCTCAAGCCCATAACCTCATTCACGTGAAGAGGGTCATATGTGTATATATGTATAGTAGAAGGATGGGTTGCACAAGCAAAACTCTCACTCATGTTCGAACATGCATGGCTTAGGGTTTTTGTCCAAATAGGAAGGAGGCTGTGGTTTTAGTAGTGGGAAAGATGAGTATGGGATAGTCTAAACCAAGTAGGAATCCCTACATGGAAATTTGAATGCCATTAGGACTCAAAAACCTAAAATCTATAAATAACACCCCTCCTTCGATGAGCCCCGGCTATTGCTGCTACTCGTATCGATTCCCTGCATCAACGTCGTTTCTCTGCTACTAGTGCGACCACCGTATTGCAATTGTGAAGGAGCATCTGCTTTCTTCTTCTTCTTCGTGAGCGGCTGCTATAGCCGTTCTGCTGTTCAGTCGTGGTTGCCGTTAGAAGTCGCTGCTTCTCTTCTTCCTTCACGTGAAGCTGCCGCTACTGCAGTTGCTGTGAACTGTGGCTACCATGGTGATACGAAGAAGCCTTGCTTCTGCTGATCGAGTACTGCCGTTGCCGCAGTTGCTCTTATCTTCTTCCCTCGCTGCTGACTGCTTCTGCTCGAAGAGCCACGGTTATTGTTCTTCTTCCACGATCGAGTCCTCCTTTCTCTACTTCATTCTATCAGCCAAAGCAACCAAACAAGGTAGGTGTTCTCAAACTACGAAGCCCAACCTGTTAAACACAGTAATAATCATGCATATAGGTCACATAACATGATACCATGCTTTCAGTTTCAGTACCGTAGTTTTTACTGCATCTCAGTAAATGGCGACCCTGTCATGGGCGCTGATTGAATGAACGACCCCACGTAGTGTCACTAATTCTTTTGGAATAGCGACAGTGTCCAGGGCGTCAATTAATGGGCGACCTTATGCCCAGTCGCTTAATCTTTTGGTATTTAATAAATACTGCATGCTTAAAAATAAATAACTAAGTAACCTGATGTAAAAATTAATGCATGTGTATATTCTTAGATTTCTGATATTTTCCTCTACCTGTTCATGTCATCACTTTCCTGTTTTGGTAAATTGAAATTATCATGTGTCTGGGATTGTACCTACCCGATGCATATCATCAGACAAAGAAAGGGTGACCTTTTCTTAGTCGCTATTTAAATAATGAACGCCCTCA
This sequence comes from Amorphophallus konjac, assembly GCA_022559845.1. Lineage (NCBI taxonomy): Eukaryota > Viridiplantae > Streptophyta > Magnoliopsida > Alismatales > Araceae > Amorphophallus > Amorphophallus konjac. The sequence continues at coordinate 86,784,518 of CM040128.1, forward strand.
TGCAAGGGCGCTAATTTGTAAATAACCAATAAATTGACCAAATACTAAAAATTATGAATAAACGACCGAGGACAGGGCGTCATTTAAAGAATGAACGCCACTGTGCCCAGTCGCTATTTGAAATCTTAAATATCAAATTTTTGGAAAATCATGGAATTAACACCCTTATACAGTGTCATGAATTTCCATTATATTCATGAAAATTCTGTTGTAAATTATGATTGAGCAACCTTTCAAAAGGGCACTATTTCATTAAATAGCGACTTCTGTACAGGCGCTATTTCATGATTCACAGTTTTATCGCGTTTCTGACCCATATCGCGGGTTACTTGGCACTGTCATCCCACTTCCGTAGATGGAGTCCCTGTTTTGATTTCATCGATTACACACTCAATTCTCGGTGATGTTTGAACCCTCCGCGAGATATTCCTTCCTTCGGACTGGTGATTTCATCATAGAGACCTCCGTAAGTCTACTCAAAGCCTTGGATTCCTTCAAGGTCACCGAGCAGGTTGTACCATAAAAACCCCTGACACCGTGTCTTATCACGTCACTCTAAAGAAACGTGATGCATTAGCCCTCTTAGAGTGCTGTTCTTGGCCTCTTTGAGAAGTATGTTCACTGTCATTAATTGGTGACATTGACCTGGGCGCCAGAAGGAATTGGCCACCTGTCCAGTGCTGTTATTTCCTGATATAGCGACTGGAGCCTAGGCACTATTTCTTCAAGCCTGTACTGTTCATAGGAATTAGCGACCAGATAGTGGGCGCTATTCTTATAATTGGTGGCGACTGTGTGGGCGCCATTTACCTAGTTTTACGCCATGTCTTGGTTTTTCCTGAAGGATTAATGATGTGTCATTCTTGATCAAAGTTCAGCCTTGAGCTCTTTTCGTGAAATCTACCTTTTCATCATACACTGGTTTATCCTTTGGAACTCTATATTGGCTATAACTATAGTGGATGTCTAAAATATACATGACTCAATGCTTGCGCATATAGGGCCCGATCTAGTCCTAAGAGAAGCACCCGAAAGTACTTGTGCCCATGGGAGCTATATTGATCACAGTGTGACATTACACCGAAGTGCATGACTTGCTAGATTGACATTCCACAAACTCTATAGTACTTGACTTAAAATGACACGACTTGCGTGGCCCTGAATGGGTATTTACTTGCTTGATATTATGATAGGCAATTCTCGTAACATGACTTGATATTCACATGCTTGACTATCTTGATAAACTTCACATGAACACTTGTAAACTTACTAGTTCATCTACATTACTCTTGATACTCTTCTCTCTCTTGTCATCATCATGCGTCCATGTATAGCTAGACTTGCATTCCTGTAACATGTAATTACTTAAAGTAATGCTTGTACTTGAGATATAATTTCTACTAAGCGTTCGCTCACCTAGTGTTTTCCCATACTTTTTTAGGTAACTCTGATGATGAGATTCAATCATATGGGAATGGAAACGAGTGAAGAGTGTAGAGCCATCCAGTCTTAGAAGCGTCCATCTATCGGCGTCTTTTTTTTATTATTCTTGAGTCAATCATTGTAATTTTCCTTTTATTGAGTCAAAGTTGTCCTTTAGTACTCTTTCATTGAGATTGTGTAATAGAATTACCCTTATGGTTATTATGAATAAAGGATTTGGTTTATCTCTGTCTATGTGTCGAATACACTTATGCTCTGATTGACATGAATGATATAACTCGTCACGCGTGTCACGTCCCGAACCGATAGCAGCGGGAAGCGATGCTCGGAACGTGGCAGGAGACAAGTCACGATAACAAGAGCAGAAAAATAATAACCACAATTAAAATAGAATGAAGCTGACATACATTGAGAAAATACGAGCTTTTATTAATTTAAAAAGATATATTCAAGACCACTTACAATAAAAGCTTCGAAATAGATAACAAAAAGAAGGAACTAAACTAACAAGACTCAAGAAAATAGAAAGGACACAGACTCCAACTCTAGGGTCCAGGTACCACTCGATCACACCGATCCGATTCCCATGCACGTACCAATACTCGCACACCTGAAAAGGGTTGGAAGTAGGGGTGAGCAAGAAGCTCAGTAGGAATTATACTCTATCATCAGGCAGTGGTTAAAGTGATTAACAAGTAATTACGTTTTTCATGCCATGCTAAATATGTAAAAGATGGTAGCATGCTAGTAAAAGAAGTAATGACGGTATAATGTAATAAACAGATCTTGCAAGGTCAAGAAAATCAAGTAAGAACGAATAAGATATCAAATACGAGATTGAACAAGAGTCTACAAGAATTTGTTACAGGAGTTTTCAAGTCAAAAATTACCACAAGATAGAACTCAAGTATAAGCATGAAGATCGATCACTAGTATATTAACCTCTTTGGTCAAACATGTCATGTATGATTGCAAATACAATGGTTTCCAACAGGAAATAGCAAGAGTTGGCCAAGCAAGCAAGTAGGGCAAGCGTCTCTTATACGCTCAGCGGGATTCAAGTACGTTACTTATCAAAACCTTGGGGGTGACGTCATTGTAATTCAAGTACCCAAGTAACTGGTAATAAGTAACAAGAGTTTATTCTAGACATAACAAGCATGTCCTGCACTTCGGGTGTATGCCTCACCCTGTCATTAACATCCCATGGGCTCACTAACTTTCGGGCGCTCTCCCCAGGACCAGACCGGGCCCTTATGGTGCGTTGGCATAACAATGGATCCAAGATCCAAATGTCTAGATAATCAAGTAAATGGCCAAATAATCGGGAGAAATTACTGTCATAAGCTCAAGATTAAAGGACTAACTTGTCCTTGGATTCAAGAGTTCAAAACACGATAAAACTCACATACCGAGGGTTATACGGCCACACCGGCCGTACTCCCAAGAGTCACGAACCACGAGTCACGAGGCCAACAATAGCGACTGACAGTATGCCGCTAGCTCTAAGTACGAACTGATTGACAGAATTAAGAAAAACCAACAAAGCCTTTACACGCCTAATTTTACATGCTTAATTAGGTATAAGGTTTTTCATTCACAGGATGAAGATGGATCAAGATAGACAAGGAATCAAGCTCAAAGGATAGCATGCAATTAAAGAAATTTACTTGTATATTTACCACTTATCATGTGCGTTTCTTACCAATTAACAGTTTAAGATGCTTATTAACTCCATTTAACATGCTAACTAACAATTAAGATACCAATTAACAATCTAGAATTACATTAAATCATTTTCCATAAACACATATGTTGCTGATTTCAGAAATATAAAACCTACTTTCTAACAGCAAATTTTGATGCTAATCTAACCATCAAAAACACTAGTTATCAACTTAAGATACTAAATAGCAATTTAAATCACTAAGTAACATTAAAAACACGTAATTAACTACACATTAAATCACTTTCTATGAAAAGTATATTTCTGGAACAGAAATATAAATCTATTGTCTTAACAGCATCAAGATACTAATTTATCTATTAAACACACTAATTATCAAGTTAAGATACTAATTAGTAACTAAGATACTAATTTACACTTAAAAACACTAATTATCTATACATGAAGTTATTTCCTGTGAAAAATATATTTCTGGAACATAAATATAAATCTATTGTTTTGACAGTAATTAAGATATAAATTTTAGCACTTGAAAATACTAATTTGTAATTTAAGTACCATTTAGCAATTAAAATGTGATTAAGATACTAATTAATAATCAAAAATACTAATTTGTAATTAATAAGATCATTTTCTGTGAAAACATGTTTCTGAGACAGAAAGATAAATTTACTGGCTAAGTATGAAATTAAGATACTAATTTAGCGCTTAAATATACTAATTATCACTTTAAGAACTAATTAACAAGTAAGATGCTAAATAATAATTAAAAATCACTTTTAAATCATTTTATATGATAAATAGATTTCTGAGATAGAAATATAGATATATTATCAAATCATGCTTTTACTAAGTCGATTGGGGCGTCGAACGGTGAAACTGGGCGCGAAAATCGGCTCTGGAGGTTAAACGGTCGCACAAGGGCCGTTTTAGGGCTCCAGGGTGTTGGGCGGTTAGGGGGCAACCGTCCAAACCTAATGACATGAAAAAGGATGCATTAGAATCATTACTAAGTCATTTACTGGGTAGATAAACGGTTCTGGATGAACCTTACATCTACTGGGCTTAAACAGGGCTGAGCGGGGCTAAACAGGCTGAAAGGGGCACTCTGGGGACTTGGGCGGTTCTGGCAGGGCCGCCCAAGTACTTGGGCGGTTCCTCCTGGGCCGCCCAAAGGGTTGGGCGGTTCTGGACTGACCGCCCATCCCCTGGGTTGTGCGGCCAGATCAGGGCCGTCCAGGATATGTGGTTGATCCGGGACCTTATATCTAGATATGTGGTTCCTGAGGAACCGTTCATCCAGGGATGTGTGGTTCCTGAGGGACCGTTCATCTAGGATATGTGGTCTATCGTAAGACCGTTTATCCTGCAGGGGGTTGTGTGGTCAGTTTGGGACCGTTCATCCTGAGATGTGTGGTTCCTGAAAAACCGTTTAACTATGGTTATACTAGAGTCAAATATGGTCAAAGTTTAGGCCTGAGTTGGGCGGTCTATCGTAAGACCGTCCATCACTGGGTCGTCTTCGGTCATCCCTACCGCGTCCGGTGAACGCCGGGAAGTGAGGGTTTGCTAGGGTTACACTAAAACATTAATTCCGGGAGTTATACTCAATGAAATTTAGTGTTCTTACTGTCCATGGAAAGAGCACAGAGAGCTCTACAATCTACATGAATCACTTTCAGATTTACAGTCTTTAATTACTACTAAAACAGCGAATGAACAGTCTTCTACCCTAATTGGATAAGTCAGAACTAAATGAGTTAATTCTCATGATATACTTAATGAAACAAGGGGCTTTTGCTACCAAAATGACGAGCATGAAATTCTACATAAGATGCATAGCTTAAAAGTTGATTTACAACATGAATTGATCACGTAATTTAAGAAAGAACAACTAAAATCCTAGTTTAGCCTTAACTTAACATGTCTAACTTAAACAATTAAAATCTCATGAAATACTAAATAAATGATGGGGCTTTTGGTATCAAAAGAAAGAGGGATTCATGCTGAAGAGCTTGATATATTATTTAGGGTTTGAGCCCGAGAGAACCTACCTCAATTTGATGAAGAACAAAAGATAGATGAAGAACAAGGAACTTGGACACCCCTGCACTCCTCGCAGGATATCGCCCAGCTCTGAAAACTTCAGCACCAATGGTGGGTATCAAAAGAAAATAGACCCAGAGAGCTTTCTTTTAATAGCTCATGGGCCTTCTGAGGTGGTCGAGAGAGGGAGATCTCGGCGCTTGAAGTGGCGTCTTGGAAACGGTGCCGAAAAGAGAGACCAAGTCTAATTTGTCTAGCCGCCTCAATTAGGGTTAGGGTTTCGACCGATTATGAGAGGGCTTTTGAAGATTAAATCAAGACCTTTAATTTGACACCAATTTCAGATCAAATGGTTGAGAAATGAGCTCGAATTTTGAGTTTTAAAATGGGGTTAGGTAAAGGTTGAAAAGTTTGAATTTTCTACTTAAATCTCTAAATATATCTTACCACGGATTTTCACAGGGTTAATAATAGAAGACAAGTTTGTTACGTACACTTCCAGAAATCTAATTACCATTTTTGTGAATTTTTATCAAGTAGAAATATTTTCGATGGTACTATTCACATGAATAAAATATTAATTAATTATACTCAATTAAACGGTAAATAGATCTAAATACAGATTTTTACTAATAAATCTCAAGAAGGTAAAGTTGTTCTACAATCATGATCTACCAATTTCGTATTTTTCTAGATTTTTATGAAAATATCAAAATTACACTAATAATACTATTTACGGAAGGTACTATTCACGAAGGCACTATTCACTAACCACTATTCACTAAAGAATTAAATATTAATTTATGAATTTTATTATCTAAACTAAAATTTCATTTATTTCAACTAAATTATATATTTTAAAAAACCGGGGTATTACACCCTCCCCCACTTAAAGGAATTTGGTCCCCAAATTCACCGATTATTTTCAATTAGGTAAAAGTTTAAACTCAGAAGATCACATTTATGAAAATAACATGTTAAGGATGAAAGAAATTAACTAACTAAGATTTATCAAAATAATATGGTAACTATACGATTAATGACGAATGCTCGGGGTAAAAGAGAATGATACCGTATATTGTTCGTCATTCGGCGGAAGTTGGTTCCGATTCTTCTGGAAGTTTTACTTGTGGAAGTAACTTAGGGCAATTATCCATTTTATGATCCGGATTACCGCAACGTAGACACAATCCTCTCGTCCGCCAGCACTCCTTCGCGAGATGACCAAGCCTGCGACAGTACTTGCATTCCTTCTTGCATTCCTTTTGCGCAATATTACTCTCAATATTACCCTTCTGCTTAGGGCAATTAGCCATCTTATGATCTTGATTACCGCAACGCAGACATGCTTTGCTCCTCCGCCAGCATTCATTCGCGAGATGACCAAGCTTGTGACAATACAGACATTCCCTTTGCGCGATGTTACTCTTCTTCTTCTTATTACGTCGGGTTTCCTTACGACGAACTCGCCGGCCTTCAGCAGAAACGAAACTCGCCTTACCGGAACCACTCGGTTTCATTTTTAAGAACGGCTTAAACCTGGAAGATAATAGATGGTTAACCTTTTTATTGTCCTTACGCCTACCGCAACGCAATCTTGTATATATTTTATTACTTAACCCACTATACTACCCAATCTCACCAGGGTACAAGGGTCGACACGGGTCTTAAGACTTAGGGTAACCTATACACTCGGACAAAAATCCAAGGGACTCAAATAAGAAGGAGTCAGAGAAGAAGGCGAAACTTGGACAAAATCCAAGCGACTCAGATAAGAAGGAGGCTCTGATACCAAAACTGTCACGCCCCGAACCGATAGCAGCGGGAAGCGATGCTCGGAACGTGGCAGGAGACAAGTCACGATAACAAGAGCAGAAAAATAATAACCACAATTAAAATAGAATGAAGCTGACATACATTGAGAAAATACGAGCTTTTATTAATTTAAAAAGATATATTCAAGACCACTTACAATAAAAGCTTCGAAATAGATAACAAAAAGAAGGAACTAAACTAACAAGACTCAAGAAAATAGAAAGGACACAGACTCCAACTCTAGGGTCTAGGTACCACTCGATCACACCGATTCGATTCCCATGCACGTACCAATACTCGCACACCTGAAAAGGGTTGGAAGTAGGGGTGAGCAAGAAGCTCAGTAGGAATTATACTCTATCATCAGGCAGTGGTTAAAGTGATTAATAAGTAATTACGTTTTTCATGCCATGCTAAATATGTAAAAGATGGTAGCATGCTAGTAAAAGAAGTAATGACGGTATAATGTAATAAACAGATCTTGCAAGGTCAAGAAAATCAAGTAAGAACGAATAAGATATCAAATACGAGATTGAACAAGAGTCTACAAGAATTTGTTACAGGAGTTTTCAAGTCAAAAATTACCACAAGATAGAACTCAAGTATAAGCATGAAGATCGATCACTAGTATATTAACCTCTTTGGTCAAACATGTCATGTATGATTGCAAATACAATGGTTTCCAACAGGAAATAGCAAGAGTTGGCCAAGCAAGCAAGTAGGGCAAGCGTCTCTTATACGCTCAGCGGGATTCAAGTACGTTACTTATCAAAACCTTGGGGGTGACGTCATTGTAATTCAAGTACCCAAGTAACTGGTAATAAGTAACAAGAGTTTATTCTAGATATAACAAGCATGTCCTGCACTTCGGGTGTATGCCTCACCCTGTCATTAACATCCCATGGGCTCACTAACTTTCGGGCGCTCTCCCCAGGACCAGACCGGGCCCTTATGGTGCGTTGGCATAACAATGGATCAAAGATCCAAATGTCTAGATAATCAAGTAAATGGCCAAATAATCGGGAGAAATTACTGTCATAAGCTCAAGATTAAAGGACTAACTTGTCCTTGGATTCAAGAGTTCAAAACACGATAAAACTCACATACCGAGGGTTATACGGCCACACCGGCCGTACTCCCAAGAGTCACGAACCACGAGTCACGAGGCCAACAATAGCGACTGACAGTATGCCGCTAGCTCTAAGTACGAACTGATTGACAGAATTAAGAAAAACCAACAAAGCCTTTACACGCCTAATTTTACATGCTTAATTAGGTATAAGGTTTTTCATTCACAGGATGAAGATGGATCAAGATAGACAAGGAATCAAGCTCAAAGGATAGCATGCAATTAAAGAAATTTACTTGTATATTTACCACTTATCATGTGCGTTTCTTACCAATTAACAGTTTAAGATGCTTATTAACTCCATTTAACATGCTAACTAACAATTAAGATACCAATTAACAATCTAGAATTACATTAAATCATTTTCCATAAACACATATGTTGCTGATTTCAGAAATATAAAACCTACTTTCTAACAGCAAATTTTGATGCTAATCTAACCATCAAAAACACTAGTTATCAACTTAAGATACTAAATAGCAATTTAAATCACTAAGTAACATTAAAAACACGTAATTAACTACACATTAAATCACTTTCTATGAAAAGTATATTTCTGGAACAGAAATATAAATCTATTGTCTTAACAGCATCAAGATACTAATTTATCTATTAAACACACTAATTATCAAGTTAAGATACTAATTAGTAACTAAGATACTAATTTACACTTAAAAACACTAATTATCTATACATGAAGTTATTTCCTGTGAAAAATATATTTCTGGAACATAAATATAAATCTATTGTTTTGACAGTAATTAAGATATAAATTTTAGCACTTGAAAATACTAATTTGTAATTTAAGTACCATTTAGCAATTAAAATGTGATTAATATACTAATTAATAATCAAAAATACTAATTTGTAATTAATAAGATCATTTTCTATGAAAACATGTTTCTGAGACAGAAAGATAAATTTACTGGCTAAGTATGAAATTAAGATACTAATTTAGCGCTTAAATATACTAATTATCACTTTAAGAACTAATTAACAAGTAAGATGCTAAATAATAATTAAAAATCACTTTTAAATCATTTTATATGATAAATAGATTTCTGAGATAGAAATATAGATATATTATCAAATCATGCTTTTACTAAGTCGATTGGGGCGTCGAACGGTGAAACCGGGCGCGAAAATCGGCTCTGGAGGTTAAACGGTCGCACAAGGGCCGTTTTAGGGCTCCAGGGTGTTGGGCGGTTAGGGGGCAACCGTCCAAACCTAATGACATGAAAAATGATGCATTAGAATCATTACTAAGTCATTTACTGGGTAGATAAACGGTTCTGGATGAACCTTACATCTACTGGGCTTAAACAGGGCTGAACGGGGCTAAACAGGCTGAAAGGGGCACTCTGGGGACTTGGGCGGTTCTGGCAGGGCCGCCCAAGTACTTGGGCGGTTCCTCCTGGGCCGCCCAAAGGGTTGGGCGGTTCTGGACTGACCGCCCATCCCCTGGGTTGTGCGGCCAGATCAGGGCCGTCCAGGATATGTGGTTGATCTGGGACCTTATATCTAGATATGTGGTTCCTGAGGAACCGTTCATCCAGGGATGTGTGGTTCCTGAGGGACCGTTCATCTAGGATATGTGGTCTATCGTAAGACCGTTTATCCTGCAGGGGGTTGTGTGGTCAGTTTGGGACCGTTCATCCTGAGATGTGTGGTTCCTGAAAAACCGTTTAACTATGGTTATACTAGAGTCAAATATGGTCAAAGTTTAGGCCTGAGTTGGGCGGTCTATCGTAAGACCGTCCATCACTGGGTCGTCTTCGGTCATCCCTGCCGCGTCCGGTGAACGCCGGGAAGTGAGGGTTTGCTAGGGTTACACTAAAACATTAATTCCGGGAGTTATACTCAATGAAATTTAGTGTTCTTACTGTCCATGGAAAGAGCACAGAGAGCTCTACAATCTACATGAATCACTTTCAGATTTACAGTCTTTAATTACTACTAAAACAGCGAATGAACAGTCTTCTACCCTAATTGGATAAGTCAGAACTAAATGAGTTAATTCTCATGATATACTTAATGAAACAAGGGGCTTTTGCTACCAAAATGACGAGCATGAAATTCTACATAAGATGCATAGCTTAAAAGTTGATTTACAACATGAATTGATCACGTAATTTAAGAAAGAACAACTAAAATCCTAGTTTAGCCTTAACTTAACATGTCTAACTTAAACAATTAAAATCTCATGAAATACTAAATAAATGATGGGGCTTTTGGTATCAAAAGAAAGAGGGATTCATGCTGAAGAGCTTGATATATTATTTAGGGTTTGAGCCCGAGAGAACCTACCTCAATTTGATGAAGAACAAAAGATAGATGAAGAACAAGGAACTTGGACACCCCTGCACTCCTCGCAGGATATCGCCCAGCTCTGAAAACTTCAGCACCAATGGTGGGTATCAAAAGAAAATAGACCCAGAGAGCTTTCTTTTAATAGCTCATGGGCCTTCTGAGGTGGTCGAGAGAGGGAGATCTCGGCGCTTGAAGTGGCGTCTTGGAAACGGTGCCGAAAAGAGAGACCAAGTCTAATTTGTCTAGCCGCCTCAATTAGGGTTAGGGTTTCGACCGATTATGAGAGGGCTTTTGAAGATTAAATCAAGACCTTTAATTTGACACCAATTTCAGATCAAATGGTTGAGAAATGAGCTCGAATTTTGAGTTTTAAAATGGGGTTAGGTAAAGGTTGAAAAGTTTGAATTTTCTACTTAAATCTCTAAATAGATCTTACCACGGATTTTCACAGGGTTAATAATAGAAGACAAGTTTGTTACATACACTTCCAGAAATATAATTACCATTTTTGTGAATTTTTATCAAGTAGAAATATTTTCGATGGTACTATTCACATGAATAAAATATTAATTAATTATACTCAATTAAACGGTAAATAGATCTAAATACAGATTTTTACTAATAAATCTCAAGAAGGTAAAGTTGTTCTATAAATCATGATCTACCAATTTCGTATTTTTCTAGATTTTTATGAAAATATCAAAATTACACTAATAATACTATTTACGGAAGGTACTATTCACGAAGGCACTATTCACTAACCACTATTCACTAAAGAATTAAATATTAATTTATGAATTTTATTATCTAAACTAAAATTTCATTTATTTCAACTAAATTATATATTTTAAAAAACCGGGGTATTACAACGCGTATCGGGTTCCTTCCGTGCTCGGGGCGTGACAATCTAAGTATGAGAAAGTGATAAACAACATGTGAACAAAATAAAATCTACACCCTGGTAAACTAAAGATAACAAGATAAAATACTAGAACACCCAGTCCTCGACGGACTTTTAAGAAATCTCATCTCTCGGACCCCCTGCAAAGGGAAAACTAAAGCTACCCCGCAGTGTGAGCTTAGGTCCTCGGGATTCATCCCGCCATGGCTATGTTCACATGCTACTCCGGGCTGATAACTCATTGAGGCAGGTTCACCCACATGAGGGATTGGCTCCGACCTCTAAGAGAATGCGCATTAAGCATGTCACACACACGGCATACATCGAGGCATGTTCCGTATTCGTTCTGTGATTCCCAAACTGAATCATTACCTGAATATTGAAAGGCCGACACACGGCCAATAACAAGCTAACCATTCCGTTGATTCAATAAACGAATACACACTTATACCGATTTAAATTTCCATTCCCGCTTACTTACTCATGTCATTAATATGATTCTCTAGGCTGTAGGTCCCTTACTCCTGGCGATCAATCAAGGGTGTTCTCCCCTTCGAGGAGATGTAATTAACGCCGTGGCCTTTATGGCACAGCGGGTTTTGGTCTCGACCCGAACCACACAATCGTTTGATTAGTCAGACGGCGCGCACCAAGGGTTTCTTCGATGCCCGAATAAACCGTCACACACGTGACTGGCACGCCCTCACACTAAATAAATAAATTAAAAAATAATAATAAATAAATAAATTATTTAAAATTTAGTACGTCCACAAGTCTGGCACGCCCGGTGGGGCTGAAACCACCCTTCATCTCCTCGCCAAGACTAAGGGCCCTACAGGCCCCTTCTCAAAATACTAATTGTTTAATCTCCAATTGTCGGTCGCATTCCTGAGATCGTGATGGCCATCTCCTTCGGACCGCTCGTTGTTTCCAGCCATGCTACCCATGGTTACTTGGCTGTGCCGATCAAGTTCGGCAATTTCTCGCCCGTCGTCAGCTTCCCCAAGTTTTTGGGTGTCGCGTTCATGGAACTCCTGGATGCCCAGGAGACGGAGCTCGTCGCCACTGCAACAGCGACATCTGAAAGGACCAAGATGGTGGGCTGCTACATCCACCAAGCTGATTTTCACGCCTTCGCCAACCGGAAGCGCACACGGGATGCCAAGAGGGCAGCCAAGAAGAACACTGGCACACTGCAAAGCCGGCTGTCTACCTCGGGCAAGTCTGTTCTTGTCGGAGGACTCCGAGTATTCTTGAATGGCTGCCAGGCTAGAATCACAACTGGGAAGGTGGTCACGACCGTGCTGGTGCGTAACTCTTTTAAAGTACTGGCCTACGTCAAGATGGATCGTGCTGTGTCCAAGATGAGGGGAGGGTTGGCCCCAAAACCGGCCAAGTTCAAGCAGATCTGGGTGCCCAAGAGGGCCCGTGCTGTCCCCGCCATACGGGGAGATTCTAAGAGGGTCCACCCAAAAGGGCCAAAGGAAGATGTGCGGGCTGAGATGATAGCCCTGATTCACCCCTTACCTGCATCTACTGATCATACCCTGTCGGGAGAGATGTCTTGCCACCAGGAATGGTATGCCCCGCTGGGAGCTGGGCTGACAAGCCGTCAATGCCGCTGCAATAGCCCTATACCTCCATAAAAGTCGAGGGCAAGGATTTTGGTCTTTGAGAGGTCGACTGTCCTCCGAGGAGCACTCGCTAGAAAAATAAAGAAGAATGGAAGCATTCAATTCTTCACTTGCAACATGGTTGGAGTGGCCGGTCACTATGGGGTCTTGCCCCCGGATTATGACGAAGCCGCCGGGCACGCCGAGGGGCCGGCTACCAGAAGACAAGGGGAGGTGACTGATGTAGCCCAAGCCCACATTGAAGAACCCAACGTAGACCCGGTTATGATGGCCGTGAATGTGATTACCGCTGAGGATGATGGCGAGGAGCCGGTGCCAGCTTCAAATGTTTCGGCGGAAGGGCAATGTCATTCTCCTAGCTCTTCTATGCCCGATCCGACTACCATGATGACTATTCTGCAAAGATACCAACAAGAAATTGAAATGCTGAGAAAGCAACTCAGTGATATGAATATGCACGCTCTGACCCCAAGGCAGGTCAAGCTACCTCTTGAAACCTCATAGCAAGGTGCTAATGAATATGAAGCTTCCCTTCCGTCCACGGTCCCACAGCCGGCACTTGGTCATGTTGGGGGCATGGTCCCGATTCCACGGCTTGCTCCCCCGCTTTAGGGGACTACTACTATGATCCAACCAACGGTGCCAATGCCACCACTAATACAACAAGCCCTATGCTGTCCAAGTCCGGTTGGCCCGGCGATAATGAATAAAACAATGATAGAGCAAATGATTGAAAAGAAGTTGACAGATCGAGGCAGTGATGATTATGCCTCGTTCGATGTGTACAAGGTGCCGTACCCGATCCACCATTGTGACGACCCAAGATCCGGATACCGGGAAGAACCCGATACCATTCGAATCCTGGCCCTCCGCCCACGAGTCGGGAGGACTCGGAAGGGCTAAAAGGAGTGTGGAGGCACAAAGAAATAAGAAATAAAATAGGATAATTCAATAATTAACATAAATAAATAATCTAACTACAACAGAGTCCAGTCCAACAGAAGTACAGTCTAAGGCAGAAGAACGTATCCAACGCCAAGTGAACACTCGGCCCAGTGAATTGGTAACTAAGAACCTCCGCAGAGCACCCTCGAACCTCGAGGAAGAACTGTCGCACCGAAAAAGTACGGGTGAGCCTCCTGTCACAGGCTCAGTATGGATCCCACAGAACCCCAACCGTAAACAGCAGCGGTAGCGGAAAGCAGCAACGACAGTAGGAATAGTAAACACGATGGCCGGTAAAACCTCGGCTCTACAACTACTCCTACTATACCGGAAAAACATGCCCCGATCTCACCGTCGGGGAACCACCAGACTACAAACCACCCTGGTCACGCCGCCAGAGGAAACATCATGACAACCGTATAGTGGACCGAACATTACCTAGGAAAAACCCTCGGTGACGCTCACCGAAACCCTAGACCTCTACCTCGGGAAACCACCCGAAAACTATGAGTAAAACTATGTCTCGCAGATGAGAAACGGAACCTCGAGTCACTAAAAACTCACGTCACTTGACGGGAGCACTGCCCACCAGAAGCAAAGCCGGATACATCTACTGACGTCTTACACCGCGACTCAGGTGTCTCTCTACGATGCCCCAGGCGGAGACCAAGACACCGTACAGTAACCAAGAACACAGAACAAGGACTAGCTGGGGTCGCGCTCGTCAGCGCGGGTCCGACTGCCGCCAACTACGTGTGCACACACAGACCATGCGCCCTACGTCAGATCCTCTAGCTGGTTCTTCCCTCGAAGCCCGGACTCAGGCTGCGCGTGGGGGTCCTACGGTAACCAGCCTAAAAATCGTCTCTCTCGGGTAACGCTCTCCACCACTCTCGAGTGGGTTCGTACACGCATGCACAGGAAAGCTACGACTAGTGGGAGGTCACTAAACGTAAACACGGAAATCCACTCACGCACCCATCGTGAGTAACATGGAGTAGCAGGTGGCACGACGTCACCAGACTCTGGACAGCCCACTAAACCTACTAAATCCAACGGCTCTTAAGTCACAAGACTCGAGTTAAGACCGTCGTACACAACGGCACATCGTCATTAATCTAGACTAATCCCTAGGTCTGAAATCACTGTGACATGATTCCCAAGGTAGCTCACAAGCCGCCGAGACCATTCCCTTAAAAAGGGAACTCAAGAGCCCTCCAGTCCCAGGTTGGGCGACTGGACTCACAGTCCAATGCCACACACATGGCCCACTCGGAAACCACCTTCCGGAGAAACCCACGATGTGCGGGGAAACCCCACCGCACTCATACCAACACACAGTGACTCGATCTAGCGAGTACACGAAAGCCCGGAACACATGGGGTCACCCGGACCGTCCAAACCCACGGGTATGATAATCAAGGTAACACGGTACCTCTGGACACCAAAAACTCAGTCACAGAATCCACGGGGTGTCCGGGACATCCACGAGACTGAAAGTCGACCACTGGGTCACAATCAGGTCGACCGGGGATCAACACGGCGCAAACGAAACACAACTAGCACAGAAATAGGGTGGCGATCCTCCATTGGACCGCAAGGTCGAACCTAGTGGTCTACTCTGGACCGCAAGGACCCAAGTGGCGGTCGTGGCCTGACCGCTGGCGTCACCTAGCGGTCACTCGCAAGGTTGCTACCCAACCAGAAACCCGAACGACCAAAACCATAAAAATGGTCATGCCCTGACCGCAAGGCACTGCCTAGCGATCTTCACCAGACCACTAAGCTCTCCTGGCAGTCCATCGTGCGACCGCTACGCTTGAACCGACATAGGGGGACCCCTAGCACTCTCTACATGACCGCCAGGTAGCCTAGTGGTCTCTGGAAGGACCGCTAGGTCGTCCCGAGCGTGAAAACGGAAGAAACAGTGGAAAACTCCATTCCACGACCCGTTCACACCCATGTGAAGGGGAAAATAAGGGGAAACTAGTCCCCAACCTCTCTAGTACCGAGAGGACTCATTTAAACCCCAAAAATGGGATCAAAACGCAAGATCCAGCTCACACCCCAAAATCATGTATTTACCCCAAAATGCGGAAATAACTCCGCTCGGCTCACCATGGCCTACAAAACTCGTGGGAAAGGAAGTACGCGGGTTATGGAACCATACCCCTACCTCCACCAAAGATTCCACGCACCGAGGACGCCGATCCGCCAAGAAAACGCCGCACAAACTGCCGCGGTGCCCCGAACTTGCGGCCGAGCTTCGCCGCGCCTCCGTCCCTCGATCCTCGACCCGTCCTTGATGTCACCCGCCCCACGAACCTCGCTGTCTCACCCCCATCCCACTCCGTTGGCCACCGGAGAAGAGAGGGAGAGAAGAGAGGGAGAGAAGAGAGAGCGTGAGAAGAGAGAGGGAGAGAGTGAGAAATGAGAGATGGGGAGAGAGAGAAAGAGGTTGGTTTATATAGAAAATTCAAAAATTTCAAAAAATACCAAAAATAGGGAAAAATACTCCCCACCATCCTCAAAAAATGCACAACGCAGTGGTAACGTCCCGAAATCAGAGAACGTAATGGTTCACCCTACACGGGGTTCCGAAGGTCCGATAGATAAAAACACGCGTAAACCGCTAAACTCAATCTGGGACCCACAAAGCCGATCCGAAACCCACAGATCTTGACTCGAACAATGATATGAAAAACCCAGGGCATTACAACCATGCTGCCAAGAGACTACCTCCCAGCGTCAGCAAGCTGCCGAAGTTTGATAAATTCGACGGACAAGGCTCGCCAAAGGAGCATACAGCCTACTACATCAATGTGATGGGCGACCTGGCGACTGATGGGTCCTACTTGTTAAAATTCTTCGGGTCCTCACTTACGGGATGTGACGACCCAGCATCCGGATACCGGGTAAACCTGATACCACTTGGATCCTGAGAGGCCTCCCAAGAGCTATAAGGCTCCGAAGGGAAAGAAAGGTGTGTGCGGGTACATTGAACTTCAAGATAAAGCAGTAAACAATTATATCACTATGATCAGTATTGCTAAATTAACAGGAATAAAATTACATTTTCAATTAAACAATTAAAACTACAGAGTCCAGTCCAAAGAAAAGTACAGTCTATAGGGAAGAGAAACGCACTCTCAAGTTTCGGTAGCCCGACACTGGCAAAGCTGGCACTAAGAACCACCGCACGACACCTCAAAATCTCGAGGAAGAGCAGCTACACCTGAAAAGACAGGGGTGAGCCTTATCTCACTGACTCAGTAGGGGTACTGCGGATCCCCACCACGAAACAAACGCAGTAACACCAATGCTAAACAACAAAAGTAGTAGCAGGAGTAGCAACAGTACGAGTAAAGAGGAGAACAGCCGTACTACACAGAAACACGGCAGCCGATAGAACCTCGGCTCTCTAAACTACTTCGAACGGCAACAGAAGAGCAAACCCTGATCTCACACAGTCGGGAGTTGCCAAACCACCGATAAATCACAGACTCTTATCGCTAAGGCCTATGGAAACATACAAAGGCTCCACTAAGACCTACACAGCCAAAGTTACGGTCACGACTCCGCTGTCGTGCCTCCTGCACTGTCTACGGGTAGAACCACGGTAACCCTCTACCGGTACCATAGACCTCAATGTCGAAAGGACACAAAACCACGTATCAAGAGAATCACAAAGGCTCACGGTACACGAGAACCACAAGAGCCACAAGAACTATGTGTCATGTGACAGAAGCACCTCCTCACTAGAAGAAAAGTCAGATGCGTCCACTGACATATTACACTGCACCTCGGGTGTCTCCCACTCGCCTCGAACGTGGTAACTGAGACACAGAGCAAGTAACCAAGGAACAACAGTAATGAGTGACTAGTTAGGGTCACGCCCGTCGACGCTGATCCAACGCCCCTGACCACGTGTGCACACACAAGCTCAATGTCTTGAGCCATGTCTCTAGCTAGTTTCCCCCTCCCGTCGGACTCTAACGGCTAGACAAAGGGGCCCACGGCAACCAGCCTACAAACTATCTCTACCGGGAACTGCCCCGCCACCACTCCCAGGTGGGCTGACACACGAAAGTGTCGTGAGGCTATGACTAGTGGAGGCTCACTAGACACAGAGGCTCTCAAACAGAAATATCGAAGTACAGACAGACTAACGCGTACCTGTCACAAGTATCACGAAACATAAAGTAGCACACAACTACCAGACTCAGGATAGCTGACTAGACCAACTAAAATAACGATCCTTGAGTCACAATACTCGGGTCAAGATCGCAGTACAAAGCGACAACATGTCGACAAATCAGCCTAGTCCCTGGGTCAAAGAACCACGGTAAAACACATTATGGAAGCGGCACAGAACAGCCGGATCCACATCATCAATAATGAGTCCTCGGCCCCTTAGCCATTCATCGGACTCACAATTCCGCATAACGAGAAACACGAAACATGAGGGATCATCCAAGCCCTCTAACTACATTGGCACGCAAGATGAGATAATACGATATCTCCGAGTGTCCAAAGTACAATCTCGATCCCAATGGGACAACCGAGACATTCACGGGGTCACGTGTCAACCATTGGGTCACAACCGGGTTGACCAGAGACCATAACAATTCTCAAAATAACATGGCACACTACTCGGTATTACGGCACTTCCGAACACCCTATAACACGGTCATAGCCCTCATAGGACATCCGAGATATCCACGGGACCAAGGCTAACCAAGGGGTCAAAGCCATGCTAACCGAAAGCCAAACCAATGCGAAAGAAACACTCAGAAGACAAGATCGTCCGGACCCTCTAACAACACGGGCACGCCATACGAAGTACTACGGCACTTCCGGACATCCAATGACACAGTCACGAAACCCATGAGGTATCCAGGACATTCAAAAATAAGCACAATAGAATAGGGTAAGTTGACTCACAGCCCTAGTCAGATCACAATCGACCCTGATGCCTCGATCACAGGATCGCGGTCGTCATCTGGGTCGCAATGATCCATAGACACGGTAAAGACATGCGTCGGGATCACACATGATGCGGTACAAACACGCGTTGCGATCACACAAAGTCGCGGTGTTCACCTAGGTCACGATAATAGTCGCGACGAACACCTCGGGCGCGATAACACGTAGTCGCGGCCTCCTTCTAGGTCACGTTCACAGAGGATCACGGCCATCATCTAGATCACGTTCCAAACCGCCCTACTGTTTATCTTATTTCACAAGACGCGGTACCTGGTTGTTGCGCGTTCAATGGTAAACGCGACTTACACCCAGGGCACGTTCTCGTTAAGGTGTGAAAATCGTAAAACCTTACAAAACCCGATCTTTCTATGCCCCAATCGTCCCAGAACGATAGAAAAACATCCATAGACACGATGCCAACCTTCCACAAGCCGGAAGGGGCCAAACAAACCACAAAACGGCTATTAAACGGGCGATTTCCACAAATCAACCCAAAATGACTTACGTGGGCATCCGACCTCATACCGGCCCCAAATCGCGCACAAATGGAATCAAATATATGAACGGGAATCAAATCCTGACATTCCAGGGGTTCAAATTATACCATTTAAATCGAAACCATTGCATGGAACGGCGATTTCGGCTCACACCCCCGAAACATGATTTTTGCCCAAACATGGAAAAACCTGCTCATACTCGCGCCAATCGGCTTGAAATTGTGAGGAAAGGCAGGAAACAGGTAGAGTATCCATCCCCCTACCTCCACCGAAGATCTCGCGGGCCAAAAAGGCCAAATCCACGCCGAAAACCATCACTCGAACTCCACCGACACTTCGAATCCACTGTAGCAACTCGAAATTTTATATATGCATTTATATGCGAAAAAAATAATGAAAGATGAAAATAAAATAAATGATAAATATTTTTCTTTATGTATTTAATGTGTAGAATATATAAACGCGAATCCTATACCACGTGTTAACACGAACGGTGAGATTCACGGCACAATTCTGAGAAGACGAAGACGTCGATACTGTAGCAGTACTGTAACATCTGATTTAAGAGAGAATTATTAGCTCTAATTAAATCTTAATTAGTGGATGATGTAATTTCTTACCTAATTGAATAAATGAGGTCATAGATTATGTCATAAAGGGGGATTTATTTCAATATTTACATGTTAGAAATTAATGTCAACATAAGTTGGTGTAATAGTAACACGAGTTAGTGAAATAGAAAAATTGGGTGGAAAATTGACTTAGAATTAAATTAGCAATAAAACATCATTAAATAAATGAGGTAATTGATTATGTCATAAGGGGAGAGTTATTTCAACATCCATATGTTGAAAATTATTGCCAACATAAGTTGGTGAAATAGTAACATGGGTGGGTGACATAGAAAATTAGGTGGAAGATGGAATTAAATTAGTAATAAAATAATTATGGGACTTGACCTAGAAATAGGGCTGAGATCTTCCCTACTCAAAGCACAAATCCATTGGGGAAGTGCTGGTTGTAGAGAGGAGAAAATCTTGAAGTTTGGAGGAGTATTCTAAGTATTCTTCGTTCTTATTGTCCTTCCTCTTCGATCTTCCACTAGGTAGGTATTCTCTCAAGCTAAACTCAGAGTTGATGCATGAATTAGATGTAGATGCATGTCTACTTTGATTCTATACCATTTTCCCCAATTTTTATTGAGTATTAAGAATGTTGTCCATACAACTGGATATAAGATTCTAACCGAGATTTTTAACCGCCGGAAGATCCGTCTCGGATCACAGTGTCTGTCTAAGAGCGTGTTCCGGATACGCAATCTCCGCCCCAATCGTGATGTTTTCAGGTTCTAATTGAACCAATATATCATCTAGCATGTTAAATATGTCATGTTAAGTTACATATCATTCAAATTCACACACAATTAAGTTAAGGACATGGAAGATAATAATTCTATTCCATGAGCTTATATTTTCATCCTAGTTCTTGTTACCTTCATGATATCTTTGATCTCCATGACTATATTATCTTTCTTGCATGTTAAATGGAATATATATTATCTGTTAAAATTACATGGGGTTAGTTGCATGATCATGATCAATACGAGTTTAACGATTTCCATGTTATCGTGTTACCGTATTTTCGACAAGTCGCGTAGTTCGCTAGATTTCCAAAGAAGAACGGTGTCTAAGGAAAGAGGTCCACGGGAAAACACTTTAAGTGGATAAGTGGTTACTTAATTAGGTCCTCGTGAATACGAGGGGAGCCTCCTACTGTCTCATCTCTTACTTGGTCGTGATTCTTTGATTTTCTAGTTAAGCTCCGACTGCGAAAAATAGGATAGATTTTTCGCTAGAATTGTTCCTCATTTCCAACAAGTCGTGTAATTAGCAAGATTATCAAGAAAAACCGATGTCTAAGGAAAGAGGTCCACGGGCAAACGCTTTAAGTGGATACGTGGTTTCTTAATTAGGACCTCACGAATGCGAGGTGAGCCTCCCACTGTCCCACCTCTTACCTGGCCGTAATTCCTCGATTTTCTACCTAAACACCCAACTCTGAAAAACTTGATCTGAACCCGTTTTACGAGATTTTTCGCAAGGGCTGATTGTGCCTTGTCCGACAATCCAATCTTTTATCAACTTAATATCGTTAAACATGATGTCTTAAATCTTTTTCGAACTTCTCTTTCAACTACTTATAATTCTTATACTACTCATACCTCGAATGATAAATTTTGCTACATCTATACCTTTTTTAGTAACCTTTACCTTGAAATTCTTTGGCCATACATATTAAGTGAATGTCTAAATATACTTGGGATCTATGATCCATAACCCTAATGCTTGACGTTAATGGGGCCCGGTCTGGTCCTGGGGGGAGCGCCCAAAAGTACTTGTGCCCATGGGAGTTGAATGACCTGGTATGGCATTGCACCGAAGTGCTTGACTTGCTAGATTGATTTATGACATTTCACAGTTCGTGAATTACTTGACTTGCTTGAATACATGAAGTACTTGAATTACGTGAAATACTAGACTTGTACATACTTGCATGAAATGGCCAATTCCACAGTAATACTTTCTACATGATCATCCTCTACTTGAACTTTACTCTTGATATCTTGTCTACTTGCGATTCCATTCTTTACTCTCTCTCTCCTATTTATGTTCCATATTTTATTTATGTTTCTCGACATAGCACAGTAACTTTATCCACAAATGTTAATTACTTTAAGTTGCCTGGTATAGAGATATAAATCCTACTGAGCGTTTCGCTCACCCTGCATTTTCGGTTAACATTACAGGTAGTTCCGACGATGAACCCCAAACACATGGGGATGGGCAAGAGTGAAACGAGGGATCAAGTTCATCTTAGTTACCTAGGTTTATGAGTGTTGCTCTTGCTAGAGTTATATACTTGGAAGTTGTATTATACCTCTTAAGGCTTAATGTTGTTGTAAATCTTTATTTCAATGAAATAAAAGTATCCTCTTTTCATTATCTCTCTTTGTGGTTGGATCCTATTATACATGCTCTGATCGACACGAGTGTTACGACTCGTCGCGTCTCGATATTTCACGTTGGGGCGTGACAGTCTTTGTGGTATTAGAGCCTAGGTTTCATAAACCCTAGATTTCCCTTGATATAGGTTCTAGATGTTGATATAGAATTTTAGATGGAGTCTTAAACCTTTCCGATGAGATTGGGTAGAGCCATGGGCTAAACTTTAAGTAGGATAAATCAAGAAAATACACAAAATACTTAAGTTTTGTAGTTGTTGTTGCAGGCTTAATTTTTCCAATGGCTGTCGAGAGAGCTCAATGACGCGAGATCCAAAGGACGGTCCAAGGGCTGACCCAAGCGCTACAACAAATGGATCAAGGGGGAGCTAACTGTGAAGCTGGGGATTTACATAGGAACTTCAAAAATATGAACCCTCCCAAGTTCGCTGGGTCCACGGACTCGGATGAGGCAGAACACTGGGTGAAGGAAATCAAGAGGATTTTTTGAGTCATGCAATGTGTTGATGAGGAGAAGCTCCTACTCGCTACCTTTCAGTTATAAAGGGATGCCCGTACTTGGTGGGAGTCGGTCGAAGCAACTCTACCGCACGACCAGGTGTTGTGGGAAGAGTTTGTGAAACACTTCAACAACAAGTACGTCTCTGACCGAGTTCAAGAGAGGAAAGCTACCGAATTTACTTCCTTAAAGTAAAGGAGTTTGACAGTGGCGGAGTACGAAGCTCAATTCGTAAGATTGTCCCGGTACGCACCACACCTTGTGGGTATCGAAAAGATGAAGGCGAGGAGATTCTTAAATGGATTAAAGCCCCAGTATATTACTCAACTCGCCTTGATGGATATCCAAGTATATGTCGATGCGGTGAAAAGAGCCCAACTCATGGAAGATACAACGGAGATGTCTGATCGCATCCGGGGAAGAGATGCCAAGAAGGAGCCAATAACTAGCTCTGGTAACTTCAAGCCCTCCTTCGAGAAGAAGAGGCCCAATGATGGGTGTAACTCCCTTAAAGATGGGCGTAACTTCCAAAAGGACAAGAAGCCAAGATGGAATGATAAACAAATTGTCCCTTTTGTTACCCCATCAAAGGAACTATGCAAGCATTGTGAAAAGTCCGGACACAAGGCAGAGGAATACTGGAGAAGACTTGGTGCTTGTCTTCACTGTGGGAGTCGGGATCATAGAATCCCGAATTGTCCACTTCTTAACGAGCAAGCCCCGCCGGAGAAACTTCCGGTAGCTATCAAGAAGCAAGGAAGACTTCAAGCCCTTATTAATGCGGAACCTACCGAAGAAGGAGGCGTTGTGGAAGGTATTCTTTCTATTTGCTCAAAGCCCGCCTCTGTTTTATTTGACACTGGAGCCACGCATTCATTTATATCTAAGAGCTTTGCTGATACTTTTTCTATGAGGCATGTCCCGTTAAAACCCAAACTTACTATTACTACTCCTATTGGAGCGAGATCGGAGATTAAATATTTCTACCCTACTAGTGAAGTTCTAGTCAACGGTTACAACCTACCGACTGACTTAGTATGCATGGAGATGGAAGGATATGATATTATTTTGGGAGCTGACCGATTATCTACATATGGTGCTAGTGTTAACTGCAAATTGGGTACGATGACCTTTAGTGAGTACCCCAACCTCTTATTTTCTGGTGTCAGGCATTCTAGACACCTATCCCTTATTTCGGCCCATAAAGTCGATAAATTATTGAAGAAGGGTTGTGTGGCTTTCTTAGTTTCTATGACTATGGCCAAGCATAAGGAATCCAATTTAGAGAAAATTCCTATTGTTCGGGATTATTCTGATGTATTCCCGGACGAGTTGCCTGATATTCCTCCGGAGAGAGAAGTGGTCTTCTCTATTGATTTAATTCTGGGAGCTACACCTATTTCTAAGGCACCGTATCAGATGTCCCCTATTGAAATGAAGGAGTTAAAAGAACAACTGATGGAGTTATTGGAGAAGGGATTTATCCGACCGAGTACTTCACCATGGGGAGCCCCTATCTTATTTGTCAAAAAGAAGGATGGGTCAATGAGATTGTGTGTTGACTACCGACAATTGAACCAACTCACAATCAAGAATAAATATCCATTGCCGAGGATTGATGAACTATTTGACTAGATTTCGGGAGCTCGATATTTTTCAAAACTTGATCTCAGATCTGGTTATCATCAATTGAAGATCATGGAAGGGGATATTCATAAAATGCCATTCAGGAGTAGGTATGGACACTATGAGTTCACTGTTATGGGTTTTGGCCTAACCAATGCGCCTGTCGCATTTATGCAATTAATGAACAATGTATTCAGGCCACACCATGATCAATTTGTTGTGATCTTTATTGGCGACATTTTGATCTATTCTAAGTCAAAGATGGAGCATGAAGAACATCTCAAGAAAGTTTTGCAGTTATTAAGAGATCACAAGCTATATGCTAAGCTTAGCAAGTACGATTTCTAGCTAGAAGAAGTTTCTTTTCTAGGTCACATATTTTCCCAGAAGGGTATTATGGTCGATCCTTCAAAGGTCGAAGTTGTAAAGAATTGGGAGAGACCTACTAGTGTGACAGAAATTCGAAGCTTCTTGGGATTGGCAGGATATTATAGAAGATTTATTAAGGACTTCTCCAAGATCGTGGTATCTTTAACAAGATTAACAAGGAAGGAGACCCTTTATATATGGTACAAGGAATGTGAGAAAAGCTTTCAGACTCTAAAAGATTGTCTGACTACTGTCCCTATACTCACATTGCCTATGGAAGGAGGAGGATTTGAAGTTTATATTGATGCATCCGGAATTGGCTTAGGCTGTGTATTGATGCAACATAGCAAGGTAATCGCTTATTCCTCAAGGAAATTGAAAAAGCACGAGGAGAATTATCACGTACATGACTTAGAACTGGGGGCTGTAGTCTTTACCTTGAAGATTTGGCGACATTATCTCTATGGTGAGGCTTTCATTATGTATTATGAGCACAAGAGCCTCAAGTACTTATTCTCTCAAAAAGAACTCAATATGAGACAAAGAAGGTGGTTGGAATACTTGAAGGATTTTGATTTCTCTATACAGTACCATCCAAGAAAAGGTAATGCCGTAGCAGATGCTCTTAGTCGGAAGCCGATGGCATTATTATCGAACCTAATGATTAAAGAATGGCAATTGTTAGAGCAAATGGCAAACTTAGACCTCAATGTTGAGGAGAAGGGAGAAGGAGTCTTGATTGCAAATATTAGATTTCAACCCAAGTTACACTAAGAAATTAAAGAGTTACAAGATGATGATCCATTGATTGTTGAAATTAAAGATAAATTAGATCAACGGCCGGATTTCATTTTGGAGAATGATGGAAGGTTACTTTTCCGAGGAAGAACCTGTGTGCCCAATTGTTCTACCATGAAGAGCAAAATCTTAGAGGAGACACATCGATCGAGGTACACTATTCATCCCGGTGCCACAAAAATGTATCGAGATCTCAAAATAACCTTTGGGTGACCTAACATGAAAAGAGAGGTAGCCGAGTTCATGAGCCGATGCTTGGTTTGCCAACAAGTTAAAGCCGAACATCTCAAGCCGGCTGGTAGGCTAAAACCTCTCGAGATACCAGAATGAAAATGGGATAGTATTGGCATGGATTTCATAGTTGGATTGCCAAAGACCCGAAGTGGATTTGATGCTATATGGGTGATTGTGGACCGACTAACTAAGTCCGCTCACTTCTTGCCCATCAAAACCAAATGGACCGTGGATGTTCTAGCTGCCCTATATATCGAGGAGGTTGTAAGGCTGCACAGTATTCCAACTTCTATTATTCCGGATAGAGATCCGAGATTCACCTCTCACTTCCGGTATTGCAATCATTTTTGGGTACTAGGCTGAATTTTAGTATGGCTTTCCACCCTCAAACAGATGGACAAACTGAGAGGACGAATCAGATCATCGAAGATATGTTGAGAGCTTGCATGATAGATTTTGGCGGAAGTTGGCATGAACACTTGTCCTTGACTGAATTTGCATATAACAATAGCTATCAGTGTAGCATACAAATGGCGCCTTTTGAAACACTATATGGCAGGAGTTGTAGATCACCTCTATGCTGGAGTGAAGTTGGAGAGAAAGGATTGATTGGCCCCGATATTATTCAATATACAACTCACAATATTCAGTTAATTTGTGAAAGGCTGGAAATTGCTCAATCACGGCAAAAGAGTTATGCCGATAATCGAAGAAGAGACCTTGAATTTCAAGTGGGAGAGCATGTCTTCTTGAAAATTTCACCCACGCGAGGAATTAAAAGGTTTGGTATCAAAGGAAAGTTGGGTCCAAGATTTATTGGCCCTTTTGAGATTCTGGAAAGAATCGGGAAAGTAGCATACAAGCTGGCTTTGCCTCCACAATTGGCTGGTGTCCACGATGTATTTCATATATCCATGTTGGGGAAATATGTGTATGATCCTTCGCATGTAATTCAATTCGATGACTTAAAGTTACAAAAGAATTTGTCTTATGAAGAAAGACCGATCAAGATATTAAATCGAATGTTACACCAGCTGAGGAATAGGGCTATACCAATGGTAAAAGTCCAATGGAGCAAGCGTGGATTCGAGGAAGCTACCTGGGAATTGGAGGAGTCAATCAAGAAGAAGTATCCGGATTTGATCTCAGGTTAGAATTTTGACACCTCTATTTGAAATTTTACAATTATATGAATTATGTGAATTTGGAGGACCAAATTCTTTTTAAGTGGGAGAGGATGTAGCAACTCGAAATTTTATATATGCATTTATATGTGAAAAAAATAATGAAGGTTGAAAATAAAATAAATGATAAATATTTTTATTTATGTCTTTAAAGTGTAGAATATATAAACGTGAATCCTATCCCACGTGTTAACATGAACGGCGAGATTCGCGGCACGATTCTGAGAAGGCGAAGACGTCGGTACTATAGCAGTACTGTACCTTCCGATTTAAGAGAGAATTATTAGCTCCAATTAAATCTTAATTAGTGGATGATGTAATTTCATACCTAATTGAATAAATGAGGTCATAGATTATGTCATAAAGGGGGATTTATTTCAATATTTACAGGTTAGAAATTAATGTCAACATAAGTTGGTGTAATAGTAACATGAGTTAGTGAAATAAGAAAATTAGGTGGAAATTGACTGAGAATTAAATTAGCAATAAAATATCATTGAATAAATGAGGTAATTGATTATATCATAAAGAAGATTTATTTCAACATCCACATGTTGGAATTATTGCCAACATAAGCTGGTGTAATAGTAACATGGGTGGGTGACATAGGAAATTAGGTGGAAGATGGAATTAAATTAGTAATAAAATAATTGTGGGACTTGGCCTATAAATAGGGATGCAATCTTCCCTACTCAAAGTACAAATCCATTGGGGAAGTGATGGTTGTAGAGAGGAGGAAATCTTAAAGTTTGGAGGAGTATTCGAAGTATTCTTCATTCTTATTGTTCTTCCTCTTCGATCTTCCACGATGTAGGTATTCTCTCAGGCTAAACTACTCAAATTGATGCATGAATTACATGTAGATGCATGTCTACTTTGATTCTATACCATTTTCTCCAATTTTTATTGAGTATTAAGAATGTTGTCCATACAACTGGACATAAGATTCTAACCGAGATTTTTAACCGTCGGAAGATCCATCTCGGATCACGGTGTCTTTCTAAGACCGTGTTCTGGATGCGCGATCTCCGCCCCAATCGTGATGTCTTCAGGTTCTAATTGAACAAATATATCATCTAGCATGTTAAATATGTCATGTTAAGTTGCATATCATTCAAATTCACACACGATTAAGTTAAGGGTATGGAAGATAATAATTCTATTCCATGAGCTTATATTTCTGTCCTAGTTCTTGTTACCTTCATGATATCTTTGATCTCCATGACTATATTATCTTTCTGACATGTTAAATGTAATATATATTATCTTTTAAAATTACATGGGCTTAGTTGCATGATTGTGATCAATACGAGTTTAACGATTTCCATGTTATCGTATTTTCGACAAGTCGCGTAGTTCGCTAGATTTTCAAAGAAGAACGGTGTCTATGGAAAGAGGTCTACGGGCAAACGCTTTAAGTGGATAAGTGGTTACTTAATTAGGTCCTCGTGAATACGAGGGGAGCCTCCCACTATCCCACCTCTTACCTGGCCGTGATTCTTCGATTTTCTAGTTAAGCTCCGATTGCGAAAAATAGGATATAATTTCCGCTAGAATTGTTCCTCATTTCCAACAAGTTGTGTAATTAGCAAGATTCCCAAGGAAAAATAGTGTATAAGGAAAGAGGTCTATGGGCAAACGCTTTAAGTGGATAAGTGGTTTCTTAATTAGGACCTCGCGAATGCAAGGTGAGCCTCTCACTGTCCCACCTCTTACCTGACCGTAATTTCTTGATTTTCTAGCTAAACACCCGACTGTGAAAATTTTGATCTAAACTCATTTTACGAGATTTTTCGCAAGGGCTGATTGTGCCTTGTCCGACAATCCAATCTTTTATCGACTTAATGTCATTAAACATGATGCCTTAAATCCTTTTCGAATTTCTCTTTCAACTACTTGTAATTTTTGTACTACTCATACCTCGAATGATACATTTTGCTACATCTGGACCTTTTTTAGTAACCTTTACATTGAAATTCTTTTGCCATACATATTATGTGGATGTCTAAATATATTTGGGATCTATGATCCATAACCCCAATGTCTGGCGTTAATGGGGCCCGGTCTGGTACTGGGGGGAGCGTCCGAAAGTACTTGTGCCCATGGGAGTTGAATGACCTGGTGTGGCATTGCACCGAAGTGCTTGACTTGCTAGATTGATTTATGACATTACACAGTTCATGAATTACTTGACTTGCTTGAATACATGAAGTACTTGAATTACGTGAAATACTGAACTTGTACATACTTGCATGAAATGGCCAATTCCATAGTAATACTTTCTACATGATCGTCCTCTACTTGAACTTTACTCTTGATATCTTGTCTACTTGCGATTCCATTCTTTACTCTCTCTCTATTCATGTTTCATATTTTATTTACGTTTCTCGACATAGCATAATAACTTTATCCAAAAATGTTAATTACTTTAAGTTGCCTGGTATAAAGATATAAATCCTACTGAGCGTTTCGCTCACCCTACGTTTTCAGTTAACATTGTAGGTAGTTCCGACGATGAACCCCAAACACATGGGGATGGGCAAGAGTGAAATGAGGGATCAAGTTCATCTTAGTTACCTAGGTTTATGAGTGTTGCTCTTGCTAGAGTTATGTACTTGGAAGTCGTATTATGCCTCTTAAGGCTTAATGTTATTGTAAACCTTTATTTCAATGAAATAAAAGTATCATCTTTACATTATCTCTCTTTGTGGTTGGATCCTATTATACATGCTCTGACCGACACGAGTGTTACGACTCGTCGCGTCTCTATATTCCGCGTCGGGGTGTAACATCCATGCTCAAGATCATGCCAACGCCACGCCCCGTTCCTTGCGCCTTCACGCTCCACGACACCTCCACGCCGTCTCCACGTCATCCCCGAGCCTCCTCCGTCGGCCGTCGGAGCAGAGGGTGAAAGAGGAGAGAGAACGGAGGGGGAGAGAGTGTGCACGGTGAGAGGAGAGAGGGGGTGAGGTGAGGGTTAAAGAGGAAAAGAAAAACAAAGAAATTACGAATATTTCTGAAATTTGATTTTTGGCCCGAAATTTCATAAAATAAAAAAAATATGAAAAAATAGCCTCTGTGATCCTCGGAAAGGGCACAACGCACCTGCGGCATCCCGGAGTCTCAAAACTCAACGGTTCCCTCTCCACGGGGTTCCGCAAGCTATACAACAGAAAAACCTGAGTGGATCGTAAAACACGATCCGGGACCCACGAAAGCGCTACGAAAGCTCTCTGATTCCGATCCGAAGGATCCAAAGTATTACATCCTCCCCTCCTTTAAGAAATTTCATCTTTGAAATTTAAGGAGCCAACAGGGAATAGGGAAGAACAACCTAAACAGCTGGCGAAGCTCTCCAAGCTCCAGCCAAACCTCTAACACACAAAAACACGATAACACGATTTTTGAAAAACATAATTCAGAGGAACACTGCCAGACCATGATCACAGGCACAATCATCATGCTCCGGATCTCAAAGCACATCGATCCACAGAACGAGCACGGCACACAAAGGAACACAAGTCTGCACTACTAGAAAAAGCGGGAATACAGACGGATACCGGCCGTCTGAAATCCCGCTTTTTCTAGTTGTGCTGGCACCTCCAAATCATGGCATCGGCGCTTTTGTCTCACAAAGCAAGGAGACACGATCCATGCCACATAACAGCCACTGACAAAAATCTCATACTCGACGGACAACACAAGCATCAACTCGCACAAGGAAGACAGTCACCTCAGCTGACTGCTCCAACAATCGGCTTCCACGCCATAATAATAAGCGAAACTAGCACGCAGAATGCCAATGACACCACTGGACAAAAAACATAATCAAGTCGGTCCTCACTTAGACATTACATCTGATTCGAGTTTCACGCCAACTCTGCCATCTTAGGAGAGTGCAACAAAACCAACCGACAAGATCTTGGTCCACACAATTCCAAACTCAGACTCACAGGGAACTCCTCCCAAGCTGACCACATGCAACAATCCAATGCACAACCTCAAACAACACTTGCGAATCCCTGACTTTGTTCTCAACACAAAACCACAGGACACAACCACAGACTGGGTCACATCAAGGTAAAATTACAACTGACCACACGGCTAAAATCTAGCCACTCGCAGCTCACCTACAGGGACCCACAAACAATCTCTCAGAAAATGCATCTCTAGGACCACGATCACGTCCCGAGAGCACAACTTCCAAGAAATGCAAAAAAAGGGGATACTCAACCGGCATATTCATCGACATATTTCCCCCAATTCTCAAACTTGCCAGTGCCAATAACCACAATGCCTATAACAAATGGCACGGCAACCAACATCATTAAGGCGCACATAGCCAAGACAATGTCACATCGAGGAAGCAATCATCTCGGTTGGTCAGAATCTTCCAACCCTACGATCCTCGACTTGTGGGTTATGAGCCCACACGCTTCCGCTGCGTACTCAACACAACCCACATAGGCATCACAGACAACTCAACATCCGCATCTCAGCACACCTCTCGGCGCCATCGCAATTCATGAAACTACAATATACCACGCCTCGAGTACCGATCCTGCCAACCACCAATCACAAGTTGCCATAGTGCAAACCATCGTGCCAAGAGCCACAGCACAAGCCACAACTTAACCTCAAAATAATGCCACAAGGTAAGATGAGAAAGTCAAGCTCGGCTAACAATAGCTCACCATGAAGGAAATCCTTAGCTCACCCGAGCACTCTCTCAGTCAGGGCATCCAAACAATCACCTCAAACACAACCTTAACACCTCAGGGGCTGATCGAACCTCAAGCTGGGATGGCCAAAATAACATTAATCTCCTTCGGAGAACATGCACGGACACACACCAACGATAATTCCCATCAGCCACCTGATCACGCCATGAAAATCTTGAACGCCGCACCATAGACTCACGCCTGCCGACAAACTATGCCCAACATAGCACAATCGAGACCAACACCTCGACGAAAGAAGAACTCTCCATCACATCCTGACGAGAGCAAAACCATCATCACAGCGCCAACACAGCGCACACGATCTTTCACGCGAGAAGCAAAGCGGTAACGTAACACAAAACCTATGCCAACTATCGACTGTACTGGACCTTATGGACTCTGATCACTACAATATCTCAAATTCCCATGTACTTTCCACACCACTCGCACTGATACCAACTGTGACAACCCAGCATCCGGATACCGGGTAAACCCGATACCACTTAGATTCTGAGAGGCCTCCCAAGAGCTGTAAGGCTCCGAAGGGAAAGAAAGGTGTGTGTGGGTACATTGAACTTCAAGATAAAGCAGTAAACAATTATATCACTATGATCAGGATTGCTAAATTAACAGGATAACATTTACATTTTCAATTAAACAATTAAAACTATAGAGTCCAGTCCAAAGAAAAGTATAGCCTACAGGGAAGATAAACGTACTCTCAAGTCAAGGGTAGCCCGACACTGGCAAAGCTGGCACTAAGAACCACCGCACGACACCTCCAAATCTCGAGGAAGAGTAGCTACACCTGAAAAGATAGGGGTGAACATCGTCTCACTGGCTCAGTAAGGGTCCCACGGATCCCCACCACGAAACAAACACAGTAACAACAGTGCTAAACAACAAAAGCAGTAGCAGGAGTAGCAACAGTAAGAGTAATTAAAGAGGAGAACAGTCGTACTATACAGAAACACGACAGCCGATAGAACCTCGGCTCTCTAAACTACTCCGAACGGCAACAGAAGAGTAAACCCTGATCTCACACAGTCGGGAGTTGCCGAACCACCGATAAATCATGAACTCTTATCGCTAAGGCCTATGGAAACAGACAAAGGCCCCACTAAGACCTACACGGCCAAAGGTATGATCACAACTCTGCTATCGTGCCTCCTACACTGTCTACGGGTAGAACCACGGTAACCCTCTACCAGTACCCTAGACCTCAGTGTCGAAAGGACACAAAACCACGTATCAAGAGAATCACAAAGGCTCACAGTTCATGAGAACCACAAGAGCCACAAGAATTATGTGTCATGTGACAGAAGCACCTCCTCACTAGAAGAAAAGCCAGATGCATCCACTGACGTCTTACACTACGCCTCGGGTGTCTCCCACTCACCTCGAACGTGGTAACTAAGACACCAAACAAGTAACCAAGGAACAACAGTAACGAGTGACTAGTCAGGGTCACGCCCGTCGGAGCTGCTCTAACGCCCCTGATCACGTGTGCACACACAAGCTCAATATCTTGAGCCAGACCTCTAGCTGGTTTTCCCCTCCCGTCGGACTCTAACGGCTAGACAAAGGGGCCCACGGCAACCAGCCTACAAACCGTCTCTACCGGGAACTGCCCCACCACCACTCCCAGGTGCACCGACACACGAAAGTGTCTTCAGGCTACGACTAGTGGAGGCTCACCAGACACAGAGACTCTCAAATAGAAATACCGAAGTACAGATAGGCTAACACATACCTGTCACAAGTACCACGGAACACAAAGTAGCACACATCTACTAGACTCAGGACAGCCAACTAGATATACTAAAACAACGATCCTTGAGTCACAAGACTCAGGTCAAGATCGTAGCACAAAGCGACAACATGCCGACAAATCAGCCTAGTCCCTGGGTCAAAGAAGCATGGTAAAACACATTATGGAAGCAACATAGAACAGCAGGATCCACATCATTAATAATGAGTCCTCGGCCCCTTAGCCGTTCATTGGACTCACAATTCTGCATAACGAGAAACACGGAGCATGAGGGATCATCCGAGCCCTCTAACCACATTGGCACGCAAGATGTGATAATACGATATCTCTAAGCGTCCAAAGTACAGTCTCGATCCCAACGGGACAACCGAGACATTCACGCGGTCACGTGTCAACCACTGGGTCACAACCGGGTTAACCGGAGACCATAACAATTCTCAAAACAACATGGCACACTACTTGGTATTACGGCACTTCCGAACACCCTATAACACGATCATAGCCCTCATAGGACATCCAAGATATCCAAGGGACCAAGGCTAACCAAGGGGTCAAAGCCAAGCCAACCGGAAGCCAAACCAGTGCGAAAGAAACACTCAGAAGACAAGGATCGTCCGGGCCCTCTAACAACATGGGCACGCCATACGAAGTACTACAACACTTCCTGATGCGGGACGGACACGGGGACCGACTCTACGTGGTATGAACCTCGGACTCTAGATGCAGACACAACCAACAACACATGATGGGAGAGACACTAGGCCCGACATGAAGAGCTCCTATGGGCTATACGTCGCTAACAGAAACGTAAGCTCACTCGTCGTCCCAAGCGAGGGA
This sequence comes from Amorphophallus konjac, assembly GCA_022559845.1. NCBI lineage: Eukaryota > Viridiplantae > Streptophyta > Magnoliopsida > Alismatales > Araceae > Amorphophallus > Amorphophallus konjac. Next base: position 86,818,975 of record CM040128.1, read on the forward strand.
AACGCGGATCGTGCGCGGTTGAAGAACCGGCAGAGTTCACGGGTAGTCGACTCACTTCCGGACTCGGATCGAGTCACGGGACGGGTCACTCTCACACTCACAATGGTGACATAGACTCACGGGCTAGTACCTATCGCTCTCGGTAGCGGCAAAAGACCATATACTAAACTAGCAAGCGAATGCCGAGAAGTTGAGACCTTTACCTCCACGCACCCGGCGTGGCGAAGACAACCCCGGCCAATTCACGGACTCCCGGTTAACAATATTACAACAGTACAATAATTTGACCCACTCCACCTAGGGAGGTAAAAGGTCACATGTGGGGCCCGGGAATCACGCAAATCGGGTTGACGGGCAGCATCTTGATGTTGCCCGGCGGTGCCGAACTCCGCGTTTTCGTGCTTTCCGAACGGCAGATTCTACGGGTCCGTGGGGCCCACGGACGACACTGTCCTCCGGATCTGCGGGGGTGGGACCCGCTGTGATGGGGACCCCTGGTGGCGAGCCTCCAAGGACGGCGGTCGGCCGGAAACACCGATCGGGGGTCGATCGGCCCCGATTCCCAATTCGTGAACTAGCTGCCCACGGATTTCTAGTTCTGTCCTCCGACGCGCGCTCCGGCGAGAATGGCCGCTGCAATCAATCTCGACGTCGGATCGGGGCGCATGAGCTATCGCTGGAAAGCTCTCTTGAAATCATTCGATCTAGGCCCAGAGAGATCTGCTGGATCTGGTCGGATCTATACTTTACTGAATTTACAAGCTCCTGTTGTACAGTACCCGAAACCTCAGATCTGCAGGTGAGTTGTCTGAGAACTGCCTTGACCGTAAGGTAGGTGGCCGATTCAGCTCCTAATCTCTTCACGAAAGTTGTAGGATTTTGAACAAGGAAAACAAGGATATTTTTTGTGGACTGATTGGAGGTGGCTGTGATTTGTTAGGATTTTTTTACTGGAAGGTGGTCGGATCTGGGAACAGGTGGACAACACTGTAGCTAGCTCTGAGAATGAATTTTGAAAAATAGGTGGAGGGCGGATCAAAAATCAAGAACAATCATGGGTGGAGGGGTTGATGGATGGAACTCCCAGTAAAATTGGGAGCTCCAGAAAAAATCAAAAGATGGGTCGGAGATGTGAAACTCAGGAAAGGTGGAAATCAGAACAGGAAGCAGACAGATCTGGTAATTAAAGTTGGGAGAAAATGAAAAATTATCAAAGGGGATCTTTATGACCAACCAAATTTTGTGGGACGTGTTTGACACCTCTAAAACATCCCCTCAAAATCCCATATCGAAAGGAGCTCGTGGCTGACTTCAGAATTTCGTGGAAGGGGCAGTGGTCGGCTGAAGACAGAACTCCGGCGATCCCGATGGCGGTGCGGTGGCGGCTCGTGGCGGCGGCGATGATGACCGGAACCGATAGGGAGGAGTCACACCTCCAGAAGGTAGCCTTCTCAGTTGCAAGGGGGAGAGGGAGAGAGGGCGAGGGGGGTGCCCAAGGGCTGCTCCAAGGATTTTCCAAGTTCAAATGGCATTAATTCATCAAAAATGAAATTACAAGCATATATAGGTTACATGTCTAATCAATCCTCAACTGTTGGTTCTAGGGATGGGAGATGGAGGGCTGGGATTGCATGTGACCATCCACAAAAATTAAAATTAAAAATACAAGGGGGGGCAGCCCATTGATTGAGGAGGCAAGGGGGGACATGGTAGGTGGGGGTGGGTTGGAATTGTTGGCATTTTCATTCCAATGTCCCCCACTTGGCCCACCCTTCTAGAAGCCACCATTTGAATGGTTGACCGACCCCACATGGGGCCCTAGGGATGAGGTGGATCAATGGGAGGGGGCCTGGGGTCCCGTGGGGCCGAGGGGTCCCATTTTTACAAATAAGCCCCTCTTACAATCAAAATTACATACCTAATAAAATGAAGTAAACACACATTAAACACAAATAAAGTCTAACTAAATATGATAAATGTCGGGACTCATGGGGGAGTCTCCAGGCTGTCTCCGAGCCAGATGGATGCTGAGGTGGCTCGAGTCGTGCTCTGTGTGCGGTACCGGTGGCTCGGCGTGTCGCGCCGCTCAACTGCTCTGGTGTCCGCACCACTTCCGGACATCCAATAACACAGTCACGGAATCCATGAGGTATCCGGGACATTCACAAGGAAAAAATGAGCACAATAGAATAGGGTAAGTCGACTTACAACACCACTGGGTCGACTCACAGCCCTAGTCAGATCACAATCGACCCTGAAGCCTCGATCACATGATCGCGGTAGTCACCTGGGTCGCAATGATCCATATACGCGGTAAAGACATGCGTCATGATCACACATGACGCGGTATAAACACGCGTCACGATCACACAAAGTCACGGTGCTCACCTGGGTCGCGATAATAGTCGCGGCGAACACCTCGTGCGCGATAGCATGTTGTCGCGGCCTCCTTCTAGGTCGCATTCACAGAGGATCACGGCCATCATCTCGTTCATGTTCCAAACCGCCATACTGTTCATCTTCTTTCACGAGATGTGGTACCTGGTTGTTGCGCGTTCAATGGTAAACGCGACTTACACCCTGGACGCGTTCTCGTTACGATGCGAAAATTGTAAAACCTCACAAAACCCGATCTTTCCATGCCCCAATCATCCCAGAACAATGGGGAAACATCCATAGACACGATGCCAACCTTCCACAAGCCAGAAGGGGCCAAACAAACCACAAAATGGATATCAAATGGGTGATTTCTTCACATCAACCCAAAACGACTTACGTGGGCATCCGACCTCATACCGGCCCCAAATCGCGCACAAATGGAATCAAATGAACGGGAATCGAATCCCGATATTCCCGGGGTTCAAATTATACAATTTAAATCGAAAACCATCACCTGGAACGGCGATTTCAGCTCACAGCCCCGAAATATACTTTTCGCCGAAACATGGAATAACCCGCTCATACTCGCGCCAATCGGCTTGAAATCGCGAGGAAAGGCAGGAAACAGATAGAGTATCCATCCCCCTTCCTCCACCGAAGATCTCGCATGCCTAAAAGGCCAAATCCATGCCGAAAACTATCACACGAACTCTGCCGGCACTTCGAATCCACGCTCGGAATCGTGCCAGCGCCACGTCCTGTTCCTTGCGCCTTCACGCTCTACGACACCTCCACGCCCTCTCCACGTCATCACCAAGCCTCCTCAGTCGGCCGTCAGAGCATAGGGGGAAAGAGGAGAGAGAATAGATGTGGAGAGAGTGAGCACGGTGAGAGGAGAGAGGGGGTGAGGAGGGTTAAAAAGGAAAAGAAAAAAATATAAATATTTCTGGAATCTGATTTTTGGCCCAAAATTTCATAAAATCAAAAAAATAAGAAAGAATAGCCTCCACGATCCTCGGAAAGAGCACAATGCACATGCGGCATCCCGGAGTCTCAAAACACAACGGTTCACTCTCCACGGGGTTTCGCAAGCTATACGGTAGAAAAACCTGAGTTGATCGTAAAACTCGATCTGGGACCCACGAAAGCGCTCCGAAAGCTCTCCGATTCTGATCCGAAGGATTCATGGTATTACACGTGACTTGGTTTCGAATGGTACTCCAACTTGCTAGCTGGAGCAATTAACGATTGGCCAGATATGCAGCGACAATTCCGGGTGCGGTTCCATGTAGCCGAAAGAGAAGTAACCATCGCTGAGCTCTATGCCTCCAAGCAGTGGAACGATGAGACAACTTTGGATTACATTAAAAGATGGTGGAATCTCCGTATGAGATGCAAACTTCCGCCACATCAAGAAGATGCAGTTCAAATCTGCAAACAGAATTTGAAGCGGGAGATCCTCGAAAAGATGATCGGGATTAAGATTAAGTCTTTTGACCGGCTAAACAATGTGGTGGCCGAGATCGAGGCTTTCCTCTCCAGCTGCCCTCACACTCCCACTTCTCAGCCAGAAGGCCCGATTTGCCGATAAATAGCCAGCACCGAAGGAAGCTTGTATGATTGACTTCAAGGAGTTCAAGCTACAGAAGAATAAAGATAAAGGGGTTGTCAACCCTTCCCTTGCTAAACCCAATGAACAACAAGAGGGCCCGTCCTTGCGGAGCAAAATGAAGAAGGTGTACTCCTTCCCCAAGGAGGGGACCCGGGCCTTGTTTGAATGGGCCACCCAATATAACAAAGTCACTCTCCCAGAGTCAAAGAGGCCGGCAGACGCTAGAAGAAAAGATGATCCCCGCTTTTGCTCGTATCACCAAATGATCGGGCACTCCATTGAATATTGCTACCCCGTCAAGGATGCTATTGAACGGCTAATCCGGAGAGGGGAGCTGCAAATGGGAGAGCACAGGGTTGATCGTCCCCATCCTCATGAATTGCCTGATCTAAAAAGGGAAATCAACATGGTATCTTTAGACCCGCTACTACCTGAAGGGCATATGGCAGCTGCAAAAGAAAATGAAAGAAAGAAACTGAAGAATAAAAGGGGTAGCATTGTTCTCCCCTGTAATACATTGTCTACCTCGCCCGGCATGGGCCGAGCTGTTGAAGAGGAAGATGAATAACCATGTGGTCTACCGCCCGGGAGAGAGGCACGCTACCACGCCCCTCCTCTACATGAGACTATGGAGGCAAGAATGTCAACCCTTGAGGGATGGGACATTTTCGGCAGCAACAATAAGTCGTCGCTGGTCCCGCTTAGAATTGAAATGGAAGGCTGCACTTCCGGCTCTCCCCAACTTGACTCTGCCACAGTAGCAGAGCTGTATCAGAAGCTTCAAGAAGTCGAAGTGCTGAAGAGAAGATTAAACAAAATGGGTTTATACCTAGCTATACCCGGTCAGGTCGGGTCATCATCCGAGGCTTCGCCGGGTGGCATTGAGCCATCTGAAACCTCACCTGATGCGGGACGGACACGCGAACTCGACTCCAATTGGAAATGTAATCCTGGGACTCTAAGCAAGCTCGCGATCGTCCCTAATGAGGGAAGCGTACGGACGTGCACGGTTGAGAAACCGTCAAAGAGGTAGGGTGGTCAACTCACAAGTTTGTGCCCGGATCGGGTCATGGGACGGTCTCGCTCTCTCTCGCAGTAGCGGTGATATAAAAAGTATAGCGAGCTACGATCCTAGCATGCTCTCTAGCAGCGGCATAAAAAATATATACGAAATAAAGCAAATATCGAGATGGGAGCGAATACGATACCTCCACGCTACCGGGCGTGGGGAAGACTTCCCGGTCGATCTCGTACTCCCGAAACAGTAAATACATAATAATTACAACAAGACAAATTATTGCCCATAAAGGGTGACACAGCGGGACCCGGGAGTAGCGGGTTCGGGTTGACGGGCGGCTTCTTGCGTAGCTTCGGCGGCACACGTACTCACGACCGTGGGGCCCATGCGCTGGTCCGAGGGGCCGTGTGGGACCGGGGTGGCACCACTGTGGTGGGGACGCCTGGAGGGCAGCTCCCTGGGACGGCGGTATGCTGGTTCGCCGGTCGGAGGCCGGGCGGCTCCGATCTTCACTCGTCGGAGTTGCTGCCCACGGATCTGAACTGCTATTTCAGACCCGCGCGTCCCGACGAAATCTGCTGCTGCGATCACTCTCGATGTCGGATCGACGCACGAGAGCTACCGATGAAAATCTGACTTGAAATCCTTCGATCTATGGCCAGAGAAGAAAACTTGAATTTTCCGTTGATGGCCTTTGTCGAATTTTCAAGCTACTGACTCACAGGATCTGAAAACTCAGGGTAGATTTGAGTTTTCCTGAGAGTTGGCGTTGACTGTAATGTAGACCTTCGATTCAGCCTTTGAGCCCTTCATGAAAGTTGTAGAGTCCGAAGAGAGGAAAACGGGGATATATCTTATGAAAGGTTTGGTGAAAGTTTCAATTGTTTGGGGATTTTATACTGACTCGGGGTCGGATCTGGACAGTAGAAACAGAACTGAAGTTGGGGGAAAGACACAATTTCTAAAAATAGGTAGATGACTTTTGAAATTCGACGAAAATTTGTGGAGGATGGGGATGGTAGACAGAACCTCCAATAAATTTTGGGATTCAAAAAAAAATCAAAAAGGGGGTTGAAAGGGGAAAGAACTAAGCTTCTGCTACATAGATCTGAAAAGAGACAGATCAGGAAGATAGAAATACACGAAAATGGAAAAATATAAAAAAGGTGAAATGACGGGATAATATTACTGGAGGTTGAAAATCAAGTGGGGAACCAACCCTGAAAATTTCAACTCCAGATGATGTCGGAGTTTGGAGTTAAAAAATCCCGGAGTGAACCTCTATCTAGCAGAACAGAACCTTGGACAGCACTTTGGAAGCGGCTTCGCGGCGGCTCGATGGCGGCACAAACGGCGGCGACGGCACCAGAGATGAATCTAGAGATAGAGGGGCTGAGATAGAAGGGGTTTCCACCCTGAAATCTTGAAGGAAGAGGAAAGAACCAGAGGGAGAGAGAGGGGGGGGGGCGCAAATCTGCTCCAAGCATTCAACAATTTTTCTTCTCATTAATTCATGAAAAAGGGAAATACAAGCCTTATATAATAAATGAAAAATGACCACTAATGCCTTCAGATTTAGGGTTGGGTGAGGTATACAAGGTATAGAACTAATTAGTTCTAATGGCCTTTTTACACAAATTAAAATGGAACAAAATAGGGGGGGGCGCCCCCTTGACTAGGTGGGTGTGGTAGGTGGCCTACCATTGACATTTTATATCACTTGTCTCCCCCATGTGTCAATTGACTTGTCAAACCTTCTAGATGCCACCTTGACCTTTGACCAGCCCTACATGGATGAGGTGGACCAATGGGGTAGGAGTGGGGGGCCCCTTGCAGGTCCTACTGGCATTTTGCACATAAACCCACACAATCCTAAGGAAGAACAAATAGGCTCATAAAGCCTTACAATTGCGAATCTACTTCCCCAAGGATATAAAAATAAATAAAAGGACACAAATATAAAAAATAAAATATACATGCTCGGAGTTGATTCCCATCAATTCTCCCCAGGTGGGAAGAACTCGACCCCGTAGAGTAGGGGATGTGGCTGCTCGAGTAGCTCCGGCGGATCCGTCATCGTACCATGAGACGCGGAGTACGCTCCACTCCAAGTAATCGACACCTGCTCATCCGGTATAGATTTGATATGCACACGCTGCCGTGGGAATGAGGCTAGAGGTGGACACTCCGGGGTGGGGTCACTCTCAAAGGAGGGAAGGCGGCTCGAAGACTCACTAGGAACAACCGCAGGTCCCTTATGTGACTAGATCCGATATGTGAAGTAGAACCGATCCCAAAGTCCGATAAGTCTCGTACTCGAAAGGGACTAACAATGTGAGCATACAAACCGACTTGACTCGATGCATGCACAAACACACGACAGACAAACGAAACAAAGGCTCACAAAGAACCTAACAACCTAATGTTAGTCCGACCTACGCACAGGCGATGGTGGACCAGGACACCCGAATACGTGCCATGCATACACTAGATGTACTCGGTGGTTGACAGAATGGAGGACTCCTAGACACCCTAAGATGTACCACTCATGCATTGGCAACCTATGAGATTTGGGTGGGGAAGGACTAGGAGATCCAAAACTACCCTCGTCATTACCCCTAGACGTAGGTACGGCTTGCCAACTAGACCGATGGGTAGGGGTGGGATAGTGAACTCCTTAGAAGAGGTGGAGTGAATATGATAGCTCGGGAGGTTCACTAGTGAAGGGGTCAAAAGGGTCAAAGAAGGTATGACCCCATGAAGTAGGTTCCCCCATGACTCGGTCCCAAGTTAAGAATTCATAATCACCGTCATACATTGTGATCGGTGGGACGACGGTCATGTCTAGAAAATAGGATTCCTCTCTTGGGCAAAAGGGAACGAAGTCGGACTCGACCGGCATCGGGAGGAATAGAAGAATCTCCGTGGTGACACAACTCACGGTGCACACGGAGGTAATGGACCCTATGGCCGGATGGGTGAAGCTACGACTAGTGGGTTGGTCGAAGGCTGGGGCCAATAAGTGCGTCAACTTCCATTGCCAACCTAAACCAAGAATAAGGTCACCCAATGTGTCAACATGGTGACTAGACCGGAATGTAGTATAGTAGGAGTTGACGGGCACCAAAGGTAAGGTAGGGTCCATAGATGGGTAAGGAGGTGGGACCAAGTCATCATTGAGCCAACTAAGTAGTGGCTCGGCAATGAAAAGCGTACCCGTTAGAAACACGGGTGGCTCGGGATGAGGTGGATCCAAGTAAAATGGTTCCGAATCAAGTTCGGAAGTAGAGGGTGGTAATGGAGCACTCACGGGTGGTGAAGAAGCGCGTGTCTTTTTCAACCAATCCCAAAATATTTTCTCGACTTCCTCAAAGGAGCGGGTTGGAGTAGGAGCCTCGGTGTGGATTCGCTCATCGTCTCTCGGCCTGGGTGTGGACCTAGGCTCGGTTATAGGCGGGATTTCCACTTGGTTGGAGGGGCTTGGGTGGGATTGGATGGGGGTGCCGAGGTGAGGTTGGTTGGAGAGGTGGTCCACTTGATTGTGGGTGAGTTGGTGGGGTTGGCTAGTGGTAGGACCCCAGTGGTTGGAGGTAGGTGGGCGGGGAAGGTAGACCTTCCTAAGCTCTCTCTTCATGTCCCACCATGACTCAATGGGCCATTACCTCCTAACCTCTCTCGATCTTTCGATGTAATCCCACTTTTCGGCGGCCCCGTGAAGGAGTCTCTCCTTGGCTAAATAGAATTGCCCAACCTCGGACATGGGATAATAAACAAAGTATTTGTCCATAGCGGTTTCCCAATGTAGGTAGTCGCTCGAGACCTTGGAACCATGGAAGGTCGTGGCCTCGGGGATAATGAAGGGCATGGGACGGTTTCTAAGCCCATGGGAGTGCCAAGGGTCATATCGCCTGGGCGATCGGGGGTCCATTGGAAACTGGGGAACTAAGGGGTGGACATGCCGACACAAAGAGACAAGACAAACCAACTAGACAATGGACTAAACATGACCCTAAATGACAATGTAAGTTGGAATGCATGCACACTAAGGACCCTAGACTTAAACCAGGACTCGATACGTGGCGGAGTTAATCGATCCGAAGATCACTCGCGCAAGTGTGCGGCCTTCCCGATAGGCGTAGCCTAATGTTCGGACAACACCTTTTTATATACCGAACAATGGTATGCGGATGCAACCTTAGACCGACTTAGACAATGACTAGATGTAAATGACACCCTTTTTTATGTTTTTGTTAAGCAAAGACTAATGACTACCCTAGACTCAACTGGCGCTCTGATACCAAACTGATGCGGGACGGACACGCGGACTTGACTCCAATTGGAAATGTAATCCTGAGACTCTAAGCAAGCTCGCGATCGTCCCTAACGAGGAAAGCGTACGGACGTGCACGGTTGAGAAACCGGCAAAGAGTTAGGGTGGTCAACTCACAAATTCGTGCCCGGATCGGGTCACGGGACGGTCTCGCTCTCTCTCGCAGCAGCGGTGATATAAAAAATATAGCGAGCTATGATCCTAGCATGCTCTATAGCAGCGGCATAAAGAAATATATACGAAATAAAGCAAATGCCGAGATGGGAGCGAATACGATACCTCCACGCTACCGGGCGTGGGGAAGACTTCCCGGCCGATCTCGTACTCCCGAAACAGTAAATACACAATAATTACAGCAAGACAAATTACTGCCCACTCCACGCAGGGAGGTAAAGGGCGACACAGCGTGACCCGGGAGTAGCGGGTTTGGGTTGACGGGCGGCTTCTTGCATAGCTTCGGCGGCACACGTACTCACGACCGTGGGGCCCACGTGCTGGTCCGAGGGGCCGTGTGAGATCGGGGTGGCACCACTGTGGTGGGGACGCCTGGAGGGCCGCTCCCTGGGACGGCGGTACGTTGGTTCGCTGGTCGGAGGTCGGGTGGCTCCGATCTTCACTCGTCGGAGTTGTTGCCCACGGATCTGAACTGCTGTTTCAGACCCGCGCGTCCCGACGAAATCCGCTGCTGCGGTCACGCTTGACGTCGGATCGACGCACGAGAGGTATCGATGGAAAGCTGACTTGAAATCCTTCGATCTATGGCCAGAGAAAGAAACTTGAATTTCTCGTTGATGGCCTTTGTCGAATTTTGAAGCTGCTGACTCACAGGATCTGAAAACTCAGGGCAGATTTGAGTTTTCCTGAGAGTTGGCGTTGACCGTGATGTAGACCTTCGATTCAGCCTTTGAGCCCTTCATAAAAGTTGTAGAGGCCGAAGAGAGGAAAACGGGGATATATCTTATGAAAGGTTTGGTGAAAGTTTCGATCTTTTGAGGATTTTATACTGACTCGGGGTCGGATCTGGACAGCAGAAATAGAACTGAAGTTGGGGGAAAGACACAATTTCTAAAAATAGGTAGATGCCTTTTGAAATTCGACGAAAATTTGAGGAGGATGGGGATGGTGGACAGAACCTCCAATAAATTTTGGGATTCAAAAAAAAATCAAAAAGGGGGTCGAAAGGGGAAAGAACTAAGCTTCTGCTACACAGATCTGAAAAGAGACAGATCAGGAAGACAGAAAGACACGAAAATAGAAAAATATAAAAAGAAGGTGAAATGACGGGATAATTTTACTGGAGGTTGGGGATCAAGTGGGGAACCAACCTTGAAAATCTCAACTCTAGATGATGTCAGAGTTTGGAGTTAAAAAATCCCGGAGTGAACCTCTATCTAGCAGAACAGAACCTTGGACATCACTTTGGAAGCGGCTTCGCGGCGGCTCCATGGCGGCACGAACGGCGGCGGCGGCACCAGAGATGAATCTAGAGATAGAGGGGATGAGATAGAAGGGGTTTCCACCCCGAAATCTGGAAGGAAGAGGAAGGAACCAGAGGGAGAGAGAGGGGGGGCGCAAATCTGCTCCAAGCATTCAACAATTTTTCTTCTCATTAATTCATGAAAAAGGGGAATACAAGCCTTATATAATAAATGGAAAATGACCACTAATGCCCTCAGATTTATGGTTGGGAGGGGTATACAAGGTATAGAACTAATTAGTTCTAATGGCCTTTTTACAAAAAATTAAAATAGAACAAAATAGGGGGGGCGCCCCCTTGACTAGGTGGGTGTGGTAGGTGGCATACCCTTGACATTTTAAATCACTTGTCTCCCCCATGTGTCAATTGACTTGTCAAACCTTCTAGATGTCACCTTGGCCTTTGACCAGCCCCACATGGATGAGGTGGACCAATGGGGTAGGAGTGGGGGGCCCCTTGCAGGTCCTACTGGCATTTTGCACATAAACCCACACAATCATAAGGAAGAACAAATTGGCTCATAAAGCCTTACAATTGTGAATCTACTTCCCCCAGGATATAAAAATAAATAAAAAGACACAAATACAAAAAAAAAATATACATGCTCGGAGATGATTCCCATCACCACCACGACGACTGGGCCCCAAATAACATATGATTATATAGGGGGAACCCCCTCTCAGCAACTACATCACGCGCCTTCCGCGCGTCTCTCATCTCCCCGGACATGTCAAGGGGCAGCTACCCTACCTTGCACCATGCCATTCATGGCCCCGCTTCCACAACCAATTGACTCGAGCCTCGGTTTCACAACTCTGGCAATTATGGACGAGCCAAGGATGGAGCATGCTGCTAAGATAAAGCTAGCTGAGGGGGAAATCACCGAGGTAGCACTATACGCGACTGAGCAGAAAACTGATGAGTCCGCTTGTCACGTCCCGAACCGATAGCAGCGAAACGTGTCGTTTGCTCGGAACGTGACAGTTAAACAGTCGAGTCGATCAGAGTATAGCCATTCCACAAAACATAATTTGGACAAAATAACAAATTTCATTTCAAACATAAGTTCATTACAAATTGGACCCAAATAAAAGGAAAGACCCAACAAATAAAAATTATAATGAGACACTATCTAGACTTGACAGGATCATAATGATAAAGACCACGAGGTTCATCTAAGGTTGCCGAAGCACTCTTCACGCTTGCCCTTGCCCATCATATTCGGTCTCGTCGTCACTAAGGTCATTACCTGAAAAACATTAGAAATAAACTGGGTGAGCGAACGCTCAGTAGGACTTAATATCTCATGCTCCAAGCTAGCTTTAAGTGATTAACAATTTATCATGCTCATGCAGGTCATGCTAGAAGTAAAGCAGATCGAGAATTATAATGGCACGAGTTATAACTATCAAGCGATGGTAATTAAAAATCATGAGGACGAGTAAGCAAGATGTCAGATACATTTATGAAATGTAGATACATTGATATCAAGAGAGTATAGCAAGAACCTTCATGTCAGAATATCAAGTACTTCTCATAATGAGGAAACAATAACAATCTTCCCTTTATGACGAGCATTGTCACGAGGGCGGTTAATGACACTAGTATAATATTCTCTTTATGACGGCGTTATCACAAGAGCTTTCATGTAATTGGTGCTACGAAGGATTGGCCTTACGTTAAGGGGTGCTCATGAATATATGATTGCCCCTCATGGATTAGCACTAGGTAGACTTTGGTCATACACATAGGAGTTATCACGACTTTATGATTACCCCTAAATGCCGTTAACCGAGTTGGTGAATGTCCAGCACCTAATCATCATAATACCGGTATATGTTTGGACTTTGCCTCGCCCGTGCGATCAGATCAGGACCCCATAACACTAGCATTTAAATGTCATTTAATTGGGACCTATAGCCCCTGACATTTGACTAGACTAATTCCACTTTAATGGTCAAGAATTCCAAGGATCAAGCATGTACGAACAATAGGATAGATTTCATTGAACAGAAATTCAAGATAGATAGCACACAAAACTGAGATAATTCGAGAAACCTGGGAAATTGACGTCCACTACGGGAGCCGCAGATTAGAGTTAGCATCTATAGCAATGGGCGCTTATTCTAGAAATAAGGTTCAAGGTACTAAGAAATAACATCCTTCATCACGGGCTCTATTCATGAATAGCGTTCGCTATACTGGACGCAAATTCCAGAAAGTAACATTTTCTCAAAAAATGCCAGAAATAGCACTATTTTGAGGGCCAGATCGTCATGTTTTCTTCAGAGGGACATGACCGTAAAACTGTGTAATGGGTTTTTAGGGTACAACCTGCTCGGCTGTCTTGAGAGAATACAAGGCTAGCGTAGACTTATAGAAGTCTACGATGAAATCATTAGTCCGAAGGAACGGAATGCCCAACGGAGGGTTCAATCATCGGGGAGAGTTAAGGGGTGTGTGAGAAAACATCGTAAAACATGAGACTGCATCTATGGACTGAGACACAGTGCCAAATATCCGATAAAATTGTGAGATAGAAAATTTGCGTCCTAATAAACAAGTGTTTCCTTTATTAATGTGCGTCTCCGTGAAAGAGCGCTAATTCTTATAGTGTACTTGATTTTTAAATTTAATCATGATGAACAATGGTCCTTTCAAATAGAGGAAACTTTTTGAGAGCTAAATACGTGATAATTAGAAGAAAATTATAGGGATCACGAATATATATTTGTTATATATATATATATAATATATATATATATATATATATATAATTATTTTGAAAGATATTAAGGACACAAAATAGACTTTTAAAAAGAACGAAGATAGAACAGAATATATAAATAGGGTATAAGAGTAAATAAGCCATTGTAAAGGGTTTTTTAAAAAATAAACGTAGGGTCGCCGATCCTTTTAACATAAACCGGATGAATAGTGATGAATAGTACCACTTTCAATTTATCAAGAATTTTATGAAATAAAATATATGATAAATAGGAGAAAAATATAAATATCTTAACCATGTAATATCATAAATTTATTATTTCTATTTTTAAAGATAAAAATCTTTGAAGTTCAAGTGGAGTTTTAACCGAATAACCAGAGTCAATTTTCTTCTAGTAGAATTTTAATAAAATAAAATTATAAAAATTATCAAAAAAATATAGGGATCATAAAAATATGCACTTTACTATTTTTATTAACCTGGTTCAATAGATATTAAATTTTAATCGATTCATCAATTATTAACAAATAAAAGATACATGTTTTCTTTGAACAGAATATGCAGAACGGAGCAGTTACACAGGATAAAAAAAATGCAGTAACATGGGGATCATTTAAATTTTACTTGAGAGATTACCTACCTTCACGTTGCTTTAACAGAGGACGAAGAAGATGAATGTAGCGGGAATAAGAAGATATATAACAGCACTTGCAGCACGTTCTTACGGCAACGGTAATAAGTTCAAAAGAGTAAGATAATCTCCTGCTCACAGCTGCAGCACCATGCATCCGTGCACGCACAGCAGACGCGAACAAGGAAGAGCAAGAAGTAGGCTTTGTACGAGGAAGTAGGCTTTGTACGCATGACACCACGAAACAAGAGGAAAAAAATCCCACGGCCGGAATTGCAGCCCACTTCCAAATGAAGCAACAACCAGGGGCTTTGCATGTTCAAGGGGGTTTATTTATAGGATGCTTTGGCTTCTAGGAGTCCTACGGGAGATTAGAAACTTAGTGGGATTAAAATTTTTAACATAATAATCCTAAAAGTTTTAAACCTTTCCATACAACCTAATTCCCCGCTAATTCTGCAGCCGCCTTCTCTATTACTCCCCAAAACCCTAAGCCTTCCCAAGCACGTTTGAATGCCTCTTGTTGAGTTGGGTCAAGCGTGAGACCACTTCCCTTGGTACCCATTTGTTATAAGGCCCATCTATATATACCGAGGTCTTTACTCTTACGGGAGCACATTTTGGATTGGGATATACATTAATATATTTATATATATGTTTAAGCCCATTAACTAGGCTAATGATAATACCTTTAATATATATGTACATAGAAGTTAATACATAAGTCCACTATCCATTAACATAACCCTTCTTTTATTAAACCTAAAAGAAAAGGCCCATTTACTGTTTCTAGGACCTGAGGCTATGCGGGTGGTCATTTAGCCTGTTAAAATTGGGTTGGGTGTTTAGGATCTAAAGCCTAAGATCAGTACGAGCCCACTTCTAAACCTTGTTGATGGTTGTGTTTATTTATTTATTTCTATTATCATCTAGGCTCATTATTCTTTTAAAGCTCATTGAGTATAACTCTTAACTTAATATTATTGGGTTGGGCCTTTCTTCTTGCAAATTAACATGAGTTAAGCCTTAAACCTTTATTAAGGCCCACTAATTACATTCGTTGGAATTATAAATGCTTTTAACTTATTCATTTGGTGTGTAGCTGGGCATATTATATATCTATTTGGAGTAGAACTTATATAGAGATTTTTTTCTAATAATTTTATTTATTTATCTATCTTATTAAATTTTATCGTTGTCTTGGGTATCAGAGTCGGGTTCGATCCTATGACACTTTACTCAGTCATTTATTGTATCTCTATTGAGGCCCATTTGGTTCTAACTTTTTAGTTGGGCATGTACCCCTCTAGGAAGAATTATTTATATCCTTTTAATAAAGATGTAGGCTCATTTTCTATTTAGACTATTTCTTTTATTAAAATTTTATTACCTATATTCGTTTTATGACAAATATTAATATTTACCTTTTTAAAAAAAAATTCGGGGTGTTACACCGCCTCAAATTATATTCAACGATGGAGAAAGCTTTGAGCGAGATGCAGATCTCCACCCGACTATGTGGATGCTATCCAAATATGCAAACGCAACATGAAGACGCATCACCTGCTGAGTGTGACTGGCATCAAAATCGAATCCTTCAAACAACTAAATGATCTCGCAATCGATATTGAAACTGTAACGACTCAAGATCCGGATACCGGGGAGAACCCGATACCATTCGAATCATGGTCCGCCGCCCACGAGTCGGGAGGGCTCGGAAGGGCTAAAAAGGAGTGTGGAGGTACAAAGAAATAAGAAATAAAGTAGGACAATTCAACAATTGACAAAAATAAATAAACAACCACAACAGTAGAGTCTAGTCCAATAAAAGTACAGTGTAAGGCAAAGAACATACCCAACACCGAGTGAACACTCGGCCTGACGAGCTGGCAACTAAGAACCTCATGAAGGGCACCCTCGAACCTCGAGGAAGAACTGCCACACTTGAAAAGTATGGGTGAGCCTCCCTTCACTGGCTCAATAGGGGTCCCGCGGAACCCCAATCGAGAACAACGGCCGTAGCGGAAGGAAAACAGAACAACTATAGCAGGAACATCGAACCAATGGTCGGTCAAAACTCGGCACTACAGCTACTCCTACTGTACCGGAGAAACACGCCCCGATCTCACAGTTGGGGGACTACCGAACTAACGGGAGAACCTCTGGCTACGCCGCTAGAAGAAACAATCACGACCTCACAGTCGTGGACCTAACACCATCTAGGGAAAACCCCTCGGTGACGCTCACCAAAAAACCCCTAGACCTCTACCTCGGGAACACTCCCTGAAACTGTCGAGGAACCACATCTCGCAGCCGAAAAATAAAACCCGAAAATAGGAGAGTCACGTCTCACGTGATGGGAGTTCCTGCCAACTAGAAGCAAGACCGGATGCGTCCACTGACGACTTAGTCCACAGCCTTAGGTGTCTCGCTGTGACGCCCTAGGCGGACCCAAGAACACCGTACAATAACCAGGAGCACAGAACAAGAACTAGCTGGGGTCGCGCACGTCAACGCGGGTCCAACTGCCCCTAACCACATGTGCACACACTGACCACGCGTCCCAGGTCAGGCCCTCTAACTGATTTTACCCCTCAGTCGGACTCTGGCTGCAAGACGTGGGGCCCTACGGTAACCAGCCTAAAAATCGTCTCTCTCGGGTAAAGCCTCGCCACCGCTCCCTGGTGGGACCACATGCATGTCGGAAGACTACGACTAGTGGGGAGTCACTGATGTGACCACTCTCCGAGGAGAAACTCTGAGAAACACGCACGCACCCTTCGTGAAAGTCGTGAAGAACCAAGTGGCACCAAGCCACTGGACTCTAGACACTCCTCTAGACTCACTAAATCCAATGGTCCTTGAGTCACAAGACTCGGGGTCAAGACCGTTGCACCGAACGGTGCTATGCCGTCAATCTGCCCTAACCCTAGGGTCAGAAACCTCGGCACGAAGACTCACGAGGCAGTTCACAACTGCTGAGACCATTCCCTCGAAAAGGGAACCAAGAAACCCTCTAGCCCCAGGCTAGATAATTGGACTCACAGTCCACCGGCCGCACACACAGCCTATGCGGAAAACATAGAAGCACGGTTCCCAAGGTATCTCACAAGCCGCCACGCTGATTCCCCCATCCCAGGGAAAAGCCAGAAATCTCCAGCCCCAGGCTGGATGACTGGACTCGCAGTCCAAGGCCACACACTTGGCCCACTTGGGAACCATCTTCCGGAGAAACCTACAACATGCGGGGGAACCCCACCGCACTCACACCGATACACGGTGACTCGGATCAAGCGTAACACAAAGCTCGGAACACACACACAAGGTCACCCAGACCCTCTAAATCTATGGACACGCTAATCAAGGTAACACGATATCTCCAGACACCCTAGAAACACGGTCACAGAACCCATGGGATGTGCGGGACACTTTCGAGGCTGATGGTCGACCATTGGGTCACAACCGGGTCGACCGGAAACTAACACGACGCTAAACGAGCATGGCAAGCATGAAAACCAAGTGGCGGCCTCCCTTGGGCCGTCTAAGGCAAACGCGGTCAAGACCTGGACCGCCAGGGGAAGAAAAATGGTCCCACATGGGCCGCAACCCCCAGAACTCAACGGTCTCCTGCTAGACCGTTCAAAGAACAAAACAGTCTTTCGTTAGACCGCTCCAAGCAAAAGTGGCCTCCATCGGACCACAACGCTATGGGGCGCCAAAAAGGTTAAACGATCACCCTAGGACTGCACAGGTAACGCAGCAATCATCTTGTGACCGCAAAGCGACTAGACTCGTTCAACGGTCAAAACGTATCCTCGGGGGTCGCGCTAACCCTCAGAGGAAAACGGTCGGGCCCTGGCCGCTGTTCAGAGCTTAGCGTCCAGTCGGGTGGCCGCCGCTTGACCTAGGCGGTCACCCTCAGGCCGCCACACGCCCGCTACGACAAAGACCGTAGACGGTCCAGGCCTGACTGCCACAAGGAGCATGGCGGTCCACACCAGGCCGCTAAACACTTCAGGCGGTCTATCGTGCGACCGCAAAACCTTCCAACACCCTTGGGTCATAAAACGGCCCACCTGGGGCCGCCTTTACCAAAAACGGTTCCTATTAGAACTGTTTCTATTCCGGCAACCCGAAAACGGCGAGTTCTGTGGAAAACTCCGTTCCACGCCCCATTCGCGCCCACGCGAAGGGAAAAATGAGGGGAAACTAGTCCCTAACCTCTCTAGCACCGAGAGGACCCATTTAAACCACAAAAACGCGGTTAAAATGCTAGATCCGGCTCACTCCCTAAAAATATGTATTTTCTCCAAAATGCTCAAATAAGCCTGCTCGGCTCACCACGGCCTACCAAAATCGCGGGAATGGAAGTACACGAGCTGGGGATCCATCTCCCTACCTCCACCGAAGATTTGACGCGCCGTGGACGCCGATCCGTCAAGCAAACGCCGCGAAACCCTTGCCGGCACACGAACGCGCCACCGCGCCTCGATCCTCGACCCGTCCTCATGCTCCTCCCCCCCACGTCGTCACCACCTCACCCGCCATTACCTCCGTCAGCCACCTGGAGGAGAGGGGGAGAGAAAGAGATGAGAGAGAGTGAGAAAAAGAGATGGGGAGAGAGAGGGGGTTATTTATAGAAAAAGCCCAAAATTCTAGAAATTCAAAAAAATATGAAAAATTGCCTCCGCGATCCTCAGGAAGAGCCCAACGCGCCGGTACTATCTCGGAGTTGGAGAACGCGACGGTTCACCATGTATAGAGTTTCGAAGGCGCATCAAGAAAAAACACGCGTAAAGCATAAAACACACTCGGGGACCCACGAAAATGATCCGAAAAAAATATCCAAAAAATTTGGGGCATTACAGAAACCCTCTTGGCAAAACATTGCCCGGTTGCTGCTGCCCCAAATCATGAGCATAAGCCGGTCAGTGAGCCGCCAACACAAGTGGAAATAAATCCTACTGACTTTGAAGCCTTTGAGCGACAACATAAGAAGTTGAAAGAGGAGGCTGGTCCTTCCTCTAC
This sequence comes from Amorphophallus konjac, assembly GCA_022559845.1. Taxonomy (NCBI): domain Eukaryota; kingdom Viridiplantae; phylum Streptophyta; class Magnoliopsida; order Alismatales; family Araceae; genus Amorphophallus; species Amorphophallus konjac. The sequence goes on from CM040128.1 coordinate 86,838,178, forward strand.
TAAGCCCTCTGAGCGGCGCTTCTCACTAAGGGGTAAAATGATGAAATGCTACTCCTTTTCAAAAGATAATACTCGGATCATCTTCGAATGGGCCTACGAATATGGCAAGGTGGTGCTTCCGGAGCCCAAGAGACCAAATGAGGTAGAAAGAAAAGATGATCCCCTATTTTGCCTATACCATCAAGGGTTGGGACATTCTATTGAGGACTGCTACATACTTAAAGACATCATAGAAGGTCTAATTAGCTTAGGTGAATTACAAATTTGCGAGTATAAGGAGTAACCACCGCGCCCTCATCAAATGCCAGTCTTTAAGACGGCGGCCAATAAGGCCTCTCTATATCGGTCGGAGCAATACATGCACTAAAGGGTGTTTCAAGCCCCATGGGCTGTTGCGACAAGCCGGATGAATCGGTGAATGGTGCATGTAGATCTAAGAAAATCCACTCAAGAAAAGAAAAGGATAATATGGCTAGAAAATCATGGGAAGAGAGAGAAAGGGGAGCATGCGTAGGATGCTAATGGAGGGTGATCGCCAGAGACGCGAGGGCCTCAAAGATATAACAATGAAAATAGAGGAGGGATCACGATATAAATACCTTAAAGGCGGGGGAGATTGTGAATGCACCTTCTCTTTCTATCGGCCGGCCGATGAAGAGAGTTTTCCTTTAGCTTGATTACCCTTGAAAAATTAACAAACACCAATAAACAAACATGGATTAGAAATCAAGATGTGTAGCATCAAATCCAAATATAAATATGGACATAGAAAGCATGGATATGAACACACCTTATTGGTGTTTGGCCTTTAAACCCCTATGCAAAAGGGTAGGTAAAAGATGATGTATGATGAAGAATAGAGGGAGATGTGCAAGTGTTGCACTAAGGGAGATGTACTTGATGGGGACATCGCTTACCATTTCCCATTTCTCCATGGGTCCCGATGCTCACCATTATGTTCATCTTGATTTTCTGAGTCTAGCTATGTAATTTTCACTTCTTTCTGAGTCTTAATCATGTAATTTTCCCTTTTATTGAGTCATGTACCTAAGTTAGTGAGTCATTTATCTAAGTCTAAGTGTCATTAGGTGGCCTAGTGGGTTAATGGGCCCACTTCAATGGGCTTGGCCCATGGGCTCCCCCTACCACTCCTTGGTCTTTTGTCATTAGTCCAAAAAGTGAGGACTTATGTAGAATTGTGGGATTCCTATAAATAGGACCCCAATCCCATCAGTTGAAACTAATGAAATATTGATAGAATTTGCCAAGCATTAGTGCACCTCTCTCTTTCTTTCTAGCTCTCTCTCTCTCTCTTCTTCTCTCTCTCTCTCTTACTCTCTCTCTCTCTAGGGCAGCACTTTCTCTCTCTTCCCCCCAAAATTTTGAAATTCTCTCTCTCTCCTCCTCATTCACTCCTCATTAAACCCCTCTCCCTTCCCTATACCTCACATTTACTCCCCCCCAACCTCCTAGGTGGAATACCATTCTCCTAGACACCTTTCCCCTTCCCCATTCACCCTTTCACCTTCCCAAGGGGGAATCCATTCTCCCAAACACCTCTTCCCCTCCCCAAGGCAACCCTTCCCATTCTCTAGGCTACCATTAATCCCTTTCCATTAAACCCATTCCAAATCCAAAGGAGGGAAACCATTCCCCCCCCACCCACTTGTGCCCCCTCACCTTCCCCCTTTCCCTCCAAGCCCAATTTCGCAACTCCCCTCTCAGCCACTGCAAACACCTCCTTCCAGGCCTCATTCTCCCCCTCCCACTTCTTGGAACACCCCCTCCCAGACCCCATCACAGCCAAGGGTCATCCCCATACCCATCCACCTCACTTCCCCTCCCATAAACCCCCTTTCCCCCCATCTTCTTCAAATTACAGCTCTCAGTTCGAGTGTAGCAGAAAGGGTCGACTTGCAGAAGCAACCACGGAGTCATACGGCAACATCTGAAGTCGTATCATACATTGCTGGAAAGGTCGTCCAATCAGCTTCGCAGGCGAGGTGACCCCGCCCCATTCTGAGTCCGGGGTTGTCCGGGAGGACCGATCTCCCCCGACGGCGCAGAGTCACCCATGCAGAGTACCTGAACTAGGTTAGAGCCTGTACCACGACGGACCACGGAAGAATTCGGCCTTGAGCTCTTCTACAAAGTTCTCCCTCGTCTAGTCGACGTTCAGAATCAAGAAGCGGAGCTTCATTCCACGTCCATGGGCCGAAGTTACCATTTTTCTCCCTCAGCTGCGCGGGTCTGCCTCCCACAGTCTGCAATGACCTGCCTCCACTATTCTGAGTCCCCCAGTCCTCTCCGACATCAGACGGCTTCCCCGTTAGTTTTTCTGCGAAGAGGGCTCATCCACGGTTCCAAAAACTCTAGCGGTTCATGAATCAGAGTCCAGGAGCAGTCGGGGCACTCTCTGCAAACGGCTGTCAGAAACAGGAAGCTGCCGCGCCCAGATTCTGTCTCCCTGATCGAACCTCGTCCCGGGCCCGCAACTGCAACAGAAGAATTCTGAAAAATTCAGAGGCATCTTAGTCCCAGATACGAAGATTTCCCACCTGGTCTCATCATCAGCAGAATTCCTGACTAGAAGTTACGACCTCAACAGTGACTGTCAGTCATTCGTCGCAGAGTGCAGGCAGATTCGACATCGGCTTCTCCGCTCGAGTTTTCGGCGACTCTCCCCTTCCCGCCTGGCAGGCTTGTCACCCCTCCCTGCGCGGAGGTAGTTTTTGAATTGTAACTCTAAGTTCCCCACCCCAAGTCCACCCTCCTGCGAGAGGTGTAGTGAGTGTAATTATCTAAACAGGGTTCAAGCTTCACCGGCGCAGTGTGCGGGGAACCCACACTTCCCCGCTCGCCCATCGTCTCTGACCGGGGTTGGTTTCTTCAAACCAACCAGGTGAGCTTCTGCCCTTGCTCCATTTACTTCTGTTTGTTTAATATCCGTCAAGCTAGTCCGCTGGCTAGTAAGAGAGTGCCCATTTCCGGATCCACCATCTTGAGTGGTCATCGTGGACAATAGTGAGTGAGTGACCTATTGCCCCCAAGGCACCCGGCCGCCCTTGATTGTGGGCATCATACCTTCGGGAGGGTGAACCTTAGTTATGCTGGCCCTCTACCAGCAAGGGTCTTTCTCCAGCACCTTGACTCGGCATCTTCGAGTCACCACGGGGTACGGGTGCGCACGGTGAGACGGCGTCTTCAAAGTTTGCTCGAATCTTGTGATTGTGTTTGTTAATTAAGTCCAAGGAACCATAGCCACTTGCTGCGGCATTATGTCACATCAAATTGGTATCAGAGCAAGTTCTAGACTTATCTCTACTAAGTCTTGTCCTAGGGCGCATAAGCATTTAGAGTCATTCGGTACATCAACATGGCTACCTCTCTTTGGTCCCACTCGGCCCTCCACAAAGGTCCGATCGACCACCCATTTTTGGACATTTTTATAGATGAGAGTATCACCTTTGATGGGTCACATCCTAGTGATTATGTTAGGTGGGAGACTTTCACGACCAAACACTTTGATAGGACTAGGGTCTATGGACACGCTAGAGTCCGCAGGGCCACAGGACGACTTCGGGGACAAGCCAAGAAGGAGTGGGAACGCATAGTGAGCTTAAGAAAGATTCGGAGGTAAGAACCCATAGGATCATGGGAAGAGATGAGAAGTGAGCTTAGGAAGATCTACGCTCCCCGACCCTCCCACTCCTACCGTGAGGACCATAACCCGTTGAGCACTCCCACTCCCCCTTTCCCTCCCAGTCAACCCAAAACCTCTATTAGGACCCAAACCCCACCACCCAAAGGACCCCTAGATTTATTGGAAGAGATAAGGATTGAGATCAGGAAGATCTTCACTCCCCAACCTTCCCACTCCTACCCTGAGAACCATAACCCGAGGAGCACTCCCACTCCTCCTTTCCCCACCACCCAACCCAAAATTCTCCATCAAACCCCCACCCCACAAACTTCCAAAAATTCTCCTTCCACCCCTTTCCAAAAGGAACTTAAAGAGGTAACCGAAGACTATGAGGCTCCACTAGATTGGGAAGAAGAATATGAATCACAGTGTCATGGGTTAGGCCGAGAAGTTCCCATCCCAGGTGGAAGAAGCATCATGACTCACTCCACCCTCACCACTCAAACCCACGTGGACCCCATGTCCACCCCTCCACCTAGGCCCGTGACAGCCACCATTCCCCAATCCAAAGTTACTCACCCAACCCACCTTCCACTTCCAACTCCTATCCTACCCAAACCTAGTCCCCCGCTACTTCCACTCCCAACCCCAACCCAAGTCCGACCTCACTCACCACCCCGGGTACACCATGCACAAACTGTCATCACCCCACCCCCAATAGACCTTCCCATTCCCTTGAGAGAGGAGACCACAACCATCCACATGGGAGTAGATGCTAGTCCGGAACCCATCCCCATCCTTGAGGAAACCCAAGTTCATATCTATGGTGAGGAAGAATCATAAATGTCTCCTTCACATAGCTTGGACCCCCAAGAGCCACAAGCCTTCACAAATAGCACCGTAATAATAGAGGGGCCCCTAGCTAGATGGCTAAAGGAGAGACCACTTCACCCCATCATGTCCTATGTTTACCCACCCATGGAGCAAAACCTTCCCATTGTACCCTTATCCACCTATCACACCACAATCCAATCATCCTATCAAGTGGAAACATTAGGGGATCTTCTTAAGAGTATAGTTTGGCAAATGGAACTAAATGGCATAATGACTACAATAGCCGACCGACCCAGGAGCCTTGACCTCCTACACCTATGTGTCGGATCCATCTCCTCCATTTACACTGTGGGTTACTACACTAGTGACCTTATGTTACTCCTCCCTACACCCGACGAGCCCGATGCTATTCATAAATTAGAGTTGCTTATTTCGGGTAGGATACCAAGCCCTCCATTCATGGCCAACCAACCCGCCAAGGACTTCGGTTCAATTACTTCATTTGAGGAGGAGGACTCACCATCATTTGAAGATCTTGAGGAGATAGAATACCCCTTCCTTGGTAACACCATCCATGACCCCTTTGATCCCTCCCTATGGAAGACATTGAACCCATGGGACCTAGCCGCCTTACCCACCACCCACTCCCTCCTACCCTCACCCACCATGTTGAACCCAATCCACCCATTCCACTACTTAGTTCACACTATGAGAGCCATGACCGAGGGTGACATCCACCTAGAAATGAGGAAGTGACCTATCCCAAAATGTCCACCTTCTTGGACCCCTTCGACCCCCATGAGTGGAAACCCCCGAATCAACCCCCACCTAAAGATGAGACCATCTTGATAGGAATGCATGTGTCACAACATTCATCATATGGTGAGGCTAGTCACGTCATTGGTGTCACATACACACTAGGTCCAGTGCACGACAGGTTTACATTTGGACAAGCTGGTCTTCCCCCACTCTTCATCCGTCTCATGCATGATAGGGCCACCTATGGCTGCCCCGGTCCACCTAAGTGCATCAAGGTCCACATGATTTCTAAGCATGATAGGTCAGTTCATGGGTGCCCTGGTCCTCCTAAGTCTGTCAAAACCAATCTAACACTTGATAAGGCTAAATTTGGTTGTCCAGGTCCTCCCTTCATCCCTATAGGATCATCATTCATAACATTGCATGGTAACAATCGCAAACACAACAACAAGAGCAGCAAGGTTCTTAAGGAATTAGCCGATTCCCACTGTCGCCACCAAGAAATCAATGTCGGTGATTTTGTGATGATGAGGACTGAGATTGTCTCAAAGCTGAGGTCTCGTGGAGCAGGCTCCTTTTAGGTGTTGAGGCGCCTTGACACAAATGCTTATGTGTTGAACCTCCCCGAAGAGTACGGAGTAAGCCCCACTTTCAATGTGGCAGACCTGGTGCCCTACAAGGGTCCCACGGTGACACCCAGTGAGGAGATCCAGCCTATCCCACCCCTTGAGAGAGCCCCCACACCAACGAGAGCTCCATCTGGCCAGAGAAACCAGCGTGATCAAGTGGAGCGGATATTAGATGAACAGATCACTACCACACGGAGCAAGGCGTATGAGCTATATCTGGTTAGGTGGAAGAGACGGCCACCTTCGGTTGACGCCTGGGTGATTCGGGAGTATCTCCAGCAGTTGGATCCTGACCTATTGGAGCAGTACCACAGCAGGGAGGACCCTTACTCGACAGAGTCGAGTTCTCTGCACCCCGGGAGTATGATGGGGACATCGCTTACCACTTCCCATTTCTCCATGGGTCCCGATGCTCGCCATTATGTTCATCTCGATTTTCTGAGTCTAGCTATGTAATTTTCACTTCTTTCTGAGTCTTAATCATGTAATTTTCCCTTTTATTGAGTCATGTACCTAAGTTAGTGAGTCATTTATCTAAGTCTAAGTGTCATTAGGTGGCCTAGTGGGTTAATGGGCCCACTTCAATGGGCTTGGCCCATGGGCTCCCCCTACCACCCCTTGGTCTTTTGTCATTAGTCCAAAAAGTGAGGACTTATGTAGAATTGTGGGATTCCTATAAATAGGACCCCAATCCCACCAGTTGAAGCTAATGAAGTATTGATAGAATTTGCCAAGCATTAGTGCACCTCTCTCTTTCTCTCTAGCTCTCTCTCTCTCTTCTCTCTCTCTCTCTCTTACTCTCTCTCTCTCTCTAGGGCGCCACTTTCTCTCTCTTCCCCCCAAAATTTCGAAATTCTCTCTCTCTCCTCCTCATTCACTCCTCATTAAACCCCTCTCCCTTCCCTATACCTCACATTTACTCCCCCCCAACCTCCTAGGTGGAATACCATTCTCCTAGACACCTTTCCCCTTCCCCATTCACCCTTTCACCTTCCCAAGGGGGAATCCATTCTCCCAAACACCTCTTCCCCTCCCCAAGGCAACCCTTCCCATTCTCTAGGCTACCATTAATCCCTTTCCATTAAACCCATTCCAAATCCAAAGGAGGGAAACCATTCCCCCCCCCACCCACTTGTGCCCCCTCACCTTCCCCCTTTCCCTCCAAGCCCAATTTCGCAACTCCCCTCTCAGCCACTGCAAACACCTCCTTCCAGGCCTCATTCTCCCCCTCCCACTTCTTGGAACACCCCCTCCCAGACCCCATCACAGCCAAGGGTCATCCCCATACCCATCCACCTCACTTCCCCTCCCATAAACCCCCTTTCCCCCCCCATCTTCTTCAAATTACAGCTCTCAGTTCGAGTGTAGCAGAAAGGGTCAACTTGCAGAAGCAACCACGGAGTCATACGGCAACATCTGAAGTCGTATCATACATTTCTGGAAAGGTCGTCCAATCAGCTTCGCAGGCGAGGTGACCCCGCCCCATTCTGAGTCCGGGGTTGTCCGGGAGGACCGATCTCCCCCGACAGCGCAGAGTCACCCCTGCAGAGTACCTGAACCAGGTTAGAGCCTATACAACGACGGACCACGGAAGAATTCGGCCTCGAGCTCTTCTACAAAGTTCTCCCTCGTCTAGTCGACATTCAGAATCAAGAAGTGGAGCTTCGTTCCACGTCCGTTGGCCAAAGTTACCATTTTTCTCCCTCGGCTGTGCGGGTCTGCCTCCCACAGTCTGCAACGACCTACCTCCACTATTCTGAGTCCCCCATTCCTCTCCAACATCAGACGGGTTCCCCGTCAGTTTTGCTGCGAAGAGGGCTTGTCCACAGTTCCAGAAACTCTGGCGGTTTGTGAATCAGAGTCCGGGAGCAGTCGGGGCACTCTCTGCAAACGGCTATCAGAAACAGGAAGCTGCCACGCCCAGATTCTGTCTCCCTGATCGAACCTCGTCCCGGGCCCGCAACTGCAACAGAAGAATTCCGCAAAATTCAGAGGCATCCTAGTCCTAGATACGAAGATTTCCCCTCTGGTCTCATCATCAGCAGAATTCCTGACTATAAGTTACGACCTCAACAGTGACTGTCAGTCATTCGTCGCAGAGTGCAGGCAGATTCGACATCGGCTTCTCCGCTCGAGTTTTCGGCAACTCTCCCCTTCCCGCCTGGCCGGCTTATCGCCCCTCCCTGCACGGAGGTAGTGTTTGAATTGTAACTCTAAGTTCCCCACCCCAAGTCCACCCTCCTGCGAGAGGTGTAGTGAGTGTAATTATCTAAACAGGGTTCAAGCTTCACCGGCGCAGTGTGCGGGGAACCCACACTTCCCCGCTCGCCCATCGTCTCTGACCGGGGTTGGTTTCTTCAAACCAACCAGGTGAGCTTCTGCCCTTGCTCCATTTACTTCTGTTTGTTTAATATCTGTCAAGCTAGTTCGCTGGCTAGTAAGAGAGTGCCCATTCCCGGATCCACCATCTTGAGTGGTCATCGTGGACAATAGTGAGTGAGTGACCTATTGCCCCCAAGGCACCCGGCCGCCCTTGATTGTGGGCATCATACCTTCGGGAGGGTGAACCTTAGTTGTGCTGGCCCTCTACCAGCAAGGGTCTTTCTCCACCACCTCGACTCGGCATCATCGAGTCACCACGGGGTACGGGTGAGACGGCGTCTTCAAAGTTTGCTCGAATCTTGTGATTGTGTTTGCGAATTAAGTCCAAGGAACCATAGCCACTTGCTGCAGCATTGTGTCACATCAGTACTAGAGTGCACAATGTGGAGATCTCAATATTGAGATAAAAAGAAATAAAAGAAGAATATGATATGATGCATGCAATTAACTAAAGTGAAAAATAAGAGATAGGAGGGGGAAAGCTTAGTGATTTTCTCCAATTTGGCTTCAAGATCTTCAAGGGAGGAAGAAGAACTCTATGGATGAAGCTTGTAGGTTCATGGGAGCCTCCTCCTTGAGCCTTCAATCCAGCAGCACCTCCCTTTGGATTGATATTAATACCTTTTACACAAGGGAGAGATGGGTCCAATTTATAGAAGTGAAATTCGAAGTTTAATTCCAAGAAAATTAGAAAATCATGTTTTAATGAGATTTGGAGAGAGATATTTATTGGGCAAGTGTCCTCCCAACCTTAGAAAGTCATAGGAACCCTTTCCCAATTGGAAAAGAAGGTTAAAGTGAGGGAGAGAAGTGAAATTCAGAGTTTAATTCTATAAAAATTAGAAAACTGAGTTTTGGTGGGATTTGGAAAGGGGGATTCTTCCTCCAAGTGTCCTTACAACATTAGGAAGCCATAGGAACACTTTCCCAAGTGGAAAGGGGCTCAAAAGGGAGAAAGAAGGAGGTTCTATCGGAGTTCGGATTTGAAGAAGAATTGGCGACCACTCTGGCGGTCGCTATTTAAAAGGGCACCCACGCGAAGCGTCGCTAATTCCAAACCATTTCAAGACGGATTCGGAATTTCCAAAATTTAAAAGAATTGGCGACCATGAGGTGGTCGCTATTTAGGAATTAATACGAGTTTCGGACAGAGTTAAAACCTCAAAATATAGCAAGGGAATTGACGACTTTACACACGGGCGCTATTTCATGAAATAGCAACCTTCCAGGAAGTCGTGGAATCAAAAATAATCTGATTTTGGCTCAAAATATGAAGAAAAAAATTGACGACCTTCCGAACGGTCGCTATTTAATGAATTAGCGACTTCACGCAGTGCCACTATTTCAAATAATCCGAAAACAATAAAACGGAAGCCTGCTAGAATTGGCACCCCCTTCCTGGGCGCTATTTAAATAGCGGCAGGTAGGCTGCCACCAATTCTTTAAATAGCGATAGGGTGGTGTTTGTGGTGGGGATTTTGTTTTTTATTTTTTTTATTTTTTTATTTTTTTATTTTTATTATTTATTATCAATAAACCTTGCCTAGTGCTGGATGGGAGAGTGCACCCGTTTACCAGAGGTAAAGAGCAAGCCACTCCACCATTCAGACATTAGGAGGTGAATTTTATTTAATGGAGGAAAGAATACAATTACATTAAGCGGATACTGGGCATACCTAGTTTATCCAGGCGAGCTACTCCCTTTATAGAATCAGGAAGCTCATCGTAAGAGAAAAAATCAGTACAATGAGTGGAGCAAGCCAAAGAGGCTAGAGAGTCAGCAACCTTGTTTCCTTCCCTGTAAATGTGAACTATTGAATCTTGTATGGTGGGGAGTCTCCAAATCTCCCTTATATAATGAAGAATGGACCATGGGCATGGAATTTCTTTTTTGATGATTTGGACTAAGATTTTGGAATCAACATCAATCTGGATTGGCTTGACATCAGTTGTACGGTAGTATTTGATGCCATCGAGGAGAGCTCGAGCCTCAGCTACGAGACTGTTTGCTTTACCATAGTAATGTGAGAAAGCAAGTAAGATAGTGCCATTATGATCCCTTATGGCCCCACCGCCTCCTGAGTCTCCATTTGCTTTGCAGGCACCATCGGTGTTTAACTTGAGTGAGTGAGGGGTCGGGTGGACCCAGGTGACTATCTTCATCTGCAGTTTATAATGTTTTCGGCTGTCGATGCCAAAGTCCCGCAAGATGATTCTTTTGACATTGTCAAGCTCCTTGAGGTTTGCAGTGTCACACGTGTGCTTTACTTGAGCTTTTATGTGGTGGAGCAGTCTGATCTTGGAGATGCTCTTTCCTTCATACTTCGATGCATTCCTCGCTTTCCAGATTTCCCAAATTCCATAGCCAATGACTGCAAGAAGGAATAGTCCGTGGGCAGATTTTAACTGGATATTTCCTGCATTATGATGTATGAAATAGCTCGCTGAGTTAGTGTTGATCTTCAGTCCATAGCTCCTGGAGTATGACCAAATATGTTTGGCCAGATCGCTATGAATAAATAGGTGACTGGTTGTTTCCTCACACTGAGTTTTACAGCAGTGACATTTCGAGCACATTTGTACACCCATCCTTTGAATATTTCTATCAGTGGGGAGTGCATTGCGGGCAGTCTTCTAGAGATGGATAGAAATTTTTATTGGTAGCCAACTAGACCAAAGACGGGTCCAAGGAAAAGAATGGTGATTGGCATTATTTGTAGACAGTTCACAGTAGGAGGAGGCCATAGTGCAAGTGCCTGAGTGGGAGAGACTCCAGACCGGGCAGTCAGGATACTGGTTGAGCTGAAAGCTGTGAATAGCTGATTTGATTGAATCTGGGATTCTTCCATCCAGCAGATTGGTATTTGCATTGGATCGGAGAGTGTAGAAATCCTTGACAGTAATGTTGGTATTCTGTATGGTCAATCTATAAACATACTCTGCCAAACTTCTGCTTCCAATCCAGTTGTCCAGCCAGAAATGTGTGTTGCTGCCATTCCCAACTACAACTTTTGTGTGTTTGGAGATAAGGTCTCTGGCCTTCAGCCAACTCCTCCTGGTGAAGCCATTCATATTCTTGAATTGGACCTCACTGATATGCTGCTGTCCGATGTATTTTGCCCTGAAGAAAGTGGCCCACAGAGAATTGGTAAATAAGCCCTTCCACAGCATCTTTACCCGCAGAGTAGTGTCAATAACTCTGATTGGTAAATATTAACTAACTGGTCCATTTTTATTATTTCATTTGGGTTTATTTTGTTTATTTGCGCGTCGATCAACCAATTAACTAACTGGTAATTAACTGACTGATTGACTGCGCAGGCGTGCCAGTCACGTACGTGACGAGTTTATTGTGCGCTCGACCTAACTCAGTCAGTCGATTGTGATATTTGTGTCAGGACCCAGAGTCCGTCATACCATAAAGGCTATGACGTTAATTACGTCCTTCCAAAGAAGGACAACCCTTGATTAGTTGCCAAGAAAGGATGCCTCGGGGGCAAAACAAGATAAGACTATTACGCTAACTCAGCTAACAGGATGCAAAACATGCATAGAAAACCATGCTACGCGGGACATGATAACAGTGTTATGGCGCAAATCCGACAACATATCCCCTTATTTTAGACTATGCCAAAGGGGGAATATAGGTCATCCACCCACGGAATGCCGTGATGGAAGCCAAAAGAGAGGCGGGCGTAGCCCTGGATCCAAAAAGGATTTGAGTGTGACGGGATAGTGTCCATTACCACGGTGTTTGTTGATATTCCCTTCAGAGACCATTGGGGGACTTGCAATGGCAGGACTCCCAAGGTCAGTAGGGTTGGAATAAAAACCCGATGGTTAATGGCATAGAATATCGGGGTAAGACCCCGTTAATATAGCTCCATTTAGACATGGATGAAGAACCATGAGACCCTCATGATATGATGGGGACTGGTATAATGGCCTGTGGGGGTCAGGGTCCTAAGTCTAGGCTAATGGTGGACTCGATAGGACTTCTGGGAGTTGGATATATGACAGGTGGCCAACAACGGCAGGGGCCGGCGCGGCTAGGGTTTCGGCATGAAGGTAAACGGCGCGGCAGGGTCGGCACGACCAGCTCGTCGGCGCGCCCTTCACCCGGCGCGAAAGCGGCGCCGGGAGGAGGTTGCGCTGGGAGGACTTGTGGCGCCGATAGCTGGGTGTTCATTAGTTTTTCAAGTGATGTGATGGCTTTGTGAGTCCGAAGGGATATTCTGCGTTTGATTGGGGTTTCATGGGTTTGTCCATGGTTGAATTTGAGTGGGGTAGAAGGTGAGGGTAGACTCATCCACATGAGGCCTAAGGAGACCATGTGATTGTGATGTTCATATTCCCCTTTCTTGGTGGTGGCCAAAGTGTCATGAGATGGTATAGCTCAGCTCTCTGCCACACAGTTGGGGTTAAATTAATCATTTCAATGGAAGCATTATACCGCACTATGAAGTAAAGCTCGTGGATGGATTTTGACAGCACCTCCCCTTGTTTTGGAGTGCGCCAAAAGGGTATTATAGGTCACCCACTCACGAAATGTCGGAGTGGAAACCAAAAGAGAGGCGGGCGTAGCCCTGGATCCCAAAAGGATCCCCATCTTATGTGACATTATCCACGTATTGTGAGATTCATTAACGTCCCCATATAAAGTCAACGGAGGACATACAGTGGCAGAACTCCGTGACTTGTTGGGTTGGCAACATGTGGGGGATTAACCCCTTTGATATAGCTCCCACGAGGGTCTAGGGAAGGATAGTATTTCTCCTTTAGACGGATGGGGTATCATGACCAAGGCTGGCATGGCTCGAAGGTATCGGCACGAGTCTATCGGTGTGGCCGTCTTCAGCACGAAAGGTATGAAGGTCTCGGCGCAACAAATAGAGCCGGCCTCGGCGCGACGGGAGAAGTTCAGCCAGCGCGGGCAGTCCTCGGCGCGAGACTCGCACCGAGAGGGGTTCGCGCCGGGAGGCTGGGAGGGCTTCTGAAATGAGCGTTTCAGCGAGGTTTTGAAGAGTTTTTTTTTGGAGTAGAGGCTTCAAGGGGGTTCTGGATCTTTAAATGAGGGTTTATTCAGGGATCTGTAAAGAGGGTTTATTCAAGGGTTTGACGACCACTGAAGGGGGGTTATAGAGAGGGTATAATCCAAGGGGATGGCAGCCTTCCCTCTGAGGCCTCACTGGGGGCAGAACCACAGACGGAAACTTCTGGGTCTATCCCTCTTCATTTCACAGACGAGAAGCCATGAGATAGACTGTCTCAGGCTCTCGATGTGGATACGAGGTGGTAAGGAAAAATAGCAGAGAAGCCTTCAGCAGATCTAAAAGATTAAACTATAAGATGTATGTGGCTTGCAGTAGCCGTTGCATATATTAAACCTCGGATGTAGGGGAAGAGAAAAAAATAATGAAAGGGCAAAACTCAGCCCACTTTTATTAACTATTTCATCTAAACGGCGTACACGAATCCAACTTGGAAGAAAATCCAACCGAAAACATATACACCAACTCTATCCCTTACAACAGGGTTACATTAGCATTCAATGCTACTGGAGCAAAGATGCTCGAAAGCAGAGATACAAAAAAAAAAAAGAAGATATCCAGACAGAACAGGGGGGAGAAGAACTGTAGCCCCTCGGGGCGTCGGACAGCCAACCCCACCGTGCTTCTTCCTTCGAGTCTCTGCCACTCTCTCTTCTCTTCAGCTTCTATGGAGGGCTCTCGAGCTCCCCTTTCTTTCAGTGGCTACTGCTCTCTATTCCCTCTATTGCCTCTTCTTCTCTTCTTTTTTTTCCTTGTTGTCTTGTGTTCCCCCTCCTGTTATTTTTTTGTTGTTTCGAAGGCAGCAGCCTTTATAGAAGGGTGGCCTTCTGTTCTCGGCGTGAGCTTCCCGGCGCGCCTCAGCACGCATCATCTCGGCGTGCCTGGCTTCGTATTGGGCTTGGCCCATTTGTTCAGAACCCGGCGCCGGAGGAGGCTCATCTAATGGGCTTCTTTTCATTGCTCTGGTGGGCTTCTTGGTATATTTCTCTGGAGGCTTGTTTAGCACCTTGCGTTCACGCCCATGTGTGAGGCAGTGTTAATCTCTTTTCATGAGAACCAGAATTATTTGAGGTTTCTCTTCAGTAGGCAGATGGTTGCCTGAATGTTGTTATAATTTTATCAGCTCGACTATCTGAATGACAGCAGTGCTGGACAGCGGCCTAGCCAGAGATGGCTTTAGCCGAACAGAGTGTTAGGGGTAGTGGACCTCTTCTATTCTGATTCTTAGTACTTCCAGGGATGGTACAGGAGCCGCACCATTGGTTGACCTTCAGGGCCCTGAGTCTGCTTTGGTCTCTTCTGGTATATTTTAGGTGTCAACAAATGCCCCCCACCCGCAGGTGGCGTAAGCGAAGGATGAGTGACACGGGACATGAGGGTGTACATTGCACCGTACTTTGTAATTTCTTCAGGTCTGCTCCCGTTCATTGTTCATTTGTATGACTCTTGTTGGGTTCGGTGCGTTCGATTCAGAGGGGGGGTGAATGAATCTCCCCTTCAAAAATTCGCTCAATTAAAATCTGGAGTGCTAACTAGACAGATTTAGACAATCTGAAGAGCTAATCAAACTTCTGTTAAACCAATAAGCACATATGCAAAGTGCACCTAAGCATTCATCTAGCGCCAATCAAATAGAAGAAATCGAACCACAGTAGACAAGAGGATTTTTAGGTGATTCGGTCCGCAGACCTACGTCCACCCCACACTCAAACCTGAGTGTGACTTCCCGCTGACTCACAGCTTGAACCGCTGGGCATCACAGCTTGCCTACAACCGCTGGGCAACACAGCTTGCCATCGGCTGGGGACTACAGCTTAACCCGTCCGAGGTATCCACCTCGCCGCTGTGCATCACAGCTTGCACTGCTGACTAACAGCTTGAAGAAAGGTTTAAAATGAAAACAAAGACAAGAGACAACAGCAACAGGAAAGCTGTAAACTATGAAGCATAATATGGCTCTCAAAGAGAGCTGACTGGCCTGGATTTGATCCACGGTCCAATAGAGACTGATCTTCAGACTGCTCTCTTCTTCTCTCTATCTCACTATCTCTCCTCAACTTCTTTCTCTCTCTTTTTCTTCTCTCTGCTTTTCTTCTCTCTGGATCGTGCTCTATTTCACTCTCTGCTTCTGCTCTTCTGCTTTTATCACGATCGGTCTTCTTCTGAGGAAGAAGGCTTCCTTTTATAGCAGCAGCAGACAGATAGGGCGTGTGCTCTCCTCGATTCCCGCCCAAATGTTTTGGCCACGTGTCATCATCCTGTCAGCCCTTCCAGCCTCAGATCACGTGCCCAACCATTAAGCTCCTCAAACAGCAGCTCTGTAATAACAGACTGTTATCAGTATAGACTTAGCTGACATGAAGAACTGAATGCATCGAGTCTGTACGTTAAATGAGTCATGGCCTGTATAGACTTGATGCACTAGATGCAGTGTGCATATAAGAGAAAGTATGTACAATGAGAATGAATGTACAGACATTACATTCACAAGTAAACAGCCTTTGAGTGCATGTACAGACTTTGTGAATGCAAAGCTATGGCATGTACAAACTTCATATATGCAAGACTATGAACATTACAAAAGGATGTACTGACATGCCAAATGAATATGCAGACTCAACGTGCACCATTGTGCAGACTTACTGACATGATGTATGAGCATAGCAACACACAATGTGCAGACTTCGTGCAATGCACGAAACAGTGTATAGACTTATATCGAAGGAGTGCACAAATGCAGATAGCAAGGTATACACTTTACATCTATCAAAGTATGCACAACAACAATGGATGCTCAGGCATGCAGACAAATGTGTAGACTCTGCGTGCAATGTATAAGCAATGTGCAGACTTTGCTCATGTATGGACTTAGTGTGTGCAAGCATGCTAACATGCAATGTGTAGACTTTGAGTGTGCGTACAATGCAGCAACCAGTGTATAGACTTGCGTTCAGCAGCAATGTATAGACTTGAACACATACATGCTATGCGATGTACAGACTTCAAGTTTGTGCAGCTAGCCAATGTATAGAGTTGGCGTTATGAAGCATGCAGGCTGTATAGACTTGTGCTAATGCTACAAGTGAACAATGTACAGGCTTTGGACATGCGTGCATGCTATGCGATGTACAGACTTGAACGCGTGCATGCTACACGATGTACAGACTTGCTGACAGACGATGTATAGACTTACATGAGACGCTGCATAAGACGTTGCATGAGACGCTGCATGAGACGCATGTTCAATGTGATGCGATGTACAGACTTTAGTCATGATGCAATGTATAGACTTGACTTCACAGAGACGCTAACTGAGACGCATGATGCACTGGCTGGCAGTCGATGTATAGACTTAGCATGAGACGCTAAGTAAGACGATGGCTGTACGAGAGACAAATGTATAGACTCACAGAGACGCTGAGTGAGACGCTGTACAGACTTTCAGCAACACACGATGTATAGACTTTCTAGGCATGAAGGCAACTGCTGTAAAGACTTGCTTGGGATGAGGCAACCGCTGTACAGACTTCGTGTGCAATGGCCAAACAATGTGCAGACTTGATGAACATGCATGAACAAGTGGCGATGTATAGACTTGGCCAATGTACAGACTTACCACCAAGACGATGCATGAGCAGGCTGACGATGTACAGACTTGCTCGATTAACAACAAATGAATGTATAGACATTGTGTGCAGGCATTGACTGTACAGACTTGAGTTCATGCAAGCTACAAGGCAATGCATGGACTTTGAATGTGTTCATGCTAAGGACGTTGTACAGACTTGCTACCAATGTACAGACTTGCTATGCTTACGCATGGACCAAGTCTGTATAGACTTTGAATGCAGTAGACTTTGTGCAGACTTTGAACGTATGTAATGTGCAAACATTGTACAGACTTTGCCTGCATGCTGTGCAAGACAATGTATAGACTTGATGTAATGCATGAACAAGAAGACTATGTACAGACTTTGCCTGCATGCTGTGCAAGACAATGTATATACTTGATGTTCGTGCAGCAGTGTATAGACTTGCTCAGCCTGAAGCAGGGCAATGTACAGACTTCTTAACAGACGCATGCAACAACTGTTATTGCACTGATGCAGTGTATGCTAAACACAAAGACTATAGCAATGAATGCACGATGTATAGACTTAATGCATTAAGTATAGAACACTGCATGACCTAGCACACTCATGCATTCTCCACAGAACAGATCAGACATATGCATTCATGTGATGACTCAATGTGTTGTTCTTAGTAAAATAATATGGTGACTCATTCATGTTGCTATCATTAAAACACCACATTAACATCAAAGCACAAGGGGCACAACAATCTCCCCCTTTTTGATGATGGCAACATAATGAGTCACACTGACTCGTCAAACTATTCTCCCCCTTTGACATAATCAAAAAGAAAGGAAATGGTTTGAGAGACAAAATTCAGCACACAAAGACACAGAATGAAACATAGTTCACTAAAATAGAGTTCCCCCTTATGACATGAAAACATCTCTCCCCCTATCAATATGCATGCAGATAAACCATAACTCCCCCTGAAGCGTAGGAATGAACACTGGTTATCCAATAAATCAATCTGAAATCTGCCATTACAAACAATCTGAACTCTGGTTGTGGCACCTCACATATGCATGAACAGAATGAAACGGGTGGAAAGTCCACAGAACCAGAACTGGTTGCAAAACAAGATGGAAGACTCTAATAGTGTGGAGAGTAAAGTGATTGATGATAGGAAGGTAAAAGTAGACAACAATAATCACAAGACATCTCAATGAATAATCAATAGCAAGATTTCTGTTGATCAGGCTGTCTGGAAAGAATCTGATCATGAGGGATTTTAATGCTTGCACCCCTACAATAAGTCTTAAGAAGAATAGACTCTTCTATCATAAAGGGTTATGAAGTGGCAACTTAACCAATCTGATTTAATTATGATGTATACCAAATTTGTCAAATTAAACTCAATACTCATATCTGAATCTAAGTTTTAATAAAGGTGAACCAAATAGTCAGATAACACTCAAAATCAATCATCTTTATCTTACACACATGATCTCAATAGCTCCTTTGAAAGAAACACAGATTAGTACTGAGGTTAAACACATTTCTAAGAACATGAGTTGACAGAATTTTCAATATATTTTAATTTGAAGCACACTCTATTTTTCCTGAGCAATTTAGGTTGATCAACACCTTTTTACATGAGGCACAACACGTCTCAGGTGAAGTGACCCAGTTACTCAGTGTGATAACTGTCATTGCTTCTCAACTTCGAGAACAGAGTTAGCAATATAAGTGTCTTTTTACATGAGAAGACACCTTGATCAGAGGCCAGACTCCCCAGTTACTCAACACAGAAATGCCATTGCTCTGTCAGGTTCTCAATGAATTTTCATTTTAAGTGACTATGACACTTCATGACTTGGGTTCACTCCATTTCTTTGATGGAAAACCCAGTTTCTCAGTGAACAAAGTCATTTCATTACTCACTGATTTTATTTCCTGTCAAATTTTTTAAAGTTAATGTTTAACAACAATACTCACTCTATGTATCCTAACCAAAGTAGCCCTGATTTCAAATTTTCAGATATCTGATGAGTGAGTCTAAGGTTTTTATGACACAGATGGTTAATATTTATTAAAGCTTATCATTCAGATATTTTCAATTCATTTAATTACAAATCTGAGAATACATTAATCTTATATCAGTCTGATTCAGTGGTAATTCTTAAACCTATATGATAGGATTTTCTACAAAGTTCTCAGACTGAATTGCATGACATGCAGCTTAAGTTCCTCAGATCAGATCAATAAATTTAGCTGACCAACTAATCAACAGTAGAACCAAATCAGTCACACCAGCTAAAAGATATATGAAGGATGAGTATAAGCTGGTGGAAGAGTCAATCACCAATAGAGAAGAGCATTAGAAGAGAGTTTTTCAACAAACAGTAGCTGAGTCTGGAATACAGACTGATCAGCTGACAGGTAGTAACATGAAGAAGGTTGAAATAAGCTCTTCTTTAATGAGTAGAAGACAGAATCCATTATCAAGAGAGAGAGTATGAAATCAGATGAGAGTTATTCAATTACTAGACAAAAGGTGTTTAGAGTGTGACAAACTAAACTCCAATTTAAATGCTCCCCCTGTCTAGATGCATCATGTGAAGGATAAAACATAAGCAGCAATATGATTGATCAAAAATAGTTGGACTCCCCCTGACTATATGCATGAAATGTATTGAAAGTACATCACATGATATCAAATTTTACATCCATATATGATTCATGCAAATTAGACAGAAGAGAATTACCATAAGCATGATTGTGCAATTCACATTTCAGAAAGTTTCAGTTTAACATCAACAAAACAACATGATATGCAATCATTTCAAGTTCACAATTTCATATGATGGAATTTAAGATGAGTATTCAGAACAAACCTGAAAAGCAGAACCCTGGGGTCTTCATGTTGAGTGCCTTGGTTTATTTACCCCTCTTTTTTATTCCAAGACACACCTGTAACATGTTAATCAATTTGATCATGTAGGGACCCAAACAGCCTTGGGTCCCGAGTTAACTCTGACAGGTGTTCTGAACAATTTTTTAGCAACATCATTATCATACTCCATCAGGTAACAATTATTCATGAAATGACCAGATTTTCCACAATATCTACATGAAGCAACAGGTTTTCTGGTCCTATAATGCATATTAACAACAGTTTGAGACCCATGACCATACGCATGAAATGTTCTGTTATATGCATGGACAGTTCATTTCTTATTACCTGATAGCCAACAATTTGCCAACTTATGACCTGGTTTATCATAGTTAAAACATGAAACATTTACAGGTCTTGTTTTAGAGAATTTAGCGGATTTAGAGTTAACATGATTTCCCTGAGCATGCCAACAGAAAGCAGCAATGTGATAAATATTGCCACAGTAATAACATTGAATTTTCTTTTTCTTATCAGTAGAAGGTTTCCTAGGAAGATGATTTCTAGGATACTTCCTAACAGCATTCCTTTCATCATTTATCAATGTAACTCAGTCATGCATAATATGTCCAAGCTTCTCACAATAGTGACATGTTCCTACCTTTTTATTCACAGTCATTTGATTAACAAAATTAACATTCGCATGAGAATGTGAATGTATGTGTGAGCAGTGAGCAGCATGCACATGTAAATCAGGGACAGATTTGGACTTATTCAAATCAGCATTTTTCTTTTGTTTTTGAATCTTTTTCTATTTCTTATCTGAATTTTCAGCCTTCTTAGCAGTGAATTGAAAGATAGAAGAACTAGATTGGTTAGCATATTCAGAACTTTTCACGAATATAGTTGACTTCTTCTTTTCATCCACTTTCTTATTAACAGGCACATACCCAAGTCATTCTTTTTGGAAATTCACATTAGAGCCAAGCAATTTATTCAAATTGTCTTTACCTTTGACAAATTTAGACATAGAAGCTTTTAGATCATCAATTTCAGTTTGCAATAACACAATGTCATCTTCACATGAGATTATTTGATTATGCAAACCATCATTGAGTCTTTTCAAATTTTCATTTTCTTGCAGGATCTTCAAATTGTCATTAGCTTCTTTGTCAATCAAAATAGCCTTACCTTTTTCAATGTTCATCAGTTTTTCAGAAAGCACAATGTTCAAAACCATCAGTTTCTTGTTTTGATCTTTCAACATTTTATTTTCATCAATCAAATTATTTTGATCCACAGTTTTCAAATCCTCATTCAAATTCTGTTTAGACATTTCTAGCTCAGAATTTCTATTCTTCAACTCTTCTAATTTTTCTTTCAGAGAGTCAATTTGTTGTTCCTGCATTTTCAGTTCGGATTGAAGACTGTTATTCACATTTTTAGCAGAAACATACTCATTGCATGAATTTTCATTTCTTTTCAGACTATCCTTCAGATTTGTATTTTCACATTTCAGTTCTCTAATTTCGTACAACATCTCCTTTTTCATTTATCTCTTTTCAGTCTTAAGAGATTTGTATTTTTCTAACAAGTTTTCATACATTTCAATCAATTCATCAAGAGCTGATTGTTCTGAGTTAGAAGTTACCTGAGATGGAAACTCATCTGATTGATCACTGATGTGATCTCTTGCCATAAAGCACAGAGTTCCTTTTCCACCATAGTCGTCAGTCAGTTTGTCTATCACTTCCTTTGCGCTCCTGCACTCAGAGATACATGTAAGCACATTAGATTTTATCGCCCCTTTCACAAGGTCAAGGGCCTTTTGATTTTTAGAGAATTTCAGTCTATCTGAGGACTTCCATTTGGATTTGTCCTCAGGAACTTCATATGGACTATGAGCTATGAGTATCCATAAATTAGAATTCATATGGATCACATAGTCTCTAAAACGACCATACCAGCCATAGAAATCTAAACCAGTGAATACAGGAATTTCAGCCATAACTGCAAGATGAAACAAATCAAATCAAGAGCAATGCTAGTAGAGAGCTCAAAACAATTCAAGCGAACAGATCAACTCAAATCGCACTAAATCCAATTACGAATCAGATCTGCAGGTCGTTGGATCCTCTGTACAGACACCCGCTCTGATACCAAGTGTTGGGTTCGGTGCGTTCGATTCAGAGGGGGGATGAATGAATCTCCCCTTCAAAAATTCTCTCAATTAAAATCTGGAGTGCTAACTAGACAGATTTAGACAACCTGAAGAGCTAATCAAACTTCTGTTAAACCAATAAGCAAATATGCAAAGCGCACCTAAGCATTCATCTAGCGCCAATCAGATAGAAGAAATCGAACCACAGTAGACAAGAGGATTTTTAGGTGGTTCGGTCCGCAGACCTATGTCCACCCCACACTCAAACCTAAGTGTGGCTTCCCGCTGACTCACAGCTTGAACCGCTGGGCATCACAGCTTGCCTACAACCGCTGGGCATTACAGCTTGCCATCCGCTGGGCAACACAGCTTGCCATCGGCTGGGGACTACAGCTTAACCCGTCCGAGGTATCCACCTCGCCGCTGTGCATCACAGCTTGCACTGCTGACTAACAACTTGAAGAAATGTTTAAAATGAAAACAAAGACAAGAGACAACAGCAACAGGAAAGCTGTAAACTATGAAGCACAATATGGCTCTCAAAGAGAGCTGACTGGCCTGGATTTGATCCACGGTCCAGTAGAGACCGATCTTCAGACTGCTCTCTTATTCTCTCGATCTCACTATCTCTCCTCAACTTCTTTCTCTCTCTTTTTCTTCTCTCTGCTTTTCTTCTCTCTGGATCGTGCTCTATTTCACTCTCTACTTCTGCTCTTCTGCTTTTATCACGATCAATCTTCTTCTGAGGAAGAAGGCTTCCTTTTATAGCAGTAGCAGACAGATAGGGCGTGTGCTCTCCTCGATTCCCGCTCAAATGTTTTGGCCACGTGTCATCATCCTGTCAGTCCTTCCAGCCTCGGATCACGTGCCCAACCATTAAGCTCCTCGAACAACAGCTCTGTAATAACAGACTGTTATCAGTATAGACTTAGCTGACATGAAGAATTGAATGCATCGAGTCTGTACGTTAAATGAGTCATGGCCTGTACAGACTTGATGCACTAGATGCAGTGTGCATATAAGAGAAAGTGTGTACAATGAGAATGAATGTACAGACATTACATTCACAAGTAAACAGCCTTTGAGTGCATGTACAGATTTTGTGAATGCAAAGCTATGGCATGTACAAACTTCATATATGCAAGACTATGAACATTACAAAAGGATGTACTGACATGCCAAATGAATATGCAGACTCAACGTGCACCATTGTATAGACTTACTGACATGATGTATGAGCATAGCAACACACAATGTGCAGACTTCGTGCAATGCACGAAACAGTGTATAGACTTATATCGAAGGAGTGCACAAATGCAGATAGCAAGGTATCGACTTTACATCTATCAAAGTATGCACAACAACAATGGATGCTCTGGCATGCAGACGAATGTGTAGACTCTGCGTGCAATGTATAAGTAATGTGCAGACTTTGCTCATGTATGGACTTAGTGTGTGCAAGCATGCTAACATGCAATGTGTAGACTTTGAGTGTGCGTACAATGCAGCAACCAGTGTATAGACTTGCGTTCAGCAGCAATGTATAGACTTGAACACATACATGCTATGCGATGTATAGACTTCAAGTTTTTGCAGCTAGCCAATGTGTAGACTTGGCGTTATGAAGCATGCAGGCTGTATAGACTTGTGCTAATGCTTCAAGTGAATAATGTACAGGCTTTGGACATGCGTGCATGCTATGCAATGTACAGACTTGAACGCGTGCATGCTACACGATGTACAGACTTGCTGACAGACGATGTATAGACTTACATGAGACACTGCATGAGACGCTGCATGAGACGCATGTTCAATGTGATGCGATGTACAGACTTTAGTCATGATGCAATGTATAGACTTGACTTCATAGAGACGCTAACTGAGACGCATGATGCACTGGCTGGTAGTCGATGTATAGACTTAGCATGAGACGCTAAGTAAGATGATGGCTGTACGAGAGACAAATGTATAGACTCACAGAGACGCTGAGTGAGACGCTGTACAGACTTTCAGCAACACACGATGTACATACTTTCTAAGCATGAAGGCAACCGCTGTACAGACTTGCTAGGGATGACGGCAACCGTTGTACAGACTTCGTGTGCAATGGCCAAATAATGTGCAGACTTGATGAACATGCATGAACAAGTGGCGATGTATAGACTTGGCCAATGTACAGACTTACCACCAAGATGATGCATGAGCAGGCTGATGATGTACAGACTTGCTCGATTAACAACAAATGAATGTATAGACATTGTGTGCAGGCATTGACTGTACAGACTTGAGTTCGTGCAAGCTACAAGGCAATGTATGGACTTTGAATGTGTTCATGCTAAGGACGTTGTACAGACTTGCTACCAATGTACAGACTTGCTATGCTTACGCATGGACCAAGTCTGTATAGACTTTGAATGCAGTAGACTTTGTGCAGACTTTGAACGTATGTAATGTGCAAACGTTGTACAGACTTTGCCTGCATGCTGTGCAAGACAATGTATAGACTTGATGTAATGCATGAACAAGAAGACTCTGTACAAACTTTGCCTGCATGCTGTGTAAGACAATGTATAGACATGATGTTCATGCAGCAGTGTATAGACTTGCTCAGCCTGAAGCATGGCAATGTACAGACTTCTTAACAGACGCATGCAGTAACTGTTATTGCACTGATGTAGTGTATGCTAAACACAAAGACTATATCAATGAATGCACGATGTATAGACTTAATGCATTGAGTATAGAACACTGCATGACCTAGCACACTCATGCATTCTCCACAGAACAGATCAGACATATGCATTCATGTGATGACTCAATGTGTTGTTCTTAGCAAAATAATATGGTGACTCATTCATGTTGCTATCATTAAAACACCACATTAACATCAAAGTACAAGGGGCACAACAACTCTGAGTCTTCATTCTGTTTGTATAATCCCAGTATTTGTAAGCATACTCGGACAGACATCACCATTCTTCGTTTAATCTTCTGATTGCAGCACCCCTGGGTGAGCCAACTGGCGCTGTTGACAGTCTCGGCACGCCCATCTCGGCGTGGCAATGGTCTCGGTGCGCCTCCTTCTTTGACGCTCTTGGCGCGGTGATGCTCTCGGCGCGGCCGATATCGGTGTGCCTTCTCTTCTGCTGTCGCTCTCGGCGCGGGTAGGCATTGACACGCCTTTTGTCGCATGCGCTCTCGGCGTGGGGGTGATCTCGGCGCGCCTTGGGGGTTTACCCTATATTAGCGCCGAGAGAGAAGAGGGAGGCTCATTTTCACCTGAGCGCTCTCTCTCTTCGCTCTCCACCGCGGCGGCGATCGGCCTAGCCTGTCTGAGGGAGCCTTCTCCCTTTTCTTTGCCTTCCCTCCACCGTAGGGTTTCTTCTTTGGTTCTCATACGGGACTACGTCCCTCTTCATTGCGGAGTCACCCCCTCTTGGTGGGTGTTCTCCTATTTGACTTCTGGGCATACTCCGGATAAGGGGAGATGCTGTCAAAATTTTTCTTGAAATTTTCTTTTCTATTTTCCTCTTCATATCATCTTATTTTTCGTTGATTTTATCTACAGCTGCTGAAATGGCCTCCTCTTCCAGCCGTGTTGCTTCCGGCGCTGCTGATGTCGACGCTTCTTCCCAGGGTAGGGCATCTGGCCCTGTTGTAGCTTGGAGGAACGTCGGACAACTGGACCGGGGTCTTGGGAGGATGGCCATAGTCGATGAATCCTCCGACTCCGAAACAGATACAGTATCCTCATCTCGCGTTGTGACCGTCGAGGGAGGGCTGAACTTCAATCGCGATGACGGGTATCGCCCGGACTTCCCGAAGGACCGTCATCTTGCACCATTCATCTGCACTTTCAGTGTCTCGGGGAAGAGAGACATCATGCTGGCTCGGATGGTGGAACGGGCCATGTTGGTGGACCGGGACAGCTTGAAAGGCTCTGTGTATCGTGGAGACACCATCTATCTCCGGGAGAGCGACGCAAGTGGAACGTCGTCTTGGGGGTAACAGAGCTGGAGGCAGAGCAGAAAATGCTGACACGGGCTCCAGAATTCACACCAGCTAGGTGGGACACCACTACAGGTCGGTTCAACAGGGGGAAACCTGACTACGGTTTATTCTTGGCGCCCATCAAGTGGGGCTATAGAGACGAGCCATTCGTCTGAACTGCTTGGCTGTCCAGTTCAAATTCCAGTTGGCTACTGGGTGGTTTGCTGACACGAAAGTGACCGACACCCATCTCTTCCGCGTAGGAGCGGTAGAATTCACAGAATATGTTCTGAAGGAGTATGTGCCATTGCTGGTCAGGGCCAAGGTGTATCACAGTGTGTATGCGTCCCGTTTCAGGTACCCCATCTCGAAAGGGTTGTGCTGCGGCATGTTCGAAGTGTTCTGTCCACAGTTCAATACTTTCTATACAGCGGAGGGCGAAACTTCTCTGGACCTCTGGAGCCTATCACAGCTGTCGGGTCTACCGATCAATGGAGTGCCCTATGAGGAGGTATGCCTCCACGACTTCATTAAGGACGAGACAGACGGTGAGGGCCAATACTATTTTGGCTACTCATACCGGTACTTGATGAAAGCGTACCGCTCCCTCTGCTTGGCGCTGAACAGGGGATCCTCGAAGGGGTATCAGCCCCGAGAGAAGAGCAGTAAATTGAGAGTCCGAGTGGGACATTGGATTCAATACTTCTTCAGTGGCCTTCTGAAGTATAGTGAGTTTCCCCATGTAGCTCCTGTTACAGGTAAGCCCTGCAAACCACCCAAGTTCAAGTCGGCACTGCCTGCTTCCCTTCGACGAATTAGTCGCGGAGGACCAAATCCCACTGGGGCGGATCCCCTTACGCATTGTGTGGCTTACCTCACTTTCTGGTTGTACACTTTTGCCCTCCCATAGGGAGATGAGACAGTCATTAGGCCGGAGGCAATATACCCGGCTTGTCAGATGGCTTGGGGCATGCGGCTTGCACTATGCACAGCAGCACTCTGCCTGATCTACAAATTTCTTGGAGATATTCATAGGCATCGGGTCCCCCGCTCTTTTAGAACAGTGGGGCCGTTTCATTTCTTCAATGCCTGGGTGTGCAGTTTGTTCCCAGAGCTGGCTCCCAGGACTCTGCAGACAGTGACATTGTATCCCAGGATGCTGGAATTTGCTAGTGCTGAACCCGGTCCAGTGTCTCATCAGCTTTTCTCCATCCGAGGCCGGCTGACAAGGGTTCCGATGGATTCAACGGGGACCATCCATTTTTGGAATTTGGCCGCACATTCCACTCCATTGGTGAATCGCCAGCGTGAATGTAAGCTTGAGGCAGTGGAGACTTTCACACATTTCATTTCAGGCAACACCGTGACCCGGCCAATCTTGGAGCCTGAGCTCATTGACTGGGCTTTATCAATTCGCCCCAGTGTCTTAGTGTTTAGAAAGGGGGGCGTGGTTCATTTAGAACCCTACTATCCTTTTAGGTTTGGCCGAAATTTTGGCTATGATCAGCACATCTCGCCTTCGGTTGCCCTGTTTCCTCTGGATAGCAGGTCGAAGCACGGCTCGACTGTTGTAGCTGAGGGTCGCTCCTGGTGGGACTACTTTCACCACCGGGACGCCAATGTTTTCAGAGTGCCGGTGCCTAACGGTGTTCCCCGGGTCACTCCAGAGTATATAAAGTGGTGGAATGCTCGAACGGGCTTTTATCGCAATGCCAGGGTGGCATGATGGGATGAAGCTGAGCGCACCTTTCTGAGCCAGCAGCCTGGGCCAGTTTTTGATATTGAAGAAGCCCATTTGAAGAGGATGTTCTCCCAACATCCGAAGGAGGTAGAGGCATACATAGCACGTCGGAAAGCCGCAAAAGAGGAAGCAACTGAACAGCTGGTGCCTGTGCTTGCTGACATAGATGAAGATACTTTCACGCAGAATTTAGAACATCTGTGCCAGATTGGTGGTTCCCGCTTGGAACTTCAGCAGTACCCATTCCCCATTGAGGAGCCGCTCTCCAAAGCAGTTTCATGGAAGTGTGAGGTTGACCGCTTTTGCCCGTACCGGGCGTTTATTAATAGAGAAGACAAAACCTTGACATATTATCAACACACGTCTTGGCTGTTCGTCTTGATGAATATCCATGGACTGACCCTTGACATTCCCGTAGCAAGTGTTCTGGATAATACTTTGTTTGTATCTTTTCATTATGCCGATGGCTGGGGCTTCGACCACCTTGTCTTATATCATTGCATAGCTTGCCATGGTCATGCGGACTTGGCCGACCTAGTCGAGAAGTGTAAGAAGATTGGCGACGTCTGCTGGCTCGTTCGGGAGGCTGCATCCCAAAGCAAGGAGGTGGCTTATCAGTATTGGCCCCTCTCATCTTTTTACAACGGCCCGGCAGGTAAAGTCTTCTTCAGTTGACATGTAGAGTAGTTTGTTGCTCAGTTCTTTTATAACGGCATGTGCTTCATTTGACAGACCATCCAGATATAAAGCAGCAGGACTTTATAGGAAGATCTTCTCCCAGGCCCAGAAGCCGGAATATTTTGAGGCTCCCGCACCGGTGCCGACCACTACTCCACTGCCACCTAGTAAAAAGAGAGCGGCCTCCGCACTGAAAGTTGCAATAGGCCGAGTGAAGAAAGCTTGGAAAACTTCTTCCAAGCAGTCTTCGACTGATGCGGCTGAGGCTCCTCTGCCTGAAGTGCCGTCATTTGAGCAGTTTGCCACTCAGAAAGAGGCCACTCAGCAAGCAGCTGAAGGTGACATCACTTTTCTTCGCGGTCTAAAGGAGTGTTCTCTTCATGACGTCTTCACTCCTTTGACGTCTTCTTTGTTTGACCTCAGCTCAAGGAGCGGTTGGCACCACCACACGTGCTTAGGAGGTCGTCCTGGAGACGGGAGACATAGGGTCTTCTGTCATAGCCACGACAGGGGCGACCAAAACAACTGAAGCCACAGGGGAGAGTCTCCCCACTGCTAAGGAGGATGTCAGACTCCCTTCTCCCACACCTGCCAGTGAGGCCGAGGGTGAGCCAAGTGACTGCCATCCTTCTGACTCTTCTTTCTTATTAATCTTTTTGCCCCGCCTTTTGTATATGTTTGTTGTAGCGGCAGGAGTGGTTAGCACAGTGGTTGAGACGCCTGCCGTGGATGTTCCTTCACAGCCTGAAGGACATAAGACTGTGCTAAAGAAAGGTGCTATCCCATTGCGGCGTGTAATCACCCGCTCGATGGCCCGCCAGGCGACAGAGGAGGCGGGCCAACCCGAGATCATAGATATTTCCTCCAGTAGCTCTGCCACCCCTTCTGACGAAGAAATTGACTATTATTCTTCAGAAGGTGACGAACGAGCACCTGCGGCAGCCATCAAAGGGGCAGCGACACCCCTTATACCGTTGAGCAGTCCTTTGATCTTTAGTCCTCCGAGGTTGCCGGTGACATCATCTGAGGGAATGTTGCCGGAGGAATTCGCCGGGCTAGACATGGAGGTGGAGATAACCCCTCCTTTTGTTGCTTCATCTGCAGAGTTAGAATCTTCCATACAGGCACTTGAAGAGATGGATGTTGCGGTCATAGTAAGTTCTGCCCGCCCCTCTGCAGAGCCGCATATCTTTTCATTCTTTTCTGCCATCTTGGTGCTTACTGGAATCTTGTTCCAGGAGCCTGACGCAGCTAATCACCCTCTGGTATCACCTTATAATACTATCGTGGTTTCGTCGGAGGCTTTGGATATGCTACCACTGGCCACCGTGTCTTCTTCAGAGGCAGTTACCATACTTCGCCCTATGCCAGTAAGAATACACGTAGCTGCCGAAGTATCATCAATGGAGCCAAGCCCGCTGGGAGAGAGTCTCGCCCTGGTGCCAGCAACAGAATTGAGAGCTGAAGTTGACCCGTCAAGGGGTTCTGCCTTTGTCCCGGCGGCCATAATGACTATTGCGCCTGACCCTGCAGCTCCATCCATGCCAGAAATAGAGTTGGAACCTCCGCTTCTTCCAGCACCTGTAGAAGAGAGTTCTTGAAGGAGCCCGACGGAGCAAGAGCATGCTATCGTGGTACCTGCTACTTCGGCTCTGGTAGCCATTCCATCTTCTTCTTCTGAGCCAGATATTGGCTTATGGGCTTCTATAGACAGGGAGGTGACCTTTGAGGTGGCTCCGGTAGCCTCCCTGGGTTTTACTTCATCGGAGGACTTTGTCTGGCAGTATTTAGAGATGTTGCGCCAGGTTGTGGAGTCTCAGCCGACACTATCTTACCCCCAGTTGAAGGAAGTGGCCGGGCGACTGACGATCGGGCTGCAGGCATTAGGCTATCCTTTGGACACCTGGACCCAGCAGGTGCTGTTCCTGCTAAAATTTGTAAACCGCCGAGACTTTCTTGGGAGGGTGATGAACGACCGGCTAGCGGCCCTCAAGCTGCAGAAAGCTGACTGTCAGGCGGAGCTGACGTCTCTGACCTCCGATCTTCAGAAGAGCAAGGCCCATGTTGAAACTTCAGCTGCTCGGGCACATATTCTACGTAGCCGACGGGAAGAACTCCGGGCTGAATTGGCTACCATTGAAGCTGAGATACCACGGCTGGAGGTTGCAGAAGTCCAAGGCATCAAGGAGACTTCTTTACTGGAGGGCCAAGTTGTATCGCTAGAGACTGAGGTGACTCGCGTTCAGAAGGAAGAAATGCAGCTCGGTGAACTGGGAGCGGCTCCACATGTTGGGCTCATTGACTTTGCAGATATTTTCAGGTGGTCTTAGCTGATCTGCCTTTGTAATTCGTCCCCTCCGAAGGGCCCCTTTTGTATTCATTCCCCTCCTTTTTGCAATGAAATACAAGTTTCCTTTACTGTTTTAGGTGTCCACCTTTGCACTTGTATTCTATCATATCTTGTGGCAACTTTGGCGACCTGTTTGGAAGTATACCCATATCTGCACCGCAGGAGAGCATCCACCCTTTCAAGGAAAGGATGGGGGCCTTGATCCACCACGTGACGGGGTTCCAGAGGTTGCCAGATTGGTGCAGATGTAAGTCTTGCCGACAAGAAATGTCAAAAATACGACTGCTGGCTGATGAGAGGTCCATCCGGGATAGGCTTTATTACCGGTGGGACAACAGATGGGAGTGCCACTCAGAGGCATAGCATATACTTTATAGTAATCACATTACTAACCCAAACGCCCTTTCAGGTTTTTGCCGGGGCCCGATTTGGGGAAATGCTGGCCGACCTTGTCGATGGTGACAAGGGTCGAAAAGGTAGTTGGTCTTGCCAATGGTGACAAGGACCGAAAAGGGTAGCGACCGATCTTACCGATAGTGACAAGGATCGAAAAGGTAGACGGTCTTGCCGATGGTGAGAAGGACCGGAAAGGGTAGACAGTCTTGCCGATGGTGACAAGGACCGGAAAGGGTAGCGACCGATCTTGCCGACGGTGACAAGGGTCGAAAAGATAGACGGTCTTGCCGATGGTGACAAGGACCGAAAAGGGTAGATGGTCTTGCCGATGGTTACAAAGATCGGAAAGGGTAGCGACCGATCTTGCCGATGGTGACAAGGGTCGAAAAGGGTAGACGATCATGCCGATGGTGACAAGGACCGTAAAGGGTAGCGACCGATCTTACCGATGGTGACAAGGGTCGAAAAGGTAGACGGTCTTGCCGATGGTGACAAGGACCGAAAAGGGTAGACAGTCTTGCCGATGGTGACAAGGACCGTAAAGGGTAGCAACCGATCTTGCCAATGGTGACAAGGGTCGAAAAGGTAGACGGTCTTGCCAATGGTGACAAGGACCGAAAAGGGTAGACGGTCTTGCCGATGGTGACAAGCACCGAAAAGAGTAGACGGTCTTGCCGATGGTGACAAAGACCGAAAAGGGTAGACGGTCTTGCCGAAGGTGACAAAGACCGAAAAGGGTAGACGGTCTTGCCGATGGTGACAAGGACCGGAAAGGGTAGCGACCGATCTTACCGATGGTGACAAGGGTCGAAAAGGTAGACGGTCTTGCCGATGGTGACAAGGACCGAAAAGGGTAGACGGTCTTGCCGATGGTGACAAGGACCGGAAAGGGTAGCGACCGGTCTTGCCGATGGTGACAAGGGTCAAAAAGGTAGACGGTCTTGCCGATGGTGATAAGGACCGGAAAGGGTAGCGACCGATCTTGCCAATGGTGACAAGGGTCGAAAAGGTAGACGGTCTTGCGATGGTGACAAAGACCGAAAAGGGTAGACGGTCTTACCAATGGTGACAAGGGCCGGAAAGGGTAGCGACCGATCTTGCCGATGATGACAAGGGCCGAAAAGGTAATTTGGGATGGAATGACGAATGAGGATAAACCCGTTACTACATCATCTTTTCATTTCATCATCATTTTTATCATCGTTTTTCATTTTTTTTCTATTCATTCATTTCAGCATTTTTTTAACCACATTACCGACTCAAGCGCCCTTTCGAGTTTTCACCGGAGTCAGCCCCCTTTTGCTTTTGCCCACGCGCCCTCTCGGGTTTTCACGTGGCGGGGCACCCGATTTTGCCTGCAACGCCCTTTCGGGTTTTCGCCACAATCGGGTTATAGCCATTTTTGCCCTTGTCCCCATTTAGGAACAAAGCCGGCGGGGTATCTCTATTTTTAACCCCATTTCTATTTCTTTTCTCTCTCTTTTTTTTTAATTCCCCGGAGGATCTGAAACACAGGAGAGCTTGTTTGCTAGGACGCTGACCGGCCTTGTCGATGATGGCAAGGGTCGGATCCTGGTTTGGTTCGTCGACATTGGTTAAATGTCGAAGCAAAGGCTATATGGTTCTTGACCGGGATGAAAGGTCCAGGCCAAGGGACAGAGGTCGACCTACCTCACTGATGATGACGAGGGTCGAACCTGGGTTTGTTCATCGATGTGGGTTACACGCTAAAGCAAAGGGTATATTCATTCACAGGGACGAAAGGTCCAAGTTAAGGGTAGAGGTCGACCTATCTCGCCGATGATGACGAGGGTCAGACACAGGTTTGTTAGGGGATCTCCGGTGGGACTTCTGATGGTTATCCCTTGGGAATCTCATTGAGAGGAGGATGAAGAGAAACTTTTGGATTACAACTTTACTGACCTAAGTGCCCTTTACGGGTTTTCACCGAGGCCAGCCCCCTCTTGCTTTTACCCACACGCCCTTTCAGATTTTCACGTGGCGGGGTACCCAATTTTGCCTGTAGCGCCCTTTCGGGTTTTCGCCACAGCCGAGTTATAGCTATTTTTGCCCTCATCACCGTTTAGGAACAAGGCCAGCGGGGTATCTCTATTTTTAACCCCATTTCTGTTTCTTTCTCTCTTTTTTTGAACTCATGTAGCAGAAGGATGCTGAGAGGGTCGGCTAGAACATGAAGTATCACGCCGAAAAAAAGGGTTTATTCGTTAGCAAGAAGATAATGCCAACGCCAAGGGTAGATTTGTGCCGATTCGGGCGTAGGGCCCGCAATGGCAATGATGTATAAAAGTCGGCTAGGGCACGGAGTCTTGTGCCTAGCAAAGGGGTTTATTCGTTAGCAAGAAGGTAATGCTAACGCAAAGGATAGATTTGAGCCGATTCGGGCGTAGGGCCCGCAATGGCAATGATGTATAAAGGTCGGCTAGGACACGGAGTCTTGCGCCGACCAAGGGGTTTATTCGTTAGCAAGAAGGTAATGCTAACGCGAAGGATAGATTTGAGCCGATTTGGGCGTAGGGCCCGCAATGGCAATGATGTATAAAGGTCGGCTGGGACACGAAGTCTTGCGCCAGAAGCATGATTTATTCGTCAGCAAGGAGACCATGCTGGCGCAAAGGATGGATTTATGCCGATTCGGGCGTAAGGCCTGTAATGGCAAAGATTTATAAAGGTTGGCTGGGACACGAAGTCTTGCCCCAGAAGAAGCGTTTATTCGTCAGCAAGGAGACCATGCTGACGCAAAGGATGGATTTACGCCGGTTCGGGTGTAAGGCCCGTAATGGCATGGATGTATAAAGGTTGGCTGGGACACGAAGTCTTGCGCCAGAAGAAGGGTTTATTCGTCAGCAAGGAGACCATGTTGACGTAAAGGATGGATTTATGCCGATTTGGGCGTAAGGCCCATAATGGTAAAGATGTATAAAGGTCGGCTAGGACATGGAGTCTTGCGCCGAACAAGGGGTTTATTCGTTAGCAAGAAGGTAATGCTAACGTAAAGGATAGATTTGTGCCGATTCGGGGGTAGGGCCCGCAATAGCAATGATGTATAAAGGTCGGCTAGAACACGGAGTCTTGCGCCGAATAAAGGGGTTTATTCATTAGCAAGAAGGCAATGCTAACGCAAAGGATAGATTTGTGCCGATTCGGGTGTAAGGCCCGTAATGGCAAAGTCGTAGGTATTATGCGAGTCTGGCCAGGGCAGAGTGCCACTAGACCGAGGTAAGTGTAGCTCGATCAGGACGGAATGCCACTAGATCAAGGGTGGAGGTAGCTCGGTCAGGGCGAAGTGCCACTGGACCAAGGGTGGAGGTAGCTCGGTCAGGGCGGAGTGCCACTGGACCAAGGGTGAAGGGAGCTCGGTCGGGGCGGAGTGCCACTGGACCAAGTTTGAGGTAGCTCGGTCAGGGCGGAGTGCCACTAGACCGAGTTTGAGGTAAATCATTCGGGGAACGCCGGTTGAACCGTGTGATACAGCCTTAGGTGCTTCCCATTAAGGGGAGAGAATTGGATGACTCCTTTGTGATCCGCAAGTACATACGCACCCCCTTCATATGCTCGGTGGACGACATACGGTCCGACCCAATTTTTAACCAACTTCCCCTTGGGGTTGGAGGCCATCACCTCTCTTCTTTTAACCATCACCAGGTCACCCCTTTTGAACTCCCGTCCTTTGACCAGCTTATCAAAAGCACGGGCCATGCGGGCTTGATAGAGTTGAATATTCTGTTGCGCCCGGAGACGCTTTCCTTCAAGCTCGGTGAGCTCTTCTAGTCTTCTTTCTACGTTGGCCTGCTCGTTGCCCACCACTCCATGCTGGATGGCGACCCGTAATGAGGGGACCTCCAGCTCAATTGGCACCACAGCCTCTGACCCATACACGAGGGAGTAGGGTGAGTAGCCGGTAGGGGTCTTGTAGACCGTACGGTAAGCCTACAGTGCCTCGTACATTCTTTCTTCCCAATCTCTTCTGTTAGTCTTGACAATTTTCGCCAGCAGAGTGCACAACGTCTTGTTAAAGGCCTCTGCAAGTCCGTTGGACTAAGGGTAGTAGAGAGATGATGTTCTCCAATCAATCTTGTATTTGTCAGCTAGCCGATAAACCTTCTGATTTCTGAAGTGGCTGCCGTTGTCGGAGATGATTCGGCTGGGAATCCCGAACCGAAATATTACATTCTGTCGGAAGAATCTCGCAACTAATTCTCCCGTGACTTCTTTTAGTGCTACTGCCTCTGCCCATCTGGAGAAGTAATCTGTAGCTGCTAAGATGTATTTGCACCCTGATGAAGATGCTGGCAGTGGCCCCACCACGTCCGTGCCCCATTGGGCAAACGGCCAGCTTGGTAAGGTAGGATGTAGAGGCACTGAAGGTCTTCTTGACACATTGGCGTGCTCTTGACATTTCTGACAAGCCTTGGCAAACTTGCAGCAATCATCAAATATAGTGGGCCAATAATAACCCAATTTCTTTATTTCGATCTTCATTTTCGGACCGGCCTGGTGCGCCCCGGCTGACCCGGCATGGACTTCTTGCATTACCTGCCTGGCTTCCCCTGAAGATAAGCATCGAAGTAATACCTTCTTTTGGGCATCTGCCATTATTCGGAACAATGTTCCATTCCTCATCTCATAAGAATCTTTGACTCTCAGGAGTCTCATTCTCTGTTCTTTCACCTTCGAGAGCTGTTGGTGTTGGAACCAATGCAGGAGGTATTCCCGCCAGTCGGGCTGCTGGACTGCTTCAGCAACTGCTACTTCATTGGCTTGTTCATCGGCTAAAGCTTCTGTCATACTGGGGACCTGCCGCCGGTTGATGACTGTTATGTTCAGGCTCGTATCAGGCGGGACCGCCAAGGAACTTGCCAGCTTTACGAAGGCGTCAGCTTGAGCATTTTGTCCTCGGTTGACGTGCTTGACGCTAACGAAGTAGAATCTTGCCATTAGGCATAGGGCCAGATGGTAGTAAGGGACGAGCTCCTGCTTTCGCACCTCGAACTCCCCTTCCAATTGTTTTATAACCAGCATGGAGTCCCCGAACGCTTCTAGCATTTGAATCCCCATGGACAGAGCAATCTATAGCCCGATTATAAGGGCTTTATATTCTGCTTCATTATTTGTGCAAGGCTTGTTTATTGAGCAGGATGTGTGTATGACTTCCCCTTCAGGAGACTTCAAGACTATGCCTGCTCTTGCGCGGACTCTGGCCGATCCCGTCGCTGAGGTGTCAATTCTGGAGGCACCATCAAAATACAGCTGCCATAGGGAGGGCTGCACCTGGCCGACCTCTAAAGTTTCATCTTCAGGAAGCTCTGGTTCCAGCGGGCAGTCTTCAGGTACTGGATGTTCAGCAAAGAAGTCTGCAATAGCTTGGCCCTTGACGGCCCTCTGCGGTACATAGGAGATGTCATACTCCATAAGAATCACCGCCCATTTGCCCAGGCGGCCTTTGAGGGCCGGTTGGGACATGATGTATCTAAGCGGATCCTCCCTAGAAATCAGCTTAACTTCGTGCGACAGCATGTAGTGCCTCAACTTCTTGACCGCGAAGACCAATGCCAGGTAAATCTTCTCGATGTAGGTGTACCTTTCCTCAGTTCTGATCATTCTTCGACTGAGATAGTAGAGGGCTTGTTCTTTTCCTTCTTCATTATTCTGGGCTAGCATTGCCCCCAGAGAATTGTGTGTGGCTGCTATGTAGAGGATCAGCGGCCATCCTTTCACTGGCGCACCCAGCACTGGAGGGGTTTTCAGGTAATCCTTCAGTTTATCGAAGGCTATCTGGCATTCTTCGTCCCAGTAGAAGAGAACATCCTTCATCATCAGCTTGTGAAGGGGTGGCATCGCCCCGACAAGTTGGATATAAACCACCAGACGTATGCAAGGTGGCCCTGAAGGGATCTTAGCTCAGAGAGATTCCTTGGCGAGGGCAACTCCTGAATCGCCTTGATCTTGGCAGGGTCTATTTCAATTCCCCGATACCTAACAATGAAACCCAAGAACTTTCCGCTCGAGACTCCGAACGCACACTTCATAGGGTTCGTTTTTAATTCATACTGCCTCAGCCTCTGGAAAATGACTCGGAGGTCTTGCAGATGGTCTTCTTTCTTTTTGGTCTTGACTACCATGTCATCTATGTAGCACTCAACCTTATGGTAAAGCAGCTCATCAAATAATCTAGTCATCGCCCGCTGATAAGTTGCGCCGGCGTTCTTTAATCCGAACGGCATTCTTTTGTAGTGATAAATACCTTTGGGGGTCCGGAAGGCAGTGTGGATCTGGTCATGTTCCGCGATCCATATCTGGTTGTAGCCAGATGACCCATCCATGAATGATAGGGCCTCATGACCAGTTGTTGCATCTATCATGACCTCCGTTATCGGCACTGGGAAGTCATCTTTAGGGCAGGCTTTATTCAGATCCCGGAAGTCAACACATATCCGGATCTGTCCGTTCTTCTTCTTCACGGGCACGATGTTAGCTAACCACGTGGTATATTGATTTTCCTCGACGAAACCCACATCAATGAGCTTGTCGACCTCTTTGCATATTTGAGTGATGAGCTCTGGCCTCATACGCCGAGGGGGCTGTTTCACCGGCTCTACCCCAGGGTTTATGGTCAGCTCATGCTGTGAGACTGAGGGGCTTAGTCCTGGCATCTCTTTGTAGGTCCAGGCAAAGCAGTCTCGATATTCTTGTAGCAGCTGGATGTACATCCTCTGTTCTTCGGTAGATAGTTGGGCGCTGAGGAAGGTTGGCCTGGGGTCATCCTCGTCTCCCAAGTTGACTTCTATCAGTTCATCGACTGTTGCTTGACCTCCGTCTTCTATCTCAGGGGGTGCCGGCTGGAGGTCGACAAAGTCTGGTATATCATCTTCGAGGTCAAGGACCTCGATCCCTTCATCTTGCCTTATCTGAGTTCTGCCAGAAATCTCTTGTTCGGCTGATAATGGCTGCATGCACTGTTCTGCCAACAAGTTTACCTTACTAGCAACTTCAAGGGGCGAGTTGATTGCCTCACCCCCTGCTGAGGGGGTTGCAGTCACTAAGGGCTGGTGATTATTTGTCATTAAGTCAGAGTAACCTTGCAGCTCCTTGGCAAGGGGTGAAGAGATCTCGATCCCTTGAACCACCATGTCCTCAGTGAAGGCAACCATTTCTCTTCCAACAGCATCTGTCTCTTGATCATGCTCGAGGGAAGCTTCCCCGACTGGCTCGAGAAGTGCTGACATCATGAACAGAGGAGGGCCACTGGAGGGAGGCAGCTCTGCTTCTTCAACATCTTCAGCTTCACTAATGCTAGCTATGTCAAATTTGGCTTGAAGAGCTGCATCTTCCAGATAGACTTGTTCCCAGCACCGGCAGGGGAATACAGCCTCGGATTCCGGATTCCTTGGCCGGGCTGACTGAATGCACTCAACTTCTGTCACGTGTTCACCAATAGTTTCCCCCAGTGGGTTATCCTCCATTGGGTAGAAAGCAGAGATGGTATCCACTTCATAGCGTCCGCTATAATAGTATTCTTCGAGGGTGAAGCCCAATCCCGGGTGCTGAGAGACACGCCTCATTTCTTTGTCCAGGCTCGGAGGGTACCAAAACTTCTGGAATGCT
Source organism: Amorphophallus konjac (assembly GCA_022559845.1). Classification (NCBI taxonomy): domain Eukaryota; kingdom Viridiplantae; phylum Streptophyta; class Magnoliopsida; order Alismatales; family Araceae; genus Amorphophallus; species Amorphophallus konjac. Next base: position 86,876,883 of record CM040128.1, read on the forward strand.
TCTTTCCTCTTACGAGGCTGGCCAGAAGGGATGTGCTACTTCTGGAACATCTTGGCCATTCGATTTGTTATAAATGTCAGCCCCTGTATAGGCATTGAGGGGTTTTCTATATCTTCAGACAGATGACAATCGGTGTCTTCCTGTGTAGGGTGCTCTTCAGATGTGTAGAACAGGCTGCTAGGACCATCTATCTATGTCACCTCCCAAGCTTTGAAAGGCTCGACGGTAGCATTGTCGAGGCTGAGAATTGGCTTGGTAAGACCTTCGGGGATCCCGATGTGGTCGTGCTGCTGGTCAACCCTGACTTTATTAGTTTCGGGGTAGATGGCGGGAGGCGCTATCCGGCCTACATCACCGGTGATAGTGATGTGTGAAACCACCTTGGGATCGATATATCCACGCGGAGGCGGAGGGAACCATTCTGCTTTGGAAGTGCCTTTTGTTGTGCTAGAAGAGGTCTTGGCCGCAGGGGCCTTCTGCGACCATTCTGCATATAGAGGGGCGTCTGCCAAGTGGCATTCGAATACTTTGAATGGGTGGAGATCAGCAAATACTCTTTCCTCTCTCCCATCCATGCTATATTTGATGCATTGGTGAAGTGTGGAAGGTACCACCATATTCTCATGTAGCCAAGGGCGGCCAAGCAGCGCCTTGTATGAGGTGCGAGAATCAATGACATGAAATTGCACCTTCGTGATAAAGTCCGCTAGAGTGAGTGTGAACTCTGCTACTCCTAGCGACACTTCGCACTTCTGATTGAAGCCGGTAATGCGCATATCCCTGACCTTTTGTAGGTGCACGTTGAAGTAGTGCCTCTCATATATCCTGTAGGGCAGGATGTTGACAGCTGCCCCGGGGTCCACTAGGATTCTGTTCAGCTCCCGGCCATTTAGATGTCCCCTCATATACAGAGGTCTGTTGTGACTGGTGGTGGGGAGCAACATGTCTTCCTGGGTGAAGGCCATGCTGGCCTCCGGTAGTGCCTCAGCTAGGCAGGCTTCATATTGGGCAGGCGTCTGGAGAGCAGTAATGATCGCCTGTCAAGTCTCTTCACTGAGAGAGAGGATTTCCCAGACAGTGAATCTTGCTGGGAGCTTCTTCAATAGTTTGACCACTCGACTTCCAGCTCGGACATTGGATAGCTTCATTTCATCTGCCCACCTAGGCTTGGAAAATCCTTATACTGTGGCCCCTGATGGACCTGCTTCATCGGACTCGGAGGCTACACCCTTTTGCTTGGGATTATCTCCTGGCTGCTCCTCACTGGCTGCGGCCGGGCGAGTTTCTACCTCTTCTGACAATTCGGGAGATTGCTGGAGTTGTGGGTGACTGCCCCCGGTTACCGGTTCAACCTCCCAGCATGGCTGCTTCCCTTTTGACATCTTTATGAACTCCAGAAATGAAGGAGCGGGAGTGGCGCCCCCACTTTGGTTGTATAAGCCTGACGGAGGAGGGATTTGAACTCCCCTGACCTCCGGAGGGGGTATCTTGTAGGGTTGCTCCCCTCTGAAGATAATGTTATGGTTGGCGGGCGGCTGACGCCCCCACCTTCGACTCGACCGGGTTGCATGTGCGGCAGTTGCGGCTTCGGCCTGGCTTTCCTTAGCGGCGGGTGTGAAGCAAATCTCTTCTTCATCCTCCTCACCGGGCAAATTGAACAGAGCAGAGAGGGTGTTGCAAGAAAGGATCACACCCGTTGTAGCCTTGTCGGCCCTTCTCTTCCTTCTTTGTCTTCTTTTCTTTTCTTTGGCTGGCGCTTGCCCCCAGAATAGGCTGCCATCCCTATCTGATGCTTTGTCAGCTTCCTCTTCTTGCTTTAGTGAAAGCTATTCCAGCTCCTGCCACGGGAGATGATCCCATACCAGCAAAGGTTCTAGCTCGGGCTGTACATACTCATCTAGCCCATTTATGTAGTCCTGTAGCCGTCGGGCTTCTGGACTGATCTTCTTGACTGCCGACAATGGAGTCTGCCTCCTCCGGTTGCGGGTAGGTATCCGGATAACTGCTAGCGGATTGGTCCACATAGGTGTTGCTACTGGTGAAGGGGGTCGTGGCGTGATGCCACGAATATGTGCCCCCAGTGCCGGGCGAGGCAGGCCCTTTTTCTTGGCTCTTGCAGGGACTTGCTGCCATCCCTCATGTTCTTTTATTGGGGCCAGAAAGCAGGCTTCATATGTACGCTGAGTACTGGCTTCTGCGGTCTCCTCAGGCAAGGCTTGATACAGAGAGACCATGTTGACTGTGGCTCTTCTTACGGGCGCCTCATGTGGTTGTGGAGGGTCGACCTTGTACTCCCCCAATTCTATTTCTTCTTTTCTCACCATGCCTTCGATAATATCCTTGAAAACATAACAGTCTTCAATTGGATGCCTCAGCATCTGGTGGTAGGGGCAAAATCTTGGGCTATCTCTTCTCTTCAGGTCCTCCGGCCTCCTCGGCTCAGGCAGGGTGACCTTATCATACTGGGTAACCCAGTCAAACAAGATCCTGGTCTTCTCCTTTGGGAAAGAGTAGGCCTTCTTCATTTTATCCCGGAGGGATGGGCCTTCTTCGCCATCTCTGGTCTTGGCAGGCTGAGGAGCAGTAGTCTTCTTGCCTTTATCTTTTTGCTGTTCAAACGCCTTGATATCAAGGGCATTTGCTTCTTTTGGTGCCTGGCGTCGTTCTGCTGCCTTGCCCTTTTGTGCAGTAGGAATATTTGGTGTAGGGGCCAGTTTCGCTAAGAAAGCCTCCACTTCGGCCACAATATTGTTGAGACGGTCGAACGACCGGATTTCTATGCCAATCATCTTCTCCAGCACCTCTCTGTTTGCGATCGTTTATGTTTTACCCGATGGACCTACCCGGGGGTGTTTTATTATGTAGGTCCCTGATTGTTTGGGATGGGATTTATTTCACGCGTCGATCAATCAATTAACTAACTGGTAATTGAATGATTGATTGACTGCGCGGGCGTGCCAGTCACGTGAGTGACGAGTTTATTATGCGCTCATTCTGACCCGTGTCGGGCGAGAGTGAGGTTCGATCGGGACCATCAGTCCGTCATACCATAAAGGTCATGACGTTAATTACATCCCCCGCGAGGAGGGAAAACCTTTGATTAATTGTCGAGATAGTGGGCCGTCGAGGCCGGAATAAAAGATGCGATGTTATGGACATGACGAGATCATGTGAGATGCGTTTATCTATCATGCAAGAGGGACATGGTTCATTGAATTGGAGACCCTTGGCACGTGGCGGAGGACGTAGGTCCGAAGACCACCATTGCGCATAGCGAAGACTTCCGATCGGGTGTAACCCGGCCTTTTGTCAACGCTGTTTGATATACCCAAGGGTCTATGCAAGCATGCATATATGATGTTCATGACTATGCTAAGCATGGCAATAGAGTCGTGAAAATAAGCAGTGCTCAATCACATTTTATTAATCCCCGCCAAAGGGGAAAATGTGACACAAGCATGATAGCGAAAGCAGAGTGCCGACGGACATGGTAGTGAAATCATAATAACGAAACGATTCGGACTTGAAAGGCCCTCCTCTTATTCAGTTTATTACTAATTAGAGTTTATTAACTCTGACCACGGGAGACGAGGATCGCTCCGGAGGCGAGCAGGGGATTAGACAGCGTAACGATTCGAAATGGCGCCAGAAAACGTAGGTATAGGACTTGAAACGGCGTGCAAACCGTAGGTATACAAAGGGGTTAAAACGGCGCCACCCGTAGTTTTAAAATGGGGAAAACGGCGCGGCCCTTTTGGGGCGCGCCGGGAAGGGGCGCGCCGGGATAGGGCGCGCCGTTTTAAGGCGCGCCGGATACAAACGGCGCCGGTTTGACCCAATCACGTGGAAACCAAAGGTTTATTCGTTATTTCATGAGTTTATTAAAACACTTTAGGAAATTTTGAAGGTTTATTTAAGTCATTTATTCAACGGGTCGGCCCCGGGGCATCCGGGAGCCGAGTCACAGACTCGCGCGAGGTTCACACTCGAGCGCGGCTATTGTTCGAGTCAGACTCGTTCGAGCCGAAATTTCGGCAGCATCTCCCCATCCCAGAGGATTGTAGGGGAGAAGCGGGGAATACTCACGTAGCGGAGCAACCCCTGAAGGCCGGGTGGCGCAACGGCGGCCGGCAAACCCGAACGGAAAGGAAAAACCCCGAGGTCTAGCGTACTAGGGGCACCAAGTCCATGGGCAAGAGTGAACGAATGAGGCGACTCATTATGGGAGCGAAAACCCCGAGGGCTAGCCTACGAGGGGCACGTAGCCCGAGTTGACACAACGCTCAAATCGGGACGACCGATAGAGGGAAGGAAACCCCGAGGGCTAGCCTACAAGGGGCACGCAACACACGGCCACCACAAAGTCCATTAAGGACCGTGGATTTGAACTGTAGGGCTTAGCCCCGTTACTGTGCACTCAATGGCCTGAAGGGACACTCATCATCAATGGATGAACCCCTGCGGACCGAGTGGCTAGTATAGAAGATTGGGGGAATATTCCCCTCCCCGGGCATTGGAGCGATGCTACAGAGCAGACTCCCGAATGTTGAGATGCAAACGGAGTGGAGAAAGCGGCATACGACATCGTTCGACGACAAGTGGACAAACGAGTTGTTAGACATGTATTAGAACAGTGAAGCCCGCGGGCTGAATGAGTTAACACTTACATGTTATATGATTAGCATACAAATCTGGGGAAGGGATATGTATATTATGTTTGCAAAAATGAACAGGGGCTCGGCACAGGACGAACGGGGGTGTTCTAAGCGATCCTCCCCTCCCCTCTGGCCTATGAGGAAGGGCACAGGGAAGGCGAAGGGTTTGATCCCTAGACAGGGGTTGACAGAGATACGCACGCAAGTGTGTCTCCAACCACAAAACTCGAAGCACACGTAGTGCAGAGCTCGACCATTGCATTGGAATAAAGAGAGAAACCCCGGGGAGGGGGGAGAGCGGTTCATGTAGCCCAAGGGCATATTCAGCACCGGGAAAATGGATCCGGGAACTATGCAACGCCGGGAAACCATTAAATGCGCATTTGAAAGGAAATTAGAGAGAGCATGAAAGGTAGATACGGCACCAGGCACAATCTCATTCCATTCATTCGATGAATGATAGGTAGATGTACACAGCATATGTTCTGGCGCCGGCGTTGTGGCTCGGCCGTCATTTACATTAATAGAAGAAGAACGTTGTAAATGAAGAGAAGGAGCAATGATAATGGTGAGGGGGGGAGGCCAGGCTCGTATCATCGCCCCACCCCCCTCTCACTTACATTATATCAGGAGAGGGAAACAAAGAAAAAAAAGGGGAATCGACCGGAGGAAAACCACGGAAACCCACCTAAACCTTTTCTCTAGAACAGAGTATCGGACCACATGCCTCTCTTCTCCGGCTTCGGAGATACTCAGATGAGCAGATGAGGAAGACGGCCGCGAGAACCCTCAGTGGAAACCCTTCTTCTCCCGCAAGGCTCTTCTCCCTCTCGAACGGACAGTCTCTCTCCCTTCGTATTGGCTCTCTTCTATTTTCTTTTCTCTTCTTTCTTTTTCTTCCTTTTTTTTGTTTCGAAGCCACGGTGTATATGTAGCCTTCGTTAATTCGGCGCCATGGAAAGAGGCATGCCAGATTCAATGGCGCCGGGGAACATGTCCCCAATTGGAATTGGCGCGCCGGATTTGGCGGCGCCGGATTAAGGGGCGCCGACGTCCCTTTGTGCGCCGATTTAACTTGTTCGCTCGACGCGGGCTAGCTGATGGGCCCGGGGATGGTTCCGGAGGCTCCCGTTGACTGTTCCTCTCACCCTGGTCCTTGGAAAACCTTGACGGGGCATTGACGATGCTCTTGATATGACGAATGGCCTTAATCAGAACTTCGCGTGTGTCTGGCCCAAGCATATTGGTATTCTGCTGGTACGGCCTTCGGCACTGTGATTTGTGCTTCTGGCCCAGACGGACTCGTGGTTGAAGCTTCCTTGCGGAGTGGTACAACACCCGGGATAATTCCACCTTGACTGGCGACCAATCGGCCACTAACGGGCCCACTATGGCGAGAAGTCGAGCCCGTGTTGTGTGATCGGGGCCTTCTGCTGACAGAACCTTCGGCCCCCTTGTTGTGAATGGTCGAGGACGTTCTTCCTCGTTAGGAGAGTCACTGGGTAGACCATCGTCCTTGGTCGGGTGACGGATGTAGGGTAGCGGCATGACGGGGTCGATGCCGGATCATTGGGCAGGCTTGGTCGCACTGCCGGTTGGTTGTGGATTCATCTCGACTCTCCTGAGGTGAAGTCCCCGGTGTTCACTTCAAGGTGACTCGGGGCTCTGGCAGCTTGAGGAACCTTTAGTAAGTTGATCTTCATCGGCTTCTATGCTTTAGTGGGCTGTATCATTCGTCTTTGCGGCTTGGTCGCCGAAGGATCATATTTTGAGTGCCAACACTCTCTCCTGAGGTTCTGTTTGCAGATCTGTACAGCGTCCTCCTGGTGCGGGGGCCGCTTGCATCTCATCCCGAGGTTCCTCCACCTCTTGATGTAGTCGAGAGCGGTCTCATCTGCCCTCTGTCTTGTTGAATAGAGTTCAGCCACTGTGACTTCCCTCTCTGTGACGTGAAATCTTTCTCTGAACTTCCTCTGCATGTCCGACCAGTCGCTGATCGACCCGACCGGGAGGCTAGAGTACCATTCAAATGCGAGCCCTATGAGTAAGGACCCGAAGAACTTCAATAAATATGACTCGTCAATGGCCAAGTCACCCATGACGGTCATGTAGTAGGCAACATGTTCCTTCGGGGATCCCTTCCCGTTGAACTTGTCGAACTTCGGCGGCTTGCTAATCCCGGGAGGGAGCCGCTTGGCAGCATGATGCGGTGGGTATGGAACCCTATATGCATTGAATACAACATAGTCACCTTCAGCCCTTTCAGTGAGCTTCATCTCGATCATCCTTTCTACCATCATCTTGCTCATGATGGTCGGGTCGACCGGTTCCGGGTAGAAATGCGCCGGCTGCAAGTAGGGGGTGACCAGGGTGGTCGCCTGTGGAGGAGGGCGCAGCAGTGGAGGCGTCTGGTGCACTTGTGGCAGCACTGGTGGAGCCAGCAGCTGTGATGGGCATTGTTGAGTTGTCGCCAAGTTTGGTTCCGCCTGCAGGGGCGGGGTATAGAGTGGTGGGAAGTCATTCTTGCTGACGGCTCCCCTTGATGATTCGGCATGCACATCAGGCTGCTTGGAGGTTGAGGACTGCTCTGTCCTTTCCATCAATTGCTTCTTCAGCTGTTCTATCTTCTGGCGGTACCTCTAGAGCATCATCAGTACGGCCGGGTCCATAGCTGCTGTGCTGGGGATGGCCTCTGTCGTCTCGCTAGATGCACCCTCAGGTAGGATGTCAAGCAAGACATCTTCTTCCTCACCTGCCGTTATCACATTCGTTGTGTGAATAACGGCCTTGTCATGCTGTTGGAGGCGAGGCAGGGCTTGCTTTCCTTCGGTCGCCGCCAACTTCTCTTTTGCGGCCTCCACACTTCTCTTTTGCGGCCGCCAGCTCGGTCCCGGTCTTCCGGCTAGCCAGGCCAACTCTTGAGGCTCCTCGGGCAATTTTCCATAATGGCCATCTATCCCGGCCATATTGCATGTGAAAATCTGCATCCTTCGTTTCTGTCTGTGAACCCTCCTCTTGACATTTCCCGGGAAGGTAAGCCTTTCAAACACAGAGATCCTTCTCTTTTCCCCTTGGCGGGGAGCAGTTTCATCGGCTTGAACATCAGAGCCGTCTTCATATCCATTGTCATCAACCGATGACGTCATCCTCCTATCTTCTTCTTCTCCCACTGCCATAATGGACAGTGATCTTCTTCAGCTGCGGCCGCCTGCAACAGCCGTTGTTGGCCCAAAGAGGGGTTGCCTAACCCCCTAAAATAACTTCTGACTATATTGGTCATTTCTTCTTGCCCTTGGCCCGGGTGCAAGGTCGGGGACAGTTGTCGACCTCCCATCAGAGGAATGTAAGAAAACCGAGCCCTCTCAGTAGTCTGCCGTAATCTTCTTCCCACAACGGGGATGTTGGCTTGTCGGGCGCAGGCCCTAAAGCTTTTTCGGCGTGGCGGATCCACGATTGTTTCTTCCTTCCTCGGGACAGGGTCCCTCTTCTTGCTCTCTTCTACTCTGGTGAACCTGGGGTGGTACTGCACTGGAGCTTCTTGCTGGACAGGCTGGACCTTTTTGGGGACCCAAACCTGTTTGAATCTTCTTGGCTTGGGAGCCAGCCTCCTCTGGCCATGGCGGCCGGATTCTTCTTCTTCGGCTCTTCTTCCAGCAAGAGCCTGATAGGAGTTGTGGACTGGCACTGTAGGGATCACCCGGTCCGGGCTCACTCGAGCCTTATGTCCATCCAGAATAACGCGGAGGCCACCGACCAGCATAGACTTGCCGGATGCGGAGAGACATCCGGTCACAGCAGCATCAACCTTCCTTCGGGGGTTCCGGTGTCGGCGCCTCCCGAAGTTCTTGGCAGGGACGGGGCGGGCCCCGTGAGAAATATGATGCACCATGCAGCTGGCGACTTGAATCGGGCTGGTAGGCGAGCCAGCATAGTGTCGAGCCATCGAGGCCTCGACACTCTCTGCAGCCTTCTCTTCTGCGGGCCTTGAGGACTCAATCTGTAGCATGTCGACAAACGCCAACCCCAAGAAGTTGGGGAAGCCTACAGCTGGTGGGAAGAGCCGAAAACCATGGGCACCGCCAGGTACCCATGTTCCGCGTGGTCGGCGACGATTGCGGGGCCGAAGCCAACACCGGTGAGTCCGTATGACGTCATTGTTTGCCTGAGACAAACAGACAAACAATCAATATTCTTGGGGGAAGCCCCCGAAGGTATCCTCTCTTGGCAAAGAGATGAAGGGAGACTCATGTCCCACCGGGCGTGCCAGACTGTTTGCGATGGGGATTTTGTTTTTTTATTTTATTTTATTTTTATTATTTCATTTGGGTTTATTTGGTTTATTTGCACATCGATCAACTAATTAACTAACTGGTAATTAACTGACTGATTGACTGCGCGGGCGTGCCAGTCACGTACGTGACGAGTTTATTGTGCGCTCGACCTGACTCAGTCAGTCGATTGTGATATTCGTGTCAGGACCCGGAGTCCGTCATATCATAAAGGCTATGACGTTAATTACGTCCTTCCAAAGAAGGACAACCCTTGATTAGTTGCCAAGAAAGGATTCCTCGGGAGCAAAACAAGATAAGACTATTACACTAACTCCGCTAACAGGATACGAAACATGCATAGAAAACCATGCTATGCGGGACATGATAACAGTGTTATGGCGCAAATTCGACAGCATATCCCCTTATTTTGAACTATGCCAAAGGGGGAATATAGGTCATCCACCCACGGAATGCCGGGATGGAAGCCAAAAGAGAGGCGGGCGTAGCCCTGGATCCAAAAAGGATTTGAGTGTAACGGGACAGTGTCCATTACCACGGTTTTTGTTGATATTCCCTTCAGAGACCATTGGGGGACTTGCAATGGCAGGACTCCCAGGGTCAGTAGGGTTGGAAGAAAAACCCGACGGTTAATGGCATAGAATATCGGGGTAAGACCCCGTTAATATAGCTCCGTTTAGACAAGGATGAAGAACCATGAGACCCTCATGATATGATGGGGACTGGTATAATGGCCTGTGGGGGTCAGGGTCCTAAGTCTAGGCTGATGGTGGACTCGGTAGGACTTCTGGGAGATGGATATATGACAGGTGGCCAACAATGGCAGGGGCCGGTGCGGCTAGGGTTTCGGCACGAAGGTAAACGGCGCGGCAAGGTCGGCACGACCAGCTCGTCGGCGCGCCCTTCACCCGGCGCGAAAGCGGCGCCGGGAGGAGGTTGCGCCGGGAGGACTTGTGGCGCCGATAGCTGAGTGTTCATTAGTTTTTCAAGTGATGTGATGGATTTGTGAGTCCGAAGGGATATTCTACGTTTGATTGGGGTTTCATGGGTTTGTCCATAGTTGTATTTGAGTGGGGTAGAAGGTGAGGGTAGACTCATCCACATGAGGCCTAAGGAGACCATGTGATTGTGATGTTCATATTCCCTATTCTCGGTGGTGGCCAAAGTGTCATGAGATGGTATAGCTTAGAGCTCTACCACACAGTTGGGGTTAAATTAATCATTTCAATGGAAGCATTATACCGCACTATGAAGTAAAGCTCGTGGATGGATTTTGACAGCACCTCCCCTTATTTTGGAGTGCGCCAAAAGGGTATTATAGGTCACCCACTCTCGAAATGTCGGAGTGGAAACCAAAAGAGAGGCGGGCGTAGCCCTAGATCCCAAAAGGATCCCCATCTTATGTGACATTATCCACGTATTGTGAGATTCATTAATGTCCCCATATAAAGTCAACGGAGGACATACAGTGGCAGAACTCCGTGACTTGTTGGGTTGGCAACATGTGGGGGATTAACCCCTTTGATATAGCTCCCACGAGGGTCTAGGGAAGGATAGTATTTCTCCTTTAGACGGATGGGGTATCATGACCAAGGCTGGCATGGCTCGAAGGTATCGGCACGAGTCTATCGGCGTGGCCATCTTCAGCACGAAAGGTATGAAGGTCTCGGTGCAACAAATAGAGCCGGCCTCGGTGCGACGGGAGAAGTTCAGCTGGCGCGGGCAGTCCTTGGCGTGAGACTCGGGCCGAGAGGCGTTCGTGCCGGGAGGCTGGGAGGGCTTCTGAAATGAGCGTTTCAGCGAGGTTTTGAAGAGATTTTCTTTTGGAGTAGAGGCTTCAAGGGGGTTATGGAGCTTTAAAGGGGGGTTTATTCAAGGATCTGTAAAGATGGTTTATTCAAGGGTTTGACGACCACTGAAGGGGGGTTATAGAGAGGGTATAATCTAAGGGGATGGCAGCCTTCCCTCTGAGGCCTCACTGGGGGCAGAACCACAGACGGAAACTTCTGGGTCTATCCCTCTTCATTTCACAGACGAGAAGCCATGAGATAGACTGTCTCAGGCTCTCGATGTGGATACGAGGTGGTGAGGAAAAATAGCAGAGAAGCCTTCAGCAGATCTAGAAGAGTAAACTATAAGATGTATGTGACTTGCAGTAGCCGTTGCATATATTAAACCTCGGATGCAGGGGAAGAGAAAAAAATAATGAAAGGGCAAAACTCAGCCCACTTTTATTAACTATTTCATCTAAACGGCGTACACGAATCCAACTCGGAAGAAAATCCAACCGAAAACATATACACCAACTCTATCCCTGACAACAGGGTTACATTAGCATTCAATGCTACTGGAGCAAAGATGCTCGAAAGCAGAGATACAAAAGAAAAAAAAGAAGATATCCAGACAGAACAGGGGGGAGAAGAACTGTAGCCCCTCGGGGCGTCGGACAGCCAACCCCACCTTGCTTCTTCCTTCGAGTCTCTGCCACTCTCTCTTCTCTTCAGCTTCTATGGAGGGCTCTCGAGCTCCCCTTTCTTTCAGTGGCTACTGCTCTCTATTCCCTCTATTGCCTCTTCTTCTCTTCTTTTTTTTCCTTGTTGTCTTGTGTTCCCCCTCCTGTTGTTTTTTTGTTGTTTCGAAGGCAGCAACCTTTATAGAAGGGTGGCCTTCTGTTCTCGGCGTGAGCTTCCCGGCGCACCTCAGCACGCATCATCTCGGCACGCCTGGCTTCGTATTGGGCTTGGCCCATTTGTTCAGATCCCGGCGCCGGAGGAGGCTCATCTAATGGGCTTCTTTTCATTGCTCTGGTGGGCTTCTTGGTATATTCCTCTTGAGGCTTGTTTAGCACCTTGCGTTCACGCCCATGTGTGAGGCAGTGTAAATCCCTTTTCATGAGAATCAGAATTATCTGAGGTTTCTCTTCAGCAGGCAGATGGTTGCCTAAATGTTGTTATAATTTTATCAGCCCGACTATCTGAATGACCGCAGTGCTGGACAGCGGCCTAGCCAGAGATGGCTTTAGCCGGACAGAGTGTTAGGGGTAGTGGACCTCTTCTATTCTGATTCTCAATACTTCCAGGGATGGTACAGGAGCCGCACCATTGGTTGACCTTCAGCGCCCTGAGTCTGCTTTGGTCTCTTCTGGTATATTTTAGGTGTCAACAAGTGGCCGCCACCAATTCGTTAAATAGCGGTAGGGTGGCCGCCACTAATTAAATAGCGACAGGGTGGCCGCCACTAATTCGAAAAGCTCACAGAAAAATAGAGAAAAATCTCAGAAAAATCTGAAAAAAAAGGAAAACATGTGTGAAAGTTAGGGGAAGTTGGATGTTCAAGAAAAGAGAGGAAAACTACTTAAATAAGTCGATTTGAGGGCCAAATGGGGCATCGCAGCGCGATAGGAGATATGCTCAAAATGATGTCAATTTTAGCATGTCTACAGCTGCCCCGCATTGGCGTCTGCTTTGCAAGAGAGTGACATGAAGTGTAATGAAGTGAAATGGAGTGAAGCGGCGTAGAATGAAGTGAAGTGAAGTGGAGCGAACTGAAAAGTAGACGCCAAGGTGTGATGAGACACGCAATCAATATCACTTGATAGGAATTGAATCAAAAGCTCAGAATGAAGTAATCTTGAGGAGATTCAATGAAAGCAACAATTGTTTGGATAAGAGGAGGAGTGTGTGCGTGGGCACGAAGGAGATAAAAAGAGCGATCAACTTCTAGCGCAGTGGAAGTACCCCAAGTCACAAACCTGTGGGTTTCACCATTGGAGAGCGGTTACCAGCCAATGTGGACGTGCTGTAGCCAAGGTGGATCAAAGGACAAGGAATTAAACGAGAGATAGAAATCCAAACAAAGGATTTTTCAAGGAAACAACCCAAAATGGCAGCAATGCGAACTGAGGACAGAATTCGATAATGAATATGTCATATCTTGGAAATTAGTGATCAATTTTAACTCTCAAAATCAGCTTATCAGAATGATTTTCAAAGTTGTTTCAAATCCCTATATGAATGCATGCTGGGTTTAAAGGAAAAATATAAAGCAAACGAAAATATAAGATAATCAAGGATAATATTGTTAAGCTGTCCAGACTGAGTCAAGAAACCCATTCTGTGAGTTGATACTAAGCCGAAGCCCGTTTATCCGCGCACCAACTCGTAAAAGGGAACCATCGTCCCTAGTCTTGGACGGCTCAACGGCCTATCGGTGCGACTAAGATGCCTCTAGAATCATCATTATTTTTGATGAAGGAGAACTCAAATTCTAGATTTACCAAAGTCACAAGGTCCTTGATATAATCTAATAGCGTAGATAACATATAGTAAAATGCATACAGGAAGGTGGTGATAGCAATGAGCATGAGAGAACTGAGGGATGAGATGCAAGCACCGTGGGACTTGAATGATGATGCCCGGACGGTGGGACCAAAGAAAGCTTCTTATCCTGCACTCAAAATTTCATTAGCCAAGATATAAGGAAGATAACAAGCAATGAATAAGGCATTTAAGCATAGCAAGTATAGCATGAATCAAAGCATCAATAAGCATTCATAACATAGACATCAAAGCAATCAAAGCTTAGTGTGGATAGCATTCAAGCATGTATTAGCAAAGCGAAGCATGTTTAGCATGAATAGCATGAGTTGAAGCATAGCATTGCAAAGCATCACTATTTTTTGTCATGAGGATAACAATCTTGGCATGTAAGATTGAGATTGGATGACCAGGATCAAGTAATGCCCAGTATGAGAGTGATTAGGTGAAATCGACAGGAGTTTATTAAAAGATTTTGGAGATGAATGAATCAATTAATGCCCAATATGATAGGAATAGAGAGATGACAATCAGGAGTGTGCATAGTGACAAATCATGAAGATGTTGGGAAGAATCAGAAGATTGATAGCGGTGAATGGAGGGGGACTCATCCCGTGCTCTTGGTCCTTGTAAAATTGTTGTCCCTGCAAAAGCACCATCAGAAAAATACAATGCAATTTTTTTGAAATATGTAAATTTTTATGGTTTTGAAAATATTTGGAATTTTATGGATTTTGGAAAATATTTAAATTTTTGTTTGAAATTTTGAAAATATTCAATTTTTGTTGAATTTTTTTCTCAGGAAATATTTAAATTTTTTTTGGATTTTGGTTTAGACATTGCTAAAGCAGCATCAATGGATGTTTAAACCACTGGCTAAGGGTCCTTGTTCCTTCCCCTTTCGCTAAAAACTGCCCAAAGCTGGGCGTGCATTGAAGGGTGGCGCCCTATAACCGGCTACCCTTGTATAACGGTGTCCCTACCAAGGCTATAGCCGAGAAACACTCGGTCTTAGAGGGAGAAGAGAAGAATAATTGGAGATAAGCTTGATATAAGTTAATAAGATATCGGGTTTTGACTTCCGTCCATAGCACAACCCCTAGAGATTTGGTTTGTTGCGTCGGGACTTTGTGTCATATCATCGAACCTTAAACTCTCTTATAGGCACGCATACGACCGGGCTCATAACATCCCGCGGGGAAACTTTACTGCCCTCTTGCCATGCCAAATTCATTGAATTTTTCTTTTGATTTCACCATTCTTTTTTTTCTTTTCTCATGATTTTCATTTTCCTTTTTGTGTCCTTCAGACTTGAAAGATACTGCAATTGAAACATGATATTTGAGAATAAGGTCATAATAGATTACCCCTATTTGAGACTCTCTCTTGTCGGGGTGTGCTTAGGTTGGTTGTTTTGCCCAAGAATATCTCTATTTCTCATATTTCAGTCGAGTTAAGAAGAGAAAAAGACCTCGTGCCCTCAAGCATGGCCCTAGTAGAAACGATGTTTTACTAAGGGAGACGGCTAAGGACGCCGTGAAGTGTGTAGAATGCCCAACTAAGGGTTGCTCTTAATGAGCGGGGAAAGAACGACGAACTCCCAGCGCGAGGTTCTTATTACCAAAGTGCTGCATAGCAAGCCTAAAGACTCTTTTGACAATGATTTAATTAAACAAAAGCCTAAGATAAAGGTCTAAAACACCACTTTTAATCATGTTAAGAAGCACTTCATTTGAAAACTGTGTGTGAATAAAGTGACGAAAATGCATAAGAATGCATACTTACGCACCAATGTTATCTTGTAACCTTGTAGAAGAAGTAGCAGCTGTCGGAGGCAATCTTGATAAACGTGGGATATGTCGTCCTCTTTTGGCAGAAAGGAAAGGAAGCAAAGCTTTGAAAGTGGCTTAACAAGAAAGAGCGGTGCGTAGACCAGACTCAGACGAAATATGGACAAAAGGAAAAGAGGCGAGGGCTAGAACTCCCCCACTAAGGTGCAGAGACCCTGATCACATGGAAAGGTGTACAGAATGAAAGGAAAAATTAAGAGGTGGAGTGAGGACTAAAGCCTCGGAAGCAGTGGGAGAACGGGCAGATGCCCAGAGTAGTTGAGGTGGAAGAAGTCGGGTCGGACCCGAGATCGAGAGGAATTAAGAGGAGAAACTGATAGATGGAAAGAGGAGGGTCCGGAGAAGGATCATGGTAGGAGGAATCCGGAGGATTCGGAGGAGGAAAATCCTGAGAGATGTGATGCCCTGGGAAAAGGTATGGAAAAAAATGATTGAAGAGGAAGAAAAGAATGAAGAACGCGATGTCCTGGAAGAGTAAGAAGACGAATCGGAAGAAAGATGGAGAGTCCGGAGGTTCCGGAGGAGACAGGTAGAGAGGGACGTGATGCCCTGAGAGAATCAGTGGGAAGCTCGGAAGATCTGGACGTGAGGGTGTGTAGGGGCGCGATGCCCAGAGAGGAAGATCCGGAGGTTCCGAAGGGGGGAAGATACCATGGGGCGCGATGCCCAAGGAGAATTAATAAGAAATCCAAAAATTTCGGGGGAGGAAGACACCATGGGGCACGATGCCCCAGGAGAATCAGTGAGAAGGCTGGGAATTTCGGGAGAGAAAGACACCATGGGACGTGATGCCCAGGGAGAATCAGTGAGAAATCCGAAAGGTCCGGATGCAAGAGTTGGGAGTGGACGTGATTCCCTATGAGAAATCTGAAAGGGGCACAATGCCCAACAGGTGTAAGGGGACCCAGAGATCCCAAAGATAGAAGTGAACGTGATGGTGAATGTGAAGGATCCGGAGATTCTGGAAGGCGAGGAAGATACAGGTTCGGAAACCCGGGAGAGAAGTAATGCAAATGGATGTAATGCAATGGGTGCATGGAATGCAAGGGGTGCATATGATGTAAAGAATGCATGGAATGAGAGAATGAGATCCCCTTCCTCACCCGTGGAGTGGCCCATAAAGAGAAAAATGTGGATGAATTGGTGGAAGGCCCAATAATGTAAGATTGCCCACCCCTCCATGGTAAGCAAGGTGCCCGGTCAAACAGCTCAAGAAGTGGAAATAGTGCCCATGAGCTCTCATTAGAGGGACGTGTGACTGTGATGCAAGAAGAAAACCCCTTAGGAAACTGTATAATGACGGAGCGAAGGGTAATGAGAGCATTGAAAGAGTATCGACCAATGAATAAGGTGATAATGATAAAAGGTCGATATGGCATCAACTTGGAAGAATTTATCATAGTGAGCCTTGATGGAGACTTATCGAAAATTCCCGGCATAAGAACACAAATCGGCATTCGGTAAATAAAATCTTGAATTTTGAATATCATAGCCGTGGCCAAATCCTTCTTGCCCGGTTCTTGAATAACTTCGGCACTTGTGCTTGCAGAAACACACCCACTCCGAGGGGTAATGGAAGGCGAGATGGAGGCGGTAGGCTTAATGTATAATGAAGGTTTAATGGAGAGTGTTAAAGGAAGTGTAAGCGGATGTTCAAACACGTCGAACTTTTCCCTTTGCTCAGAAACGGACGAGGTTGGCTTGAGTGCAAAAAGGGATGGACCCTGCTCAGGATCTACCATGGGTAAAGGTGAAGGGTTAAGTGGTGAAGGGTTGGTAAATACCGACTTTGGGGTTATAAGGATAGTGGAGGCCTTAGGTGGTGGCAATAGGGTGTTATTTGGTTTAGGAAAGGTTTAATGGAAGGTTTGGCGGAAGCCAGTGGTGTGGAGGCTAAGGGTGTAGAGGTAAGCTTGGATGGCTTGGTGAAAGGGTAAGTGGAAGTTGACGATGTGGAGGTTGGAGGTAAAATGGTTTGAGATTTAGTGGGAGGATCAGCGGAGGCCGATGGTGTGGAGGCTAATGGTGCGATAGTTGAAGGTGTAAAAGGAGAAGATTTAGTGCGTAGGAAGCGTCGGATGGGGCGAGAAGTAGTAGGGATAGGAGAAGGGTCATGGTGTGCCGGTGCGGGTGATTGGAGTATCGACCCATCATCGTAACACCAAGAGGTTTCATAGACGGGGTTAGGGACGGTGGCATCATCCTGAGCAGGGGGTTCATCGGGCGGTAATGGAGGGAGTGGGAAACGGAGGAAACTCGGAATGGGTTTTTCTTGAAGAACTTCATCATTTGCACATGCCGTCTCCAAATCTTCATAATCATCAAAAACATCAAGTGGACGTCGTGGTGGAGGTGTAATAATGGGTGGTGGAGTATAATGTGGTGGTGGAGTATAATGTGGTGGTAAATATGCAGCTGGGGGTGAAGTCGGAGGGCTTAATGAGTGATGAACATGGTGAATTGGCGGAGGGCGGATGGCATCCACTTGATCATCGAAATCTTGCTTACTTGAATCTATAATGCCATTATCTCTCCTCTCCTTCTAATCTTTTTTCATCTTGGTGATATTATTCATAAAATCATGAAGAGGGTTGACTTGAGGAAGAGGAGAAGGAGCGGGCCGCGGGCTTGTGACCCTCTTGAGTTATTCCTCTATTGAAGTAATTTTATTAAGGAGAGCTTGTTGGAGGGGTGTAACTTGAATATTGGAGGGTTGGCACGGCGGCCTTGGAGCGGCGGCTTGATATGAAGGCCGTGGAGGTGGGTTAATGGGTCGACCCACAAAAGGACCCGGACGGGCCGGGTTGCAAAGAACATGCGGGCCTTGGGGCCGTGAAGGAGGAGGAATAGAAGGAGGCGGGTGATGGCTCACCCGAGAAGGAGTACGTGTAGAAGAAGGCGGGTGAAAAGAGGAAGGCGAGTGATGGATCACCCGAAGAGAAGTTTGTGTAGAAGGAAGATGCGGGTGATGAGCCACTCGAGTGGGAGTGTGAATAGAAGAGGAAGGCGGGTGATGGGCCACCCGTGTGGGATTGGAGGGAGAATGAGAAGAAGATGTGCCTTCAACAATAGCCTTAAGGGCTTGGATTTGTTGAGGGGTGAGATGATCTAATGCATGGATGACTTGGGAAACCTTCTCATCATTGGGAGGAGATGGTCCCGAGGGAGTAGTGGCGTGCAATGAATGCGAGCGACCATGAGATTGGAACTTGCCCATGGGTCGGGCAATACCATAAAAGTGAGGACGCGGCTCCTTAGAAAGATTGTGGTGAGAATTATAAGCTTGAGGATTATAAGATATGCTAGGTTTATCATCCTCATGGATATATGATTGATTATACATGGTGGTTTTGTTATCAAGATCAAACATCATGCAAGCAAACAATTCAACCAATCAAAGCAATGTTACAAAGATATTAATCAAGTTGGGATGTTTATGCTTGCTTTTGTTTTGACTTAAACCTTGGTGAATTAGGCGATTTTGGAAAAATGTGATATAAGTCACACAAGGTAGGAACCTAGTTTCAATATGATTTTGCTTCAATGTCAACTAGGTTCACTCTCTCACCATGCATAGACCAACTAAACCCAGGGAACTTCAAGGTACAACTTGCCCGGCTTCCGTGAGGGAATTCACGGGTGCGGAGACTTATGGAGACTTGGTTTAAGAATTTCCGGTCCAAAGAGACAGAGTGCTCAATGGAGGGTCCTTCCTTAACCAAGAGGGGGTATGGATCCTAAAAGGGGTGGAGAGAGGAGGTCTCCCAAGCCAAATGTAAAGATGAATGCAAAAATTAATGCATAATAGAGATAATATACATGCATGAACAGGATATGATAAGAATGAGGTAGAACACACATGAAAAGAGATCACTACAGACACTCAGGGAAATGGCGCCCTGCACCCTGTCGCTAATGGTAAAAGAGCGCCCCTGTGAGGGGGCGCTATATCCCTGTGAATTTCTTCTCCTTTTTTTAGAGGGGCAGGGAAATGGCGCCCTGACCCCTATCGCCATAATGGAGAAACAACGCCCCTGTGAGGGGGTGCTATATCCCTGCGTCCCAGAAACACTCCAACGGCCAGAAAGCTAAAACAGTAAAAAGAACCGATAGAAGAAAAAGAAAGAACACTCACAACCACACAATAAGATCATGGAATAAAGCATGACATGCTCTTTTTTTTTATGGATAGCTAAATGGAATTTCTAAAAATCTATCAAACTAACAAATCACATAGGGAGAGTACTACGTGGAGCACAAAGGGAGGTGCACCGTGGGTGCAAGGGGAGATGGCACACGTGGGTGCCCAAGGGGAAGGGTAATCAAAAGAAAAATAAAAGGGGTCCCACCGTGATCGCCAATTTGTAGATCTAAGAAAATCCACTCAAGAAAAGAAAAGGATAATATGGTTAGAAAAGCATGGGAAGAGAGAGAAAGGGGAGCATGCGTAGAATGCTAATGGAGGGTGATCGCCAGAGACGCGAGGGCCTCAAAGATATAACAATGAAAATAGAGGAGGGGTCGCGATATAAATACCTTAAAGGCGGGGGAGATTGTGAATGCACCTTCTCTTTCTATCAGTCGGCCGATGAAGAGAGTTTTCCTTTAGCTTGATTACCCTTGTAAAATTAACAAACACCAATAAACAAACATGGATTAGAAACCAAGATGTGTAGCATCAACTCCAAATATAAATATGGACATAGAAAGCATGGATATGAACACACCTTATTGGTGTTTGGCCTTTAAACCCCTATGCAAAAGGGTAGGTAAAAGATGATGTATGATGAAGAATAGAAGGAGATGTGCAAGTGTTGCACTAAGGAAGATGTGCTAGAGTGCACAATGTGGAGATCTCAATATTGAGATAAAAAGAAATAAAAGAAGAATATGATATGATGCATGCAATTAACTAAAGCAAAAAATAAGAGATAGGAGGGGGAAAGCTTAGTGGTTTTCTCCAATTTGGCTTCAAAATCTTCAAGGGAGGAAGAAGAACTCCATGGATGAAGCTTGTAGGTTCATGGGAGCCTCCTCCTTGAGCCTTCAATCCAACAGCACCTCCCCTTGGATTGATATTGATGCCTTTTACACAAGGAAGAGATGGGTCCTATTTATAGAGGTGAAATTCGGAGTTTAATTCTAAGAAAATTAGAAAACCATGTTTTAATGGGATTTGGAGAGAGATAATTATTGGGCAAGTGTCCTCCCAATCTTAGAAAGTCATAGGAACCCTTTCCCAAGTGGAAAAGGAGATTAAAGTGAGGGAGGGAAGTGAAATTCAGAGTTTAATTCTATAAAAATTAGAAAACTGAGTTTTGGTGGGATTTGGAAAGGGGGATTCTTCCTCCAAGTGTCCTTACAACATTAGGAAGCCATAAGAACCCGTTCCCAAGTGGAAAGGGGCTCAAAAGGGAGAAAGGAGGTTCTACCGGAGTTCAGATTTGAAGAAGAATTGGCGACCACTCAGGTGGTCGCTATTTAAAAGGGCGCCCACACGAAGCGTCGCTAATTCCAAAGCATTTCAAGACGGATTCAGACTTTCCAAAATTTAAAAGAATTGGAGACCATGAGGTGGTCGCTATTTAGGAATTAATACGAGTTTCATACGGAGTTAAAACCTCAAAATATGGCAAGGGAATTGGCGACTTTACACACAGGCGCTATTTCATGAAATAGCGACCTTCCAGGAAGTCGTGGAATCAAAAATAATCTGATTTTGGCTCAAAATATGAAGAAAAGAATTGGCGACCTTCCGAATTGTTGCTATTTAATGAATTAGCGACTTCACGCAGTGCCACTATTTCAAATAATCTGAAAACAGTAAAACGGAAGCCTGCTAGAATTGGCGCCCCCTTCCTGGGCGCTATTTAAATAGCGACAGGCAGGCTGTCACCAATTCGTTAAATAGCGGCAGGGTGGCCGCCATTAATTCATTAAATAGCGATAGGGTGGCCGCCACCAATTCGTTAAATAGTGGTAGGGTGGTCGTCACTAATTAAATAGCGGCAGGGTGACCGCCACTAATTTGAAAAGCCCACGGAAAAATGGAGAAAAATCTCAGAAAAATCTGAAAAAAAGGAAAACATGTGTGAAAGTTGGGGAAAGTTGGATGTTCAAGAAAAGAGAGTAAAACTACTTAAATAAGTCGATTTGAGAGCCAAATGGGGCATCGCAGCGCGATAGGAGATATGCTCAAAATGATGTCAATTTTAGCGTGTCTACAGTGCCCAGCCTTGGGGGCAGATATCAAAAGACATGCTCTAATATGTGGTGGAGAATACCTGCAGCCCATCTCAACGGGAATGTGGTCCCGCCCTCCACAACCCTTCATAGGTTATAAGAAGGGGGCAACAAAGGCTATTTCAACATACACCCACCCTAGGGCTGGCACTACAAGAAGACATAAAAGCTGCCACCATTGGCTCCGCTCAAGAAGCCTAAGATGAAGAAGATCAAATGGCGGAGTCCCATGATCAGATTTCTCGCTACTATCTATCTACATGACTTTTCATGAAGAGGACACGCTACCCAACGTAAGGACATGCTCTGAGCAGCTCCTCTATGTATTCACCTTGACTTGGGGAGCATTAAAGCCTAAAATTCATCCCGGCCCAAGGGCATCTCGAGCTGTAAAATTATTTGGGCATATCTAGTCCCCGCTGAACCTGTAAAGCTATGCGGGCATGTTTAAGGCCCGCTAAAGATATGAAATTATTTGGGCATTCTTGAAGCCCGCTCAAGATATGAAGCTACCGAGACATGCTCAAGGTCCGTTGAGGTTATAAAGGTTGCTGGGGCAACCTGCTGCGAATGCTGGCCGCTCAACGGCCGACTTAAATTCCCCGTTCGGAGGGCCTATCCGCTATGCGTCATGCAATGAGAAGAATAGGATTTTTCCCCCGAGGCGATGATGTAAAGCAATGACAAAATGAATGATGATGAGGATGCTAAAAAAAAAGAAGAAGAGAGAAAAGAAGAACAAAAGTAAAAAAAAATGATGATCAACAAAGGAAGGAGCCATTGGTGGCGGTTACCTACCCCTGGCCCTGTCTGCTGGTTGTGATATCCTTGGCTTGGGCCCCATTGATGGGGGATCACTTACCCCTCCACATTTTCCGAAGCTCTGATGCATCGTCGGTTTGCGCCATTGTGTTCTCCACATTTTTCTGAGTCAATCCATGTAATTTTCGTATTTTATTTAAGTCATAAACTGTGTAATTTTCCTTTATTTGAGTCCGGTACCTAGGTATAAGGGTCATTTACCTAAGTCTTGAGTCATGTGGTCAATTAAGTAGTCTAATGGGCCCAACTAATGGGCTTGGCCCAAGGGCTCCCCTCCCTGGTCTGTCTGGTCATTGTGTCAATTGTCTAGGGTCAGTATGGTCATGTGAAAAGTCCAGTCCCTATAAATACCCCCCTTCACCCCCTTATTTGTAATATTTTGGTCAATCAAAAAATTTGAGTGTTCTAGTGCAACTGGAGTGGATTCTCCATCTCTCTCTCACTCACTCTCTCTCTCTCTCTCTCTCTCTCTCTCTCTCTCTCTCTCGCTCTCTCTCTCCAAGAGGGGGCACCCCTTTCTCTCTCCTCCCCTCCCAACGACTTTCTCTCTCCCTTCCCCCTCCATTAAAGCAACTCCAACCCCCCACAACCCCTCTCTTTACTCCACCCCATCCCCAAGGTAGCCTCCACATATCCCCACTCCACCCTCCAACCACCAACCACCCACTCCCCTTCCCCAAGCACCTCTCTCATCTCCCAAGGGGAGAATCCCATCTCCCCAAGCCCCCTTTCCCTTCCCCACACACCTCTTCCCATCCCCAAGATCAAAAATTAATCCCACCCTTAACCCATTTTCAAATACTCCTTCCTATCTCCCTCCCAACACCAAATTCGCAAATTCCCCTCCCTCCACCTACTAGACCTTCCTCCAGCCCCATTCTGCCACTCCCTCACCTTGGATCACCCCCTCCCAGACCCCCTCACAGCCAGGGTTCGCCCCACACTCATCCACCCCCATTTCGCCCCCCTCCTACTCCATTTCCCATCGGCAAGTTGCAGACCCTGTCTCAGTTAGCAGGCAGCAGAGAAGCTTCTAGTTGTAGAGCCTGCCATGAGTTCATCCTGGAGTCCCTGGATGCACAAGAGGTACCGTTGGAAGCGTCTCCCAGTCCTCTTCGCAACGGTGGTGGTCTCGTCCCCGTCTGAGCTCGTGGCTGCCCGGAGAAGCCGTCATCGCCGGACTGCGCAACTTCTTCCTGACAGCCTTCCAGAAGCTGCTTGCAGAGGCTCCCACAGTCTTATTCCTGTGATCCTTGGTGCGCCACTTGGCCGAGGGATTTCTCTATAAGTCCTCTATCATCCCAAAGAAGTAGAGAGAATTTAGGACCTCGGCATCAAAAGTTCCAAATTTTCCCTCCTAAGTGCGCCAGGTCAGTTTTCCTGAGCCTGAACCAACACATCCCTGCTGTTTGGGCCTTCACGATCAGCTCCGACATCTGCCGATGGTGCCGTTGATACCGGCGGAAAGAAGACTCATCCACAGACACAGCGGTTCTGGTCCCGCATCATTCGAACACCGGGAGCATTCGTGGCACCTTCATCTTCCAGCACATCAACCTGAGAGCAGTCAGCGCCAGAACAGTTCAGCCCTGGTCCAGCCCTTGTCCCGGCCACCGAAAATGTCAAGAAATTCCCCCAAAAATTGGACGTCTTCCTGGGTCAACTACGAAGGTTTTGGCGCTAGTTTCGTCGCAATCGGAGTTTGGGGGAGTCCGCAGCGGTGCCGACGGTAACAGTCTATCCTCTGTTCCTGAGAGTGGATAGATTCGTCGGACTTCTTATTTTAATCCTCTAAGCTAGTTTTCCCCTCCTCGCCTGGCCGACTTACAGCCGCTCCCTACGTGGAGGTAGTGTTTGGTTGTAAATCTCTTAACCCCCACCCCGAGATCCCCCTCTTGCGAGAGGTGTAGTGTTGTAACCCACTTGATTTGAGGTTGAAGCTTCATCGGCGCAGCGTGCGGGCAAGCCCACGCTTCCCCGCTCGTCCTCGTCTCCGACTAGGATCGGTGTATTCATGCCGATTAGGTGAAATTCGGAACACTTCTCATTGCTGGCCCCTTAATTGCTTAGTTTAGTATTATTTTTGGTTGCTCCGTTGGCGGTAAGAGAGTACCCTATCCCGAATTTGCTTATAATTTAGCGACCACCGCGGAGTGAGTTGAGAGAGCGACCCTACAACCCACGCCCTTGGCATGCTGGCCGCCCACGGAATTGGGCATCCCAGGCCCTTAGGGGTCCATCCCAAGCTAGCCAAATCCCCGGAAAGGCGAGGTCCCACTTCGGACCCTCTCCACCATCACCGGTTTGCCTACGAGCCCTAGTGTGCGCCAAGCGGGTGAGTCCGCTCGAGTGAAGTTGCCGGTCTGTTGCATTGCTTGCTTGCTAGGTCCGAGGGATCTTCGGTCTTGTGACTATCACCCCCAAGGTGGTGTCACATCACCCATGCCCTTGTCATGTCCGTTGACTTTGATATTCCGTCAGGTTGACATCTACCCTTCTTCTATTTTTGACCTAGCATTCTTTGGGGGTCCTCTATCCTATCTGTCGGGTCAGCCATACTGGCCAAGACCCACTACATTATATCCCTTCATTCTACCCTTCGCTTCGGCCATTATGGCCGAAGCCCGCTATCATATATTCCCTTCATCTTATCTCTCGGCTTCTACAGCCTACTCCCAATCTCTTTGGCTTTCACAGCCTGCTCCCCGACATTCCTTGGCACTTGTAGTCTACTGCCTCAATTATCCTTCGGCCCCTATAGCCCACTTCCCTAATTGGCCTTTGGCTTTTACAGCCTACTCCCGATATCTTCTGGCTTTTATAGCTTACCACCTCAAATGTCTTTCGGCTTTTTAGCCCACTGCCCAATATCCGCTGGCTCTATAGTCGGCGTCCGATATCCTTGGCTTTTACAGCCTGCTGACCTAGTGCCCTTTGGCTTGTATAGCCTGCTTCCTTTATGTCCATGTGGCCTTATAGCCTGCTGCCATAACATCTTTAGGCCTTTCGCGACCTGATTACAATATCCCTTTGGCTCCATAGCCTGCTCCCCCAAATATCCTTCGGCTCGATAGCCTACTTTCCGCTAGCTGTCAGCTTTATAGCCTACTTTCTAATATACATCGGCCTCTACGGCCTGCTTCCTGGTACCCGTTGGCTTCTATAGCTCGCTCTCCCATTCTCCTCTATCTCTTATAGCTTGCTCCCTCTACTCTTGGCCCGCATAGCCCGCTTTCCAGGATCCTTTCGCTTATCCAGCCTACTACCTCAATTTCCTATGGCTCATAAGACTCGTTATCCCAGTATCTTTTGCCTATATGGCCCGCTACCCAACACCTTTTTGGCTTAGCCATGTCGGCCAAAACCCACTATCAAGACTAATCCATCTATCCCACCGTGATTTCCAATATTATTTGACTTTATAGCCTGCTCCTCAATATCCTTCATAGCCTGCTTCCAATATCTTTTGGCTTCATAGCCTACTTCCCAATATATATCGGCTTTATAGCCCACTGCCAAAATCCCTAGGCTTTATAGCCTGCTTCCAATATCCATCAGCTTTACAACCTGCTTCCGATATCAATTTCGGCTTTCGTAGCCTGCTTCCCGACATCCTACGGCTTGCGTAGCCTGCTTCCCAATATGCTTCGGCTTTCACAGCTAGCTTTCTTCGGCCTCTATGGCCTGCTTTCTAATACTCCTTGGCTTCATAGCTGACTTTCAATGTCCCTAGGCTTTATAGCCTGCTTTCTGATATCCTTCGGCTTCATAGCCCGCTTCCAATATTCCTTGGCTCTATAGCATGCTTCCAATGTCTCTTGGCTTTATAGCCTACTTTTCGATACCCTTCGGCTTCATAGCCCGCTTCCGATATCTTTCGACTTTATAGCCTGCTTCCAATCTCCCTCAGCTTTATAGCTTGTTTCTGATGTCTGTCGACTTTTATAGCCTTCTTTCCTACTACCCTTTGGCTTTTATAGCATGCTCCCCCAATGTTAGTTTTTATAGCCTGCTTTCCTATTACCCTTTGGCTTTTATAGCCTGCTTCCCCGACGTTGGCTCTGGTAGCCTGCTTTCCCACTGCCCTTTGGCCTATTCGGTCGGCTTCCCTATTGTCGGCTATTATAGCCTACTTTCCCACTGCCCTTGGGCCTACTCGGCCTGCTTCCCTATTGTCGGCTCTTGTAGCCTACTTTCCCGCTACCCTTTGGCCCATTCGGCCTGCTTCCCTACTGTCAACTATTATAGCATGCTTTCCCGCTACCCTTTGGCTTTTATAGCCTACTTCCCCGATGTCGGCTCTTGTAGCCTGCTTTCCCGCTGCCCTTGGGCCTACTTGGCCTACTTTCCTGTTGATGGCTCTTCTAGCTTGCTTCACTATTGTCGGCCCTCGTAGCCCGCTTCCCTGTTATTGACTTATGCAGCCTGCTATCCTGTTATTCTTTGGCTTATACAGCCTGCTCTTCCCGCCTAATTCCCCTAATTTTGACTTCTGATCCCGCTTTCCTGGTATCAACACACAAACCCTTCCTCCCTTGCTTCGGCATTGATTCTATACATATATAATACACATATGTAACGGTGATATGTTCGTATGCCAAAAAAAAAAAGAAATGCTTGGTTACCCTGCTTGCATGCTTGCTTGTAATGTAGAATAACACACTTCCTTAGAATTTTCTAGGACCACGTTTCCTTGCTAAATAATGCTGCCCTGATCCCGGATGCGTGTGTGCCATAGCATACGCTAAGGAGGGAACCCAATTATGGTGGGTGCACACATCAAGGGGAGGAGTCATGGCAAAGTTGCTGGCCTAACTAACGAGAGATACTCGAGACAAACTCCCACACTTTGCGCATAATGTGTTCGATGGTCTTCAACCATAGGGATTGCCCGACCTTCTTCCTAGCACTTTAAGGATGCTTAAATTCCTGCACTCGCGTGAAAGGTAATCGTGAGAAAAAAGCTGCCTGCCCCCTTTCAAAAAAAAGAGGAAAAGAAAAGAATGATGCATAAATGGAACATGAATCCAAGTAGTCAGGAATCCCCACTAAAATACATGAGGAGACTCGCGCAAAAATGGTGAAGTAAATCCACAACAAAATTGTAATAGGGATGAATCTTAGTAGTCGGGAATCCCCATTGAGACACATGAGGAGACTCGTGTCGAACGGTGAAATTCGCTGCAAAAATAAACAAGGGGGTTGTGCGAAGCTACCAAAAGTTGAAAGCCTAAAGCACATGTGTAGGCGCCGGAGTAATCCTCGAGTGTTACTTGGAAAGCTTGCATATCCCTATGTTTAGGCCCCTTTACTTACATACTTGCACTTGCACACCACAGAGAATTATCTTGGGTGAAGATTGTGAATTTGAGCTATACACGCAGACCATGCAATATCCTCTTGACGGGTGCACCACCCCTTAGTCGTGCCTCCTGGTCCACGCTGTGTCCGAGGGTCATGGGCAATGTCCCTATCCCATCCCCGATAGAGGGGAGATACCTGATATGTATGTTTATGCTATGCTTGCTATGATGAATGCCTGCATGCTTGAATCATAAAAATGATGAGGATGAAAATCAAATAATAATAATAATAATAATAAAAAACTCTCCCAATTTCGACTCTCGTAGCCTGCTCTTCTAGTCTTGGCTCGTAAAGCTGATTTTCCCAACTTTGGCCCTAGCGGCCTACTTTCTCAACTTCGGCTCTCAAAGCTCGCTGCCTTAATCTTGCCTTTCGCGACTTTCTTTCCCAACTTCGGCTTTTAAAGCCCGCTCTCAACTTTGGCTCTTATAGCTTGCTTTCGATTTTGGTTTTTTAAGCCCGCTCTCCCACCTTCGGCTCTTAGGGCCTGCTCTTAGCGTCAGCTTCGGAGCTTACTCTCTCAATCTCGACTCTTAAAGCCTTCTCTCCCAACTTCGGCTCTTAGGGCCTGCTCTCAGCTTTGGCTTTGTATCCTGCTTTCTTAACTTCAACTTTCATGGCCTACTCTCCTAACTTCGGCCCTTAAAGCCTGCTCCCCCATTCTTGTGGCTCTCGTGGCCTGCTCGCTTAAGGTTGACTCTGAACGCCCGATTCCCCATTTTCGGCTTTTATAGCCTGTTCTTGCAATACCCTTCAGCTTACTCAGCCCTCTCTCCAAACTTCGACCCCTAAAGCCTACTCTCCTAATCCCAGCTTTCAAAGCCCGCTCCCCTAACTTCGGCTCTCGCAGCCCTACTCTCAACTTTGGCTTTTACAACCCACTTTCTTAATCTCAGTTCTTAAAGCCTGCTCCCCCACTGTGGCTCTCGTAGCCTACCCTCTGATTTTTGGCTCTTCAAAGCCTGATCTCTCAAATTTTGACTCTAAAAAAAAAAACATACTTCCCCAATTTTAGCTCATGAACCCGCTCTCCTAATAACGATAATGAATCTCTCAAATGGGCAACACCCGTAGGTCCCGCTCTCTCGTCCCTCACTCGCGCCACCTACGGCTGGGGGGCATTTGTGGACACTAAATTTTTCCTTCACCCTTGTTGCAGGAAGCATCGCTGTCAGAAGGCGCTAAACAACAAATACAAGAAAAGAAGAAGGAAGAGAAGAGCTGAAAGCCTTAAAGAACAAGTGTCAAAGGACTTGAAGGGTGATCCAGTGGCCTTCCTATGCCACCCCACTGAGCTGGTGGATCCGCCAACCCTCTCATCCGGTGGCTTGGCCCGCTGGTCCGATGGCCCCTACAGTAGCATTTCCACATTGATCTGGTGGTGCCTTCTCAAATGCCCACTGAACCGGTGGCGTCTCCCCACTGATCTGGTGGCCTCACGCCTGCCCATCCGGTGGTGCCCGCATGCGCCGTCCGGTGGCATCCACCCGCCTTGATCTGGTGGCCCCGCCTTCCGCTGCTCCTCATCCGGTGGCCCCGTTAGGCTAGTTAACAGGTGGCGTGGACAACGCCCCTCATTCGGTGGCCTGCTTCAGGAGCCCATTCGGTGGCCTTCAAATATAACGTGATCCGGTGGCTCCGGCGACGACATAAATGGTGGCTCTGCCACACTTTGATGACAATGGCAGGTAGCCCTTTCTCAAGAACCACCGGGTATTACCCCTACCCAAGGGTCCCTGCTCTGGCGCGCAATGGCTGAGTGGGACGTTTGATCATCCGGACAACTATGGAAGGTGTCCTCCCTTTGCTACCAACCCTCTGTCCACCCCAAATCCAGTAAGCTGGCAGTCGACGTGGAAAGGGCAGGGCCGGGAGAAGATTAGACGATCTCCGTTGACCCATTGCTCCTAGCATGGCCATCCCCATGAGCTGATATATATAGAGAAGATAACATAAGGAAAAGGGGGGCTTCTTCTTCGACGGTTCGCTCCTTGGTTGAGGGCTCTCCCAGAGGCTCCTCAATTGTCTCCGGCCACTACCGTGTAGCGACCCAAGATCCGGATACCGGGACTAACCCGATACCATTCGAATCCTGGCCCGCCGCCCACGAGCTAGAGTGCTCCGAAGGGCTAAAAGGTGTGTGTGGAGTACACAAAAATAAAAATAAAGCATGAAAATTCAACAATTAATAGAAATAAATAAACTAACTACAACAGAGTCCAGTCCAACTAAAGTATAGTCTAAGACAGAGAAGCGTACCCAACACCGAGTGAAGACTTGACCCGGCGAGCTGGCAACTAAGAACCTCCGTACAGCACCCTCGAACCTCGAGAAAGAACCGTCACACCTGAAAAACAGGGGTGAACCTCCTATTACTGGCTCAGTAGGGGTCCCGCAGAATCCCAACCGTAAACAACGGCAGTACCGAAAAGTAGCAACAATAGCAGGAACAACAAACACGGTGGTCGGTAAAAACCTCGGCTCTATAGCTACACCTACTGTACCAGGAAACACGCCCCGATCTCACAGTCGGGGGACCACCAGACTAACAGAAAAACCCTGGCTACGCTGTCGAAAGAATCATCACGACACCACTGTCATGGAGGCCTATCCTCAAAGACGAAGGCCCAACCCAAGACCGCGCGGTCTGGGTAGACACGATCACAATCTCACCGTCGTGAACCAAACACCATCTAGGGAAAAGACCCTCGGTAACGCTCACCGGAAACCCTAGACCTCTACCTCGGAAAACACACGGAAACTACACGTAAAATCACATCTCACAAACGGGAAACGAAAACTTGAGTCACAAGAATCTCACATCACGTGACGAAAGTACTTGCCTACAAGAAGCAAGGCCGGATGCATACACTGACGACTTAGTCCGTAGCCTCAGGTGTCTCCCTACTCGCCCTAGGCAGAAACTGAGACACTGCAATAGTAACCAAGAACACAGAACAAGGACTAGCTGGGGTCACGCTCGTCAGCGCGGGTCTGATGCCCCCAACCATTTGTGCCCACACAGACCATGCGCCCTAGGTCAGATCCTCTAGCTGGTTCTTCCCTATAGCCCGGACTTAGGCTGCGCGGAGGGGCCCTACGGTAACTAGCCTAAAAACTGTCACACCGAAAAGCTGCTCCACCACTCCCAGGTGGGTCAGCACATGCGTGCCATAAGAAGGCTACGACTAGTGGGAGCTCACTAAACGTGAACACGGAAAGTCACGCACGCACCCATCGCGAGTAACACGGAGTACCAGGTGGCCCAGGCCACCAGACTCGGGACAACCCTCTGGACCTACTAAACCCAACGGTCCTTGAGTCACAAGACTCGGGGTCAAGACTGTCGTGTAGGGCGGCACATGCGTTAATTGGCCCTACCCCTAGGGTCAAAACCACGGCACGATAAATCATGGGGCGGCTCACGACCGCCTACTCCATCCCCTTACTAAGGGAACTCAAGAAACCTCCAGCCCCAGGCTGGGTGACTAGACTCACAGTCCAAGGCCATACACATGGCCCGCTCAGAAACTGCTTTCAGGAGAACCTCACGCCTTGCGGAGCAACCCTCCGCACTCATACCGATACACGGTGACTCGACCTAGCGAGAACACGAAAGCCCGAAACACATGGGGTCACCCGGACCCCCCAAAACTCATGGGCACGCTAATCGAGGTAACATGGTGCCTCCGGACACTCAAAAACATGATCAGAGTCCCCACGGGGTGTCTGGGACACTCACGGGGCCATAGGTCGGTCATTGGTCCCAACCGGATCCACCGGGACCCAAAACGAAGCGAACGGAACACAATTAACACAGAAATTGAGTGGCGGTCCTCCCTAGACCATCACCTCACGTGGTGGTCCACTCTGGGCCGCTACCCTCAAATAGCGGTCCCCTCAAGACCGCAACTTGCTAAAAACACCTGGCAACATGCGGTCATCCCCAGGCCGCAACCTGGTGAATGTAGCCATCCCCCTGGCCGCAACTCGGAGGAAACGGTCAGACTCCTGACAGCCCTCTTCGGACCCACGAAGTGGCGGTCCTGGCCTGACAGCCACCATCAAGCGGCGGTCAGTCGTGAGACCGCTACTTCGAACTGACATAAGGGGACAAGTGGCGATCCTCAGAGGGCCGCCTTATCCAGTGGCGGTCTCTGGTACGACCGCTGTAATGCCCCGAGTTTTTCAAACACTTTTCAGATCTGGGCCCGTGGGTTTCGGATCAGTTTTTGGAGTCTTGTGACGTGTTTTGCGGTTTTCACATATTTTCTCTCAAAGGACCTACGGAACCCTGTATCGGGTGATCCGTAGCGTTCTCTTACTCCGGGACAGTACCACGGTGATCAGCGTGTTCCAGAGATCGCGGAGGTGTATTTTTTAGAAAATCCAGATTTTCTATAAATAACCCATTTTCTTTTCCTTTTCTTATTCTTCATTTCTTCTTCTTCCTCCTTCCTTCCTCCCGTGAGCGATCGGCGCCCCTCTCCTCCCCCTCTCCCGTTCGACGACACGACGACCCTCTCCCCGATTGCAGACGGCGGTGAGGTGACGGCGTGGCGACGGCGGTGGCGGTGTGGCGATCGCGGCGGCGTGCGTGGTCCGTGGGAGCTCGTAAAAGAACGAGGGTTTCAAGCGGTATTTTGATGATCGACGGCGGTCCGCTGCATTTCGGGTGATTCCGAGGTAGGGTGATGGTCCTTAGCTCGGCATTTACCTTTCCCGTGATTTCTAGGCCGAGGCGAGGTCGAGAGAGGGCTCTTTTGTGCCGGGAAGGGAAAATCATGTTTTGGGGATCGAGTGCCCGATCTAGCATTTTAACCCGTTTAATTATGGTTTGAGGGCATCAATTGATGCTCAGGGGCTTGGGGATGGGTTTCCCCCTTGTTTCCCCTTCACTTGGGGGTGAATGGGGCGTGGAATGGCATTTGGGGGCCATTCCCGCCGTTCTCGGGTTCCTGCAAGGCTAGCGGTCCTTCCAGGGACCGTTTCTTGTTGTTAGCGGTCGCAGGAATACCGCTAGCCGGCTCCATATGTCGATTGGGCCTAGCAGGTCACCTGATAGACCGCTAGCGCCCAAGCGGTGACCTATCGGCCGACGCTAGTGTCGCGGGCCAGCGTGGCCTTCGAGGCATTTGATTGTTGATTTCTGACTGTTGATTTTTGACCGTTGGAGGTTTTGGGGCCTAGCAGTCGTGGGGATGACCGTTTACGCCCATTAGCGGTCCCATGGGAGACCGTTTTCACCATTTTGTGCCCCCTCATCCCAGGGAGGTGGCGGTCTAGCAGGAGACTGCCTACCACTCTATGGCGGTCTAGAAATAGACCACCTACCCTTCCTAGCGGTCCCACGATAGACTGTTTTCCCTGTCCCAATGCTGTCCCTATTTTAGCGGTCTAGCAGGAGACCGCTAGCCAACCTGGCGGTCTAGAAGGAGACCGCTAGCCACGGGTAGCGGTCCAATGGTGGATCGCTAACCATTTTGTTCTATCGGAGTTATGTCTTGCCGATTCGAGTTCTGAGTGAGTGGACCTCGATCCACGTGCTGATCGGTGGTCCAACTGATGCTGGGCATCATGTGGGGACCACATGTTAGGGTGTCGTGGGGTCCCGAGAAGCGGTATCTTCGACTTGTGTCACCGTGTGTCGGTGTCGGTACGAGGAGCAGTCCTTGTACTTTGTCTGGTTCAGGCATTGTTTTCCGTTGACTAGAGAGTCTACTTCTCCAACGACCCTCCACTAGTCGTAGCCTTCCGACACGCGAGTGGTCCCACCAGGGAGTGGAGGCGAGGCTACCCTGAGAGACGATTTTTAGACTAGTTACCGTGGGCCCCACATCTTTACGCCATAGTCCGGCTGAGGGGAAAACCAGTCAGAGGGCCAGACCTAGGTCGTATGGTCTGTGTGTGCACAAGTTGTTGGGGGCGGTTGGACCCGCGCTGACGAGCGCGACCCCAGCTAGTTCTTGTTTGTGGTTACTTGTACGGTTCTCTGTTCCGGCATGGTGCGTTGAGGGGATACCTGAGGCGCGGTCTAAGACGCCAGTGGGCACATCCGGCCTTGCTTCTAGTGGGTTGGTACTCCTGTCTGTGTCAGGTAGTAACTCTTGGTGTTTTGTAGGGTTGTCTCAGTTTGCATGCCATGTGGTCGGTACTTGTAGTGGCTGAGCTTTCTCGTTTACTTATTCTGTTGGTCTTCACTTTACGTTCAGCTAGCGTTAGCCTTTGACTACTTTCCGTGCAGTTTCTCGTTTCGCGAGGTAGGGGTCCGAGTGATCCCTACTAAGCCTTTTGTTGTGAGGCTCATTCCCTACGTGTTTTTTCGCGTTTCAGGTGAGGCGAGGCTTCAGGGGAGCACTTATGAGGCTCCACGTTGTTCAGGTGCCCATGGTTAGTTGCCAGTTCCGGGATATGCCCCGCGTAGTTGTACCTTTTCTCTTTTGACTGTACTAGTTGTGGACTACTGTTATATTTTAGACTGCTGTTATATTGTGGACCATGTAATTTGCTTAATGTTATTTATTATTCCCTGCTTATTCATATTAACCGTGTAGTTCTGTAAATATTTTAGATTCTTGTGTATTTCCACACCATCCCTTTAACCCTTCTTAGTCTTCGGGCTCGTGGGTGGCGGTTTGAGATTCAGGATATCGGGCCTTCCCGGTATCTGGATCTCGAGTCATTACAACCGCTACCTGCCTCCGAACCTGAAAATGGCGAACTCCACTGAAAACTCCATTCCACATCCCATTCACACCCATGTGAAGGGGAAAACAAGGGGAAATCATTCTCTAACCTCTCTAGCACACACCCCAAAATCACACATTTTGACCCCTGCAAAAAATAAACCCTCTCGGCTCACCTCGGGCTTCCAAACTCGCATGAAATGAACTGCAGGGGTTAAGAAACCATCCCCCTACCTCCACCAAAGATTACCCGTGCTGAGGATGCAAATCTGCCATGAAAACATCGTTGAAACCGCCGTCGGCTCGCTATCTCACGAACCGTCTCCACCATTGCGATCCTCGTCCCGTCCACGTTGCCCCTCTCCCCACGAGCCTCGCCGCCTCACCCTCACCGCCTTTGTCGACTGTCCGGAGTGAGAGGGGGAGAGGATAGAACATGAGAGAGAAGAGAGAGGGAGAGGGAGAGAAATGAGAGATGGGGAGAGAGAAAAGGGGTTGGTTTAAATAGAAAATTCGGAATTTTTGGAAAAATGAAAAAAATAGGGAAAAATCATCTCCTTGATCCTCAGAAAATGCACAACGCACTGGTAACGTC
This sequence comes from Amorphophallus konjac, assembly GCA_022559845.1. Classification (NCBI taxonomy): domain Eukaryota; kingdom Viridiplantae; phylum Streptophyta; class Magnoliopsida; order Alismatales; family Araceae; genus Amorphophallus; species Amorphophallus konjac. The sequence goes on from CM040128.1 coordinate 86,911,703, forward strand.
CCGGGGTTAGAGAATGCAATGGTTCACCCTACACGGGGTTCCGAAGGCTCGATAGGTAAAAATACGCAAAAATTGCAAAACTCAATCCGAGACCCACAAAAGTGATCCGAAACCCACGGATCCTGATCCGAACAGTATCCAAAAAATCCATGGCGTTACAACCCTCCCCCCTTAAAGAAATTTCATCCTAAAAAATTCAGGACAAGCGCCATGCCACAGGGGCAGAACACCCCGAACAAACTGACAACGCTGTCAGAGCTCCGGCTAAATCTCAACACTGGCGGAAACACCGTTCCTGAGGGACACCGTCAGACCTTATTCACGAACAACGCCTCACTCGTGACCCAGCACACATCAATCATCAGAGCAGGCATACTACAAAAAGCACAAGTCTGGCATCGCTGCCACCACCTCGCTCACCGAGGAGACACAGTCCTCGTTACGAGAAACAACCACCGACTCATCCCATGGTCGACGGACCAAACAAATGTCAGCCTCTCTACCAGCTGACCACCTCAAATCCATCGGCTCCATGCCAAGGATCATCTCACACCTGGCAAGCCGAACGCCAACAATAGCATGGGACCAACTCTGCCAAAACACAAACTTCCAACAAATCCCAGGTCTAATTCGGGAAGGGACATATCTCAACATCGGCCACCCAAGGCCCCGCTGGTACACGGCTCGCGCCATTCTCGATTGCTACAACTAGCATCTTCTGTCTGTGAAAGACCATTCGCCGGTCACCAGCTACTTGTCAATGGGAAACCTTCATTTGCTCAGCTTCTTCCTTCTTTCCTGGTCCTATACCAGATCCGAAGGGCACATTCCAAATCTCGACAGGCCATCCGTTGACCCACGCACAGACCAACACCACATCTGATCTCGAGCCTTACGCCAACTCTACCCTCTCAGAGGAGCACGGTAGAACCAATTGGCGAGATTTCCATAATCCTCGATCCTCACATCACTCGACTCAGACTTACATGGGAATCATCCCATGTTGGTCACAAACCAAGGATCACCATCCAACGCCAACGTCCCTCAACGGACCACCATACATAGGCATAGTCCATTGCAATCCAATCCCAACTTATCTCAATTACTCCAAATGGATGCCTACAGACCCCGATTCCGCTCTTACCATAGAGCCACGGGACACAACCTGAGCCATTCACGGCACACGACTCCAAGTCAACCAAGTGCCACTTGCTATCACAGCAACCTGGTCGATGACGTCGCGACCAAACCACACGGGTCCCCCGACCAGACACATCTTACCATGGTCGACCACTCGGCTAGCCTTACCAGCCACCCACAGCTACCAACAGGGACCCCATAATCTGTCAGAGATCACTTCTCAAGGACCACAGTCTTATCCGAGGACACAGCTTCCAACGCGAGTCGAGCACTAAACTATCGACTCCGACCTTCCCATCCTCTACCCTTGTCAGGTGATACCTTAACACCCCATCCGGGTCTAGAACCCAATTGTCTGACACGGCTTCCAACCAATGAACATGGTACTCATGTGGTACACTTGCCAATGTATTTCCCTGGTTCTCCATCCTGCCAGTGCCACAACCTACAATGCCTCAAGCAACGGCACGACAACAACACGTCTCACACAACCGAAGATAGTCTCACGTCGAGGAACCAATCCTCTGATGCTCTACACATCCTTAGGAATCCACCCGTAGCAACCAACGCTACGATCCTGAACCTATGGGTCATGGGCCCACCATGCTTCTGCTACGCACTCTGATCCACATGCACTGCCATCGCAGCACCTCGGGATCCACCATCCCGACGATCTTCAACTCGGTTGGCTAACTCTGAAAGACAGGTGAGGAAGCTCCATTACCTCGAACACTGAGCCTAGACTCTCTCTCCAACTCTGGAAATCCTCTGCAACTCCGTAGGCTCTGATCCTCAACACATCGGGAATCACAACACCAGCCGCAAATTCTCACGAACACTACCCAATTGTCACTTGATGTGACACGACCTCGGACCTAATGCAAGCAAGCACAATCGCATTCAAAACGGGCTAAATTGGGCCACCGCTCTATCGTCACTCACCCAAGCCCGGGGTGACTTGGCAATGCCAAGGGGAGGATGTGGGGTTGGGCCCTTGCTGGTAGAGGGCCAGTAAGGCCAAGACTTGATTCCCAAAGGGTGGGGATGCCCAAATCAAGGGGGCCGACAAAGTGCCAAAGGCACCGGTTGCAATATTCCCACGGTGATCACTCAAGTTTATGGGGCTTGAGGATCGGGCTCTCACTCGCATAACCAGCGGAATTAGAACTAATATTGAAAGACAAGCACTAAGTGGAGTGAAGGTTTGAGCACTTACTCGACCGGATTGAAGAAACCGGTCCCGGTCGGAGACGAGGGCGAGCGGGGAGGCGAGTGGATCCCCACACGCCGCGGCGGTGTCGCTTGACCTGCCCAAACAAGTTACAACACTACACCTCACGTAGGAGGGGGATCTTGGGGTGGGGGTTAATAGAAATTACAATCAATACTACCTCCACACAGGGAGGGACCTTCAGCCGGTCAAGCGGGGTGGGGAAACTAAAGCAAAGAACTAGGAATAAGGGTGGACGCCGAATCTGCTTACTGTCTGTGAGCCGGGACAGAGAGTCGGTGTTGCTGCTGTAGATCTTGATCAGGAATTTTGTAGATGACGAAACTAGAGGGAAAACCTTCGTAGCTGGAAGGGGAATGCCTCAGAATTTTCTTAATTTCTTCTGGAGTCGCTGCTGGTCGGGGCAGGAGCTTGAACATGGCCTCTGTTTCTCGGACTAGCAGGGGCAGGTCACCAACAGTAGGATGCAGAGACTGTCCTGGCCGCTCCCGAACTCCAAATTTGATGCCGTCAGCGCAGAAGAGTGAGGAGGGGTCGGTGCAGACTGTAGAAGGCAGAACCGCGCGTTCAGGGGAGAAAATTGGTAACTTCTGCTCCTGGATGTTGAATGAACTTCCGCTTCTTGAATCTGAAACTAGACAGGCCAAAGAGGAACTTTGAAGAAGAACTTGAAGACTGATTCCTTCAGGGTCCGTCGTGGCAGAGCTTCTAAACTGGTTCAGGTCCTTAGCCGAGGCAGAACCGCGCAGCTGTGGAAGAATGGACCTCCAGGATGGCTCGGAGATCGGAAGAAGATGAAACCACTTCGGTTGCGAAGGCGACTGGCAGACGCTTCCGACGATGGCTCTTGGGTCTTCAAACTCATCCGGAGGTGATCGTGGTGGCCGCTGCAAGCTGCTGCTCTGCTGTAGATCTTCAGTTGAGAGCTGTAGGTTGATGATGATGGGGGGAATGGGGTATATGGGAGGGGAAATGGGGGTGGATGAGTGTGGGGAAAGCCCGGGCTGTGAGGGGGTCTAGGAGGGGGTGTTCTAAGGTGGGGGAAGGGAAGAATGGGGTCTGGAAGGGGGTCTAACAGGTGGTGGGAGGAGGAGCTACGAATTTGGGAAGGTGGGTGAGAGGAGAAGGTGAGGGGGGGCACAAGTGAGTGGAGGGAAGGGTGGATTTCAAATTCAAATATGCTTTGGAAGTTGTGGGGTTGTGTGGGGAAGGGGTTGATTGTGTTGGAATGGGGAAAGTGGTGTTGGAATGTGGAGGATGGTGTTGGAATGGTGAGGGATCTCCTTGGGACTAGGGGGGTGGAGCAATGGAGGCCATGGGGAAGTGGAGGGCTTTAATGATGGTAGGTGGGGGTTGAGGTGGTTGGGAAAGGAGGAGAGAGAAGAAAATTCGAAATTGGGTGTTGAGGAGAGAGAAAGTGGAGTGAAAAAGAGGGATTAGGAGAGGGAATGGTGGGGAATCTCTCCCCTAGGGTTTCTCACCCAAAAAATGTTGGAATCACTCCACTAAACTAAGCTTTAGATACTCAAATGACATTTTTCATTGATTCATTCATTAAGTTGAAATGGGGGGAATGTGATCCTATATATAGGAAACCCACATTTCTACAAAAGTCCCTTACAAAAGACTCAATAACAAATAACCGAAGGGGTAGGGGGGGATCATGGGCCAAGCCCGAAGAATTGGGCCCAATAGCACATTACACAATCTAATGACACTCAAACTTAGGAAAATAAATGCAAGACCTAGGAACATGACTCAAATAAAAGAGAAAATACATCAAATGACTCAAATAAAATTACATAGGACTCAAAATTAAATGACTAAACCATGCCGGATGCAACCGGGGTGAGGAGACGAACGGTAAATGTGGGCATGGGAGGTGATGTCCCCATCATACTCCCGGGGTGCGGAGAACTCGACTCTGTCGAGTAAGTGTCCTTCCCTCCTTGGAGGGTGTAGAAGTGGTACCGCCCTCAAGTCTCCCGAACGAGACCGATCCATCCACCTGCCGAGATAGCGCTCATATACCTTGCTCCGAGTGGTAGTGACTTGTTCATCCAATATTTGTTCAATTTGTTCACGCTGGGCTCTCTTGGCTGGTGGTTTATCATCATGGGTGGGTGCTCTCTCAAGGGAAGAAGTAGGCTCAATCTCCTCACTAGGTACCACCGTGGGTCCCTTATATGGCACTAGGTCAGTAACATTGAATGTGGGACTTATTCCATACTCCTCATGGAGATCTAACTCGTTGGCATTTACACCTATGCACCTCAAGACCTGGAAGGGACCAGCCCCACGTGGCCTCAGTTTAGAGTTGGCTCCCGGGGAGAGCCTCTCCATCCTTACCATCACAAGGTCACCCACTTGGAATTCTTGGTGATGCCGATGAGAGTCGGCCAGCCTTTTATAAGCCTCATTCTTTTTGCTGATGTGCTTGCAAAGGTTTTCATGCAATTTTGTAAATGCTATCCTTTTAGTGGTTATGGGTGGACCTGGACAACCATAGATGGACCTATCCTGCCATGATGCCAGATGGACCATGATGAACCTTGGTGGGCCGGTGCAACCATTTGTGGACTTATCATGCAATGTTGTCATGTAGACTTTGGTGGGCCTAGGTGGGCCGGGGCAACCGTAGGTGAACCTATCATGTAAAGTGGTGATGAATGTAGGGGGGCCCGGACATCCGTAAATGCTTTTGACATGCTTAAGATCCATGATGAATGAAGGAAGACCATGACATCCGAATGTGGCCCACTCATGCTTTCTACTTGACATGTGAGTGATATGAATGAATGGACCCAACATAGTGTTCATGCCAAGGGGTGTGGAAAGCCTAGACACCTGCATACTTTTCCCAAAAGTGACTTCCATGTGTATAGGTGTGGGACAACCTTTGAACTCCCATTGGAAAGGATCGAATGGATCTAAGAAGGTGGTCATCATGGGGTGGGGCACCACCTTATTCCCTAGGGATATATGGTCCAAGGTTATGGCTCCCAAGGTGCAGCCCGAGTCATGGATGAGGTGGGTTTGGCCCAATATGGTGAGTGAGGGTAGGACATGGTGGGTGGTTGGTAAGATGGTTGGGTCATATGAGTCCCTTGACTCCCATTGGAAGGGATCATATGGATCGTAAAATAGGTCACTTAGGGGGAGGAACTCCATGTCCTCAAGATCCTTAAAAGGTGTTAAGTCATCCTTCCCTATGATAGTTGGGCCAATGTTCTTGACAAGTGGGTCGGCCATGAGTGGAGGGCTTGGCTTTCTACCCGAGATAAGAAGCTCTAAATCGAGGAGAAGGTTGGGCTCATCCGGTGTAGGGAGGAATAGAAGGAGGTCGCTAGTGTAGCAACCATTGGTGCAAACTGAGGTGATAGACCCAATGCATAGGTGTAGGAGGCTAAGGCTCCTTGGTTGTTCGGCCATAGGAGTCAACATGCTAGTGAACTCAATTTGCCATGCTAAGCCCCTAAGAAAATCCTCTAAGGTCTCCACTTGATAGGATGCTTGGATTGTGGTGTGATAGGAGAAGATGGGCACTAGGGGAAAATTTTGTTCTATGGGAGGGCAAACATGGGTCGAGGTCTCTCTAATTAGGCTCTTCCTTAGCCACCTAACAAGGGACTCTTCTAAGATGAATTCGGCCTTATCTAGAGGGGGTGGTGTAGGGTGAAGATCCTTGTGCGAGGCTTCCTCTTCAATTGGGACATGGGTGCTCTCTATGGAGGGGATAGGTTCCCGAGGGATATTTGTCTTCATGTGGCAAAGCGGGTGGACTACTTCTTCCAAAACTAATGGAGTGGGAAGGTTCTTTGATGGTGGGGTGATGATGGCCGGAGTATGGTGCACCTGGGGTGGTGAACGAGGGTGGGATTCCCGTGGGGGGGAGAATAAAAGGTTGTTGAATTTAAAGGTTCCCGAAAGGTGTGACGGACGCACAAGGCAAGTCCGACGTGTTGGGTCGATGTTGGCATTCCTTTCATCTAACCATTTCTTACCTAGGATTATACATGGACCTGCCAATGTTCCCTTTTGACACCAAGCCCCATCCAAATACTTAATCTTCCCGAACCATTTATGGAATTCAATAAAGACTTGGTCTCCATTGTGCACAATTTGTCCGGTCCTACTAAGAGAGGTAACGATATCGAAGGACACCCAATTTTCAGATTCTAGGTCAATGAAATCAATTTCTACGGGCTTTCCATTAGGTAAGCATGCATGGGATATGATTGGGAGAGGAGCCATGTGACCCAAGACTCAATGTTAATAATGATGGGTTGACAATGCACGGTTCGGACAAGAATGCAAGTATGTCCTAGGACTTGACTTGTAGAGACAAGTCAAAGACTTGCTCTGATACCACTTGATGTGACACGACCTCGGACCTAATGCAAGCAAGCACAATCGCATTCAAAACGGGCCAAATTGGGCCACCGCTCTATCGTCACTCACCCAAGCCCGGGGTGACTTGGCAATGCCAAGGGGAGGATGTGGGGTTGGGCCCTTGCTGGTAGAGGGCCAGCAAGGCCAAGACTTGATTCCCAAAGGGTGGGGATGCCCAAATCAAGGGAGCCGACAAAGTGCCAAAGGCACCGGTTGCAATATTCCCACGGTGATCACTCAAGTTTATGGGGCTTGAGGATCGGGCTCTCACTCGCATAACCAGCGGAATTAGAACTAATATTGAAAGACAAGCACTAAGTGGAGTGAAGGTTTGAGCACTTACTCGACCGGATTGAAGAAACCGGTCCCGGTCGGAGACGAGGGCGAGCGGGGAGGCGAGTGGATCCCCACACGCCGCGGCGGTGTCGCTTGACCTGTCCAAACAAGTTACAACACTACACCTCACGTAGGAGGGGGATCTTGGGGTGGGGGTTAATAGAAATTACAATCAATACTACCTCCACACAGGGAGGGACCTTCAGCCGGTCAAGCGGGGTGGGGAAACTAAAGCAAAGAACTAGGAATAAGGGTGGACGCCGAATCTGCTTACTGTCTGTGAGCCGGGACAGAGAGTCGGTGTTGCTGCTGTAGATCTTGATCAGGAATTTTGTAGATGACGAAACTAGAGGGAAAACCTTCGTAGCTGGAAGGGGAATGCCTCAGAATTTTCTTAATTTCTTCTGGAGTCGCTGCTGGTCGGGGCAGGAGCTTGAACAGGGCCTCTGTTTCTCGGACTAGCAGGGGCAGGTCACCAACAGTAGGATGCAGAGACTGTCCTGGCCGCTCCCGAACTCCAAATTTGATGCCGTCAGTGCAGAAGAGTGAGGAGGGGTCGGTGCAGACTGTAGAAGGTAGAACCGCGCGTTCAGGGGAGAAAATTGGTAACTTCTGCTCCCGGATGCTGAATGAGCTTCCGCTTCTTGAATCTGAAACTAGACAGGCCAAAGAGGAACTTTGAAGAAGAACTTGAAGACTGATTCCTTCAGGGTCCGTCGTGGCAGAGCTTCTAAACTGGTTCAGGTCCTTAGCCGAGGCAGAACCGCGCAGCTGTGGAAGAATGGACCTCCAGAATGGCTCGGAGATCGGAAGAAGATGAAACCACTTCGGTTGCGAAGGCGACTGGCAGACGCTTCCGACGATGGCTCTTGGGTCTTCAAACTCATCCGGAGGTGATCGTGGTGGCCGCTGCAAGCTGCTGCTCTGCTGTAGATCTTCAGTTGAGAGCTGTAGGTTGATGATGATGGGGGGGATGGGGTATATGGGAGGGGAAATGGGGGTGGATGAGTGTGGGGAAAGCCTAGGCTGTGAGGGGGTCTAGGAGGGGGTGTTCTAAGGTGGGGGAAGGGAATAATGGGATCTGGAAGGGGGTCTAACAGGTGGTGGGAGGAGGAGCTACGAATTTGGGAAGGTGGGTGAGAGGAGAAGGTGAGGGGGGGCACAAGTGAGTGGAGGGAAGGGTGAATTTCAAATTCAAATATGCTTTGGAAGTTGTGGGGTTGTGTGGGGAAGGGGTTGATTGTGTTGGAATGGGGAAAGTGGTGTTGGAATGTGGAGGATGGTGTTGGAATGGTGAGGGATCTCCTTGGGACTAGGGGGGTGGAGCAATGGAGGCCATGGGGAAGTGGAGGGCTTTAATGATGGTAGGTGGGGGTTGAGGTGGTTGGGAAAGGAGGAGAGAGAAGAAAATTCGAAATTTGGTGTTGAGGAGAGAGAAAGTGGAGTGAAAAAGAGGGATTAGGAGAGGGAAGGGTGGGGAATCTCTCCCCTAGGGTTTCTCACCCAAAAAATGTTGGAATCACTCCACTAAACTAAGCTTTGGATACTCAAATGGCATTTTTCATTGATTCATTCATTAAGTTGAAATGGGGGGAATGTGGTCCTATATATAGGAAACCCACATTTCTACAAAAGTCCCTTACAAAAGACTCAATAAAAAATAACCGAAGGGGTAGGGGGGGCTCATGGGCCAAGCCCGAAGAATTGGGCCCAATAGCACATTACACAATCTAATGACACTCAAACTTAGGAAAATAAATGCAAGACCTAGGAACATGACTCAAATAAAAGGGAAAATACATCAAATGACTCAAATAAAATTACATAGGACTCAAAATTAAATGACTAAACCATGTCGGATGCAACCGGGGTGAGGAGACGAACGGTAAACGTGGGCATGGGAGGTGATGTCCCCATCATCACTCGTCCTTCCGGGACAGTGCCAATGCACCCTTACGCATCTGGGAACGGGCAACGCTTCTCAAAAGCAACCACCTTGCCAACACGGAAGGTGTCTAGCACGGACTTCATGGCACACAGAGGGGAGGCCAACCAAATCCGAACACACAATGCAAGACGATGAAACTTGGCAAAATGCGATCTCTTCGACAAAAGAGAAACTGGCATACCTCTGACAAATCGAGAGGAAAACTCTATGCTTGACCTGACCTTAAACCTTGCGCATGCTGGGAACCGCACCTTCCAACACCAAGAAAAATCTCCCTGCGCACCATTGCAATTCCTCGAACTACAGCACGCTACGCCTCGAGCACCCACTCAGCTGATCTCCAGCCACACTCTGCCACAACGGTTAAACTAGCCGCTGCCACATGCTCCTCACCTACGTCTGTCTCTGACCTCGAGACCACCCACATGCCAAAATGCTTATCGAGGAGTAAAGAAAATCTACAAAAGATGCCAGGCTCGAAGGCTACTACACCTCTAGCCACCAGACATCATTCTCTTGAATCTGTCCATTCTAACACCGATCCATCCTCCTGAGCTGCCACTGCGCGAACCACCACACCAAGGGCCACAATGCAAGCCATAATCGGCACCTGCCAACGCTCATCCTCTGTCCCAAATCTGTCGCAGAACCTTCACATCTCAAGTCAAATCCGGGGTGAACACAACCCATTCACATGCAGAAGCGCGATACTTAGAGCTCACTGGGACAACTCTGCCCAATCCTGCCTCAAAATTTACAAAAAAAATCAGGACCGACACGAAATCGCAGACGCCATAGAGCATGACGAGGAGAATCAGGCTCGACGATCAGCAGCCCACCAGGAAGATCCTCCACTCGCCTGAGCATAATTCTCGATCAGAGCACCCGCTCTGCCACTTCAACCACAATCTCAACACCTCAGAGGCTGGGCAAAACCTCAAGCTGGGGTGGCCAAAACCAATAACAGCTCCCTCAGAGCATGCTCACGGCCACTTAATCAGGAGCAATCCTTGCCAGCCACCTGACCTCGCTACAGATTCCTTGAACACAGCACCCCAAATCCGCACTTGCCGACAACCTCTGCCCAACGCAGCACAACTAGGGTTGCCACCCATCGGGAAGAAATCTCTCTATCACATCCCTTGGGCCCCACACCGGCACTCCGACAAAACAGCAACCGCCTTCACAGTGCCAACCCAGCACACTCAAGCTCTTACGCGAGAAACCAAGCAAAAAATAAGCACAAAACCCTATGCCAGCTGCCGACTGTACTGGATCTTATGGACTCTGATCACTGTAGTATCTCGAATTCCCATGTATGTCTACAACCACTGCTCTGATACCAACTGTAGTGACCCAAGATCCGGATACTGGGACTAACCCGATACCATTCGAATCCTAACCCGCCGCCCACGAGCTAGAGTGCTCGGAAGGGCTAAAAGGTGTGTGTGGAGTACATAGAAATAAGAAATAAAATAGGATAATTCAACAATTAATAGAAATAAATAAACTAACTATAACAGAGTCCAGTCCAACTAAAGTACAGTCTAAGGCAGAGAAGCGTACCTAACACTGAGTGAACACTCGGGCCGGCGAGCTGACAACTAAGAACCTCCGCACAGCACCCTCGAACCTCGAGGAAGAACCGTCACACCTAAAAAGCAGGGGTCAGCCTCCAATCACTGGCTCAGTAGGGGTCCCACAGAATCCCAACCGTAAACAATGGCGATAGCGAAAAGCAGCAACAATAGTAGGAATAGCAAACACGGTGGCTAGTAAAAACCTCCGCTCTACAGCTACTCCTACTGTACCGGGAAACACGCCCCGATCTCACAGTCGGGGGACCACCAGACTAACAGAAAAATCCTGGCTACGCTGTCGAAAAAATCATCACGACACCACTGTCATAGAGGCCTGTCCTCACAGACGAAGGCCCAACCCAAGACCGCGCGGTCTGGGTAGACACGATCACGACCTCGCCGTCGTGAACCTAATACCATCTAGGGAAAAGACCCTCGATAACGCTCACCGGAAACCCAAGACCTCTACCTCGGAAAATACACAGAAACTACACGCAAAACCACATCTCACAAACGAAAAATGGAAACTCGAGTCACAAGAATCTCACGTCACATGACGGGAGTACCTGCCCACAAGAAGCAAGGCCGGATGCGTCCACTGACGACTTAGTCCGCAGCCTCAGGTGTCTCCCTACTCGCCATAGGTGAAAACTGAGACACTGCAATAGTAACCAGGAACATAGAACAAGGACTAGCTGGGGTCGCACTCGTCAGCGCGGGTCCGATGCCCCCAACCATGTGTGCATACACAGACATGCACCCTAGGTCAGATCATCTAGCTGGTTCTTCCCCATAGCCTGGACTTAGGCTGCGCAGAGGGGCCCTACAGTAACCAGCCTAAAAACCGTCACACTGGGAAAGCCGCCCCACCACTCCCAGGTGGGTCGGCACATGCGTGCCGTAAGAAGGCTACGACTAGTGGGAGGTCACTAAACGTGAACACGGAAAGTCACACACGCACCCATCACAAGTAACACGGAGTACCAGGTGGCCAAGGCCACCAGACTCAGGACAGCCCTCTAGACCTACAAAACCCAACTATCCTTGAGTCACAAGACTCGGGGTCAAGACCGTCGTACAGGGCGGCACATGCCATTAATCAGCCCTACCCCTGGGGTCAAAACCACGGCATGATAATTCATAGGGCGACTCACGACCGCCGACGCCATCCCCTTATCAAGGGAACTCAAGAAACCTCCAGCCCCAGGCTGGGTGACTAGACTCATAGTCCAAGGCCATACACATGGCCCGCTCGGAAACCGCTTTCAGGAGAACCTCACGCCGTACGCGAGCAGCCCTCCACACTCATACCGATAAACGGTGACTCGACCTAGAAAGTTTGGAACACATGGGGTCACCCCGACCCCCTAAAACCCATGTGCATGCTAATCGAGGTAAGAAGGTACCTCCGGACACCCAAGAACACGGTCACGATCCCCACGGGGTGTCCGGGGCACTTATGGGGCCATAGGTCGGTCATTGGGTCCCAGCCGGACCGACCGGGACCCAAAACGAAGCGAACGGAACGCAGTTAACATGGAAACCAAGTGGCGGTTGTGGATGGGCATAAATCCCACACAATCACAAGAGAATAATGATGTGAAAAACATGGAGGATAATGATGATTAATGCATAAATAAGGGGAAGAAAAAAGCTTGCACGTGGTGCAAATATGGAGATGTGATCGCCAGAGGGGTTACCTCAATAATAATAAAAGGGAGATCGCGAATACTTGGTGAAGATTGAAACGCGGGATGATGTGAAGTTCCTTCCTCCTTCTCCAATCGGCCGGCCGATGAGAATGGTTATTCTTTTGATTACCTTGCAAAAAGGACAATGAAACAACAAAGCAAAAGAGGGGATCAGCCAATGCAAGTAGTATCAATCCGAAGATGAAGTTAAGATGAGAAAAAGACCAAACATGCGCACCTTATTATTTTGGTTTTAAAACCCCTAAAGAGGAATTAGGGAGAGAGGAGATATGTGATAAATCTAATGCAAACGTGAAAAGGAGAAAAAGGAACAGGACTGATGATGGAATTGATTAATGCAAAACATAAAAAAAGAGCACAGTGGATGATCGGTTGATGAAGATAAAACAAAACAAACGAAATAAAAGAGAACCCTGCTGTCCCTGTTGATAGTAAAGGGAACCAAGGATGGACGTGGTTGACCGGATGAGGAAGCAGAGGAAGCCGAAGTCTTCCTATCAAGCACACGACAGTAAGGAAGCAGAGGCTCTGAACCTTGAACCTCTGGAGTCGTCTGGAGCTTTTCTAATCTCTTCCACCTCTGGAGTCGTCAACCTCTGGAGTCGTCTGGAGCTTTTCTAATCTCTTCAACCTCTGTCTCGATCGACCAGATCATGATTTTATAGGATTTTCAGTGGGAGATAAGCTCGAGTTTGGTAAGATAAGGATAGGCGATGTTCAAAGAAGGCAGGACTCTACCTCCAATTCGAGCAAGGAGACTATTGGAGGCAGGACTCTATACAGGAAAGAGGAGTTAAAGCAGGACACGAAAGGTGAAACACGACCTTGCGAAGGGCGTCAAATCAAGAATTGACGACCTACAGCAAGACGTTACTCAAAACACGACCTCTACCAAGGGCGTCACTTCTTGGATTTAATTTTGGCAATAAAACTTACTTTATTTGAAAATTATGAGAACACGCCTATGATTGAGGCGTTAATTTAAAACACGCCCTGAGGAAGGACGTTAACCAATAATTAAATTAATTTTGAATTTACTTTAAAATCGGATAATACCAGGAATTGACGCCCTGACATTTAGTCGTCCTTTCTTGAGAAAACGCCCTAGATAAGGTCGCTATTTAAATAACGCCCCTCTTCAGGTCGCGAATCATAAAATGCAAAAATAAATCAAAACCACACACAAGAAAATAGAAAAACTTCATATTATGAATATATTGAAGTTCACTTGGGGCGTCATCATAGTGACATGAGATTTGATCAGCATAGCGTCATTTTTGGCGTGTCTACAGCTGCCCCGCCTTGGCGTCTGCTTTGGAAGGGAGTGAGACGAAATGGAGGAAAGTGCAACAAATGGAATGAAGTGGAGCGAACTGATAAGTAGATGCCAAGGTGTGATGTGACACGCCTCAAACACTAAGTAATGGAAATCTTTCCAAGATTCAAAGTGAAACAACTCTGAATGATTCCAAGAAGGCATCAATTTGCTGGATAAAGGAGACTAAGCTAAACAAGTAAAATGTAAGGCAAAAGGTGTACGCGCGGGCACGATAGGGAAAGACTATTGGAGAGCGGTTACCAGCCAACGTGGACGTGCTACAACCAAGGTAGATTTGTAGAAAAATAAAGAGAATTGAGATGGAGATCCAACAAAGGGACATTTTCAAGGAATCAGCCTGAGCGGCTTCAGATAGAACAAAGTACTTGATTTGTAGTGGAATATCTCATGTCAACTCAATAAAGAGCGAGTGACCTTTATTATTGCCATAATATGAAGATTTTCAGCATGAAACTCAAAGTCCTACATGATGCATGCTGGGCTGAAAGAAAAGAATAAATCAAACTAAAAATAGAAAATAATCAAGGATAATATTGCTAAGCCATCCAGATTTGGTCAAGAATCCAGATCTCTGAGCTAACACTAAGCCGAAGCCCGTTTGTCCGCGTATCAACTCAGAAAGTGGAACCATCGTCCCAGACCTTCAACGACCCAACGGCCTATCCGTGTGATCAAGACTCTCCTGGAATTATCATAGTTTTTGATTAAGGGGAACTCAAATTCCAGGTTCATCAGAACCACAAGGTCCTTGATATGCTATAATAGCGTAAATATCATATAGTACCAATGCTTTCAACGAACAAATACAAGATGATGAACGCGATGTTACTTCCATGAGCAACCCAAGTGTCTCGAAACCTGTACTTTCCTGCACTTGAAACTTATCAATCTTCACAATTTCAACATCAATAATCTTCAATTCAAAGTATGACATGATCATAAGTGCTAAATAAAATAGAATTCTAATGAAATAATAGCACTTAAGTTCATCAAGCTCATAAAACACGCCTTAAGTCATGGCGTCAAAATTATGAAAAACGCCTTAACATGAGGGCGTCAAAAAGAGAAACACGCCCTTCATCAAGGCGTGACATTCATCGATAGTTCAAGAAGAAAACGCCCCCGTCAAGGGCGTTAAACAAAACACGACCTCAGCAAGGTCGTCAATTCAACAATTGACGCCCTAACAAACGGCGTTAATTAAGCAAACTTCCGTTTCCGAACCGGAAGCCAAACCATATCCTAATACCCATCAACCTTCTAACTCCGAACAACCTAATCATTATAAAAGGCAGGCACTTCCTTAGATTTAATCAAAGCAAACTCTTCTAAACCTCTGCAGTCGGCTCTGTCTTGCTGTTCGTTCTTCTCCTGCAGGCACTTGCCCGAGCTCTTTCTACAAAGCAAAAGGATGGAGAGGATGATCAAGAGACCCAGGTCTTCTACCCCCAGGTTGACTGAAATCCAAGGACATATCTACAGCCGAATTGCTCTAAATCAGGTTAGTGAATTCTTCTATTCTTCTTCTGCTCATATCCGAACCAAAAGACACAACTGTTCTGCTGTTCACCTGCATGCTCAATAGTGCATTCTTCTCTGTTCTTTGTTTTCCACAGGACTATCCATTAGTGCCAGGAGCTAGGAGATTTACAAAAAACAAGTGGCTTCCCCTTATCCTTTCCAAATTTTCTTCTGATATGAGGGTTTATCTTGCAAGATGGCACCTTTTGGGCCTAGTCACCCATGCCAAACACCATGACCAAATTCATTTAGATTGGGCAGCCATAGGAGCTCTAGTTGAAATATGGCACCCTTCCACTCACACCTTTCTCTTCTCAACATTTGAAGCCACCATCCTATTGGAAGAACTAGAGTTGATCTTAGGCTTGAAAAGGATGAAACAAGGAGAAGAACAAAAGATGGCCATCATGCCAAGGCCAATCTCTTCTCATGAATTGCTAACCTCATTGATATCTAGCCCAAACATAGTGAACCAAATCAAGGTCACTAAAGGAATCAACCTCTTGAAGCTCGCCTCATGGGTGTTCAAGAGAGCGGATCAAGCTAAGGAAGAGGAGGAGATAGAAAAGATAGCAAAGGCTTTCGTGGTGTGCTTAGCAGGCGCACTCTTGTTTCCATCCACGGAGGACTTTCTAGAGGAGGCCCAATTGAGCGCGGTGGTGAGCTTATGGGAAGAGGAAAGAGTTGGACCGGCTATTCTAGCCTATCTCTATAGTGGGCTTACCTCGGCGGCGATGGGAAGGCCCATCTACGGGTGCATGCTAGCACTCTCTAGTTGGGTTGATCTACACTTCAAGTTCGATCCATGTGGTGAGGCCCAACAACCCTCAAGAATCTTTTCAAAAAGCCCACTCTCTTACATGACCGGCTCACTCGGAATAAGCAATAGAGTGATGAACCGGATTCCTCAAGTGAAGAAGAGAGGGGATTGGAGAGAGCACCTAAAGGTAATGCCAAAGAACCTCTTTACATGTGCCCCGGGTGTACTCAAAATGCAGGAACTTCGTGCACGATTCTCTACCGGTACGGACCTTCGTCTCATCGGCGCTTCGGACTTCATACTATACAACTCTCACAGATGCCTTCCTCAAATTGGACTTCCAAGGCAACACCTAGAAGCCGTCTCTCATCTCCCTCCAATCAAATCAAGAGACTTAGGCAGCAATGAAGACGGAGAAGAGGCTATCACAATCCAAGCTCTGTGGAAGATTAACAAACTTCATCAACCTGTAGAAAACTTGGAAGAAGACAGAGATCAGTGGAAAAATTATGTAACAGCTTTGAGAAAGCTAAGACCCAAGACGGCTCATTAAGCATTGTAATCTCTCTTTTCAAAGTAATAAAAATGATTATTTTCTGATTGAGCCTTACTGCTGTGCTTCAGATCAAATCCTCAAACAATCTGTCATTCTGTTGCGAATAACGCCTCAAGAAAGGACGCAAATTCCAAATGGACGCCTCAGACAACGACGTTTTCGACATTCTTGTTTAAACATCTGACGCCTTCACTTAAATAACGACTTAGAACAGGGCGTTAATTGATTCAAATTCCTAAGATATATTCGTTGAAATTCTGAAAGTAACGCCCTCAGGAAAGCCACGTTTCAACCAGGTAACGCCTCTAGCTCAGGCGTGAGTAAAAACCGTAATAATTACTTCTCTCAAATCAATCAACGCCCATTGAATGCGTCTGAGGACGGTTATCATTCCCCATGCAAATAAAATTGACGACTCGAGCAACGTCGTCTACTTTGTAAAAACTCCTACTGTAGCAGTCGCGATTTCAACAAAACACGCCCTTCCTCAGGGCGTTACTTCTTTTCGAATGCTAAAAGGGCTTTCCCCCTTTCTTCTTCTTCCTTCGTTCCATTTGCCCCCTCTCTCTTTCTCTGCAACCCTAACCGAAACTCCCCCCCCCCTCTCTCACTCTCTCTCACTTTCACCCAAGCCCTAGCCCTAACCATAGCCATGGCCGGCGGCGGTTCAGTCAAACGGCAGAGGGTGGCCGCTCCCGAGGTGGTTGATCTGGGCGAGGAGGAACACGCCATGGAGGAAGCCCCTTCCGTGGCGGTCGAAGATGAACCGGCGGCGATGGCCGGTAACGAGGCCGACAAAGGCCCAGAGATCCACGAGGAAGACGAAGGAGACGGAGAAGGTCAAGAAGATGAAGAAAGGGGAGAAGAAGAAGAAGAAGAAGGAGAAGGAGGAGAGGAAGGTGATGAACCACCGCCCGCGGCGGCGCCCCCTCCCCGTGCCGGCCAACTCCGGCGGCCACGGCAGCCATGGCCTCGGCCACAGGAACCCAAGCACAAGAAGGTAAGCCTCAACCCAATTCCCATTTTTATTTATTTAATTTCATTTTTTTCTCTGATTTTCCATAGCCCTCGGGTATAAACCCTGCAACCCAGAAAGAAGGCGCCCTCAGGGGCGTCACGATTTCAAAATACACGCCCATCCCAAGGGCGTTAATTATATTATTTTCATGAAAAACAATTAACCCCATGAGAACATGCCCTAAAGCATGTCGCCCAATTAAATTTACATATTATGCTGTTAATTTTCGCATGCTGTTATTTTTATTCCATTTTCTGGAAACCTGGAAACCACGCCCCACACCAGGGCGTCAATTCTAAACAGATGACCAAACAAGCGGTCGCCCATTCATTAATTCTTTGATTAATTTAACGAACCCAATTAGAAAACGCCCTACCCAAGGGCGTGAATTGATAAAACCTTTAGGATTTTAGGAATTAACCACAAACACACGCCCAACACAGAGGCGTTTCATAGATGAAAAATGACCCAGGGTAGGTCGTTATCTTGAAGCACAAACAGAACCACGCCCTCCTTAAGGGCGCCACTTCAACGAAAAATGACCTGAGGAAGGTCGTTACTTCCAATAACATCAACATTCAACCTGGGGCAATCAAAATGAAATAAGCATGAAACTCAAAACAATTAAGCCAAAATTCTTATTTTATGCATGCAGGGGCTGATGAGGACACGCATTTCATGGGTCATGGTCCGGACAGCTTACTACGGCCTCCCCGAGTTCCAGAGAGAGAGGGTAGACGCGATGGGGTTCGGGGCCTTCCTCAGCATAGAGCCAGTTAGGCCAGACCTACCACTCATTCAGGTTCTACGGGAGAGATGGGATAGGACTAGCCGGGCATTCCTAATGCCTTGGGGACACATGATTCCTACCCTAGAGGATGTGGCTAGGATCACCAGGTTGAGGGTAGATGGTGAGGCTGTGAGTGGGATTACCTATCCAGACTACACTGAGCATGCCCAGAGATTGCTAGGATTGGAGATGGTTTATGAGACGCTTAGCGAGTGTAGGACGATCTTCCGCACCGACCTCACTACAGTGATGGGCTTAGGGAATGCTAGGCACAGGTCAGGGGAGACCCTAGAGCAGTTCGCACAGAGGTTGATAGACGGGACTAGGGCAGTCTACTGCCAGGACCCAGCCGACAGAGAGAGAGCAGATCGAGACCTGAGGAGGTTCTTACTGCTGCTATTGGGGAGGCTATTGCTCGGGACAAAGGGCGACGTCATCAACTGCCGATTCCTAGGAATACTCGAGGACTTGGAGACAGTTGTCAGCTACGCATGGGGAGCGGCTCTGCTGGCGCACATGATGGCCGACCTGTCCACGAGGACAGGGCGAGAGACGACCGTCAGTGGCTTCTCACCTTTTCTTCAGGTATGCATTTTTTTTCATTTTTTCTTTTCTTTTATTTTGTTATGCATGTGAATGCCTTCCTAATGCAATGCATGGATGCAGGTTTGGAGCCATCTCTACATGCCGATGGGGCGCGTTGACCCACGGCCTGGGAATGAGGGAGCTTTCCCTCTAGCACGGCGCTGGGTGCCGATCGTCTTCGGCGCCCCACTCGGCTACGAGTTGTGGGTTCTACGGAGAGAGTTCCGCGACTTCCCTCCCTCGCTGGTATGTATGAAGGTTATGCATCTTTCTTTTTGAATTTATTATGATGAAGCTGAAATGATGACATGTATGTTTATGAATGCAGGTGCAGTGGAGACCCTATGAGGGGATGACGGACGAGGGCCAGCCGTGGGTCGTAGCGGGCCGTCCTCGCTTTGAGCGTGAGCTTTGGGTTCACTGCTTGAGCGAGATCGAGCCGTTACGGCTTAGGTTGGTGATGAGGACGCTGGGCCTCCACCAGGAGTGGGTGGAGGTAGGTGAGCCGCGGGGCATCGGGAAGAAGACTCGAGGTCGTACAAAGGTGACCGATTGGAGGGTATGATTCGAGGAGCAGCACGTCGACTGGCAGTGTGGCGGGACCAGAGTCGCCTCTCGCGCGACTGACAGCTCCGAGTACCTCCGGCGCTACTGGGAGGTATACGCCGGCCGACCCCAGATGAGGGTCTTAGGGGTATGGATAAATACACTTATTTCTAAATTAAATGTAAATGCATATGTGACTATCATGTGACTAACATGTGATGGATGCAGGATGCGCGGGACATAGCGGCGATAGATGCCCAGGCCCACCTACACAGCCTGGAGGACCAGCTAGCTGCCACACGGGCAGACCTAGAGACCCTGGTGAGTGTTTAAATTATTCCTATATGCAAATGTATTATTTTTTTGTTGAATTATTGATGATTAGCCACTGACGATCTCAATGAATGCAGCGTGCCCAGCAGGGAGCAGTGAGGAGAGACCCAGGGGAGGCCTCCAGCTCGAGAGGGCCCAGTGCAGAGGTGACTGCACTGGCGGAGCAGCTAGCGGGAGCGGTGGCACGAGCCGAGGCAGCAGAGCGCGACCTCGCTGCGTAGATGAGGGCTTCCGCACGATGAGCGCACAGGTGAGTAGTTCAATCACGTATTGCTTGAATTGAATCATTGCATTAATTGTGGAATTGATGATTTGTTTACCTGCTTGCAAACGACTCAGCTTCAGGCGGTACGTACCGAGTT
The DNA here is from genome assembly GCA_022559845.1 of Amorphophallus konjac. Classification (NCBI taxonomy): domain Eukaryota; kingdom Viridiplantae; phylum Streptophyta; class Magnoliopsida; order Alismatales; family Araceae; genus Amorphophallus; species Amorphophallus konjac. The sequence goes on from CM040128.1 coordinate 86,931,852, forward strand.
GGCGATCCGTGATCAACGGATCTCAGAGCTTGAGAGGTCCCTGAGGCGACGGGAGGAGCTTCCCCAGGACGTGGCCGAGCTGCGTGTAGCCCTTGAGCTGGAGCGACGGGAGCGTGCTCGGGAGCGTGAGGAGCGTGCTCGTGAGCGGGAGGAGTACCAGGCGGAGCGTGCCCGGTACCAGGAGCAGGTAGCAGCACGCGAGCGAGAGCTGGCAGACTCGAGGACTCAGTTGATCCTTTCCTAGGAGCGGCTACGAGTGTCCGAGGAGCGTCTTTAGCGGGGACGTGAGCGAGCACGGGCTGCGGGGTACTCCTTCACCAGCTCCACCTTCGTGGCGGGCTCTTCCCTCCGAGAGAGAGTGAGGCAGGGGGACACGCTCGGGTTCCTGCTTCTTCACGGGGGCCCATGCCTCCTCCACCAGCGCCAGCTCGGGACGGCGAGGAGGAGGTTGAGAGTAGGAGAGAGGAGGGTGGAGGCGAGAGCTGAGAGACTTACTTGTACTCCTCCACCCTCACACCTGTACTTAGACATTCATGATGTATATATATATGATTGAGATACTTTTGTTACCTGAACACTTTGTGTAGTTGTGGTCTTGTGTTTGTGTACTTTCCTCTCTCCACGTTCTTCGCGTTTGCTTTACTGTGCCCTGTTTCTGCAACTGCAATCCACACTTTGAACAAACAGATTAATTCATCTATTCGACTTGGCCCCTTGCCCAATAAGCAAGGGGTAGCAATATTTTGACCTTAATGAGGGGTCAAGGGGCCAAGCCTTTAATCAAGATAAGGTAAAATGAAATAGCTGATAACGGGAGATGCATCATGCAAAGCACACATATGCAAACCATAAATAAAAGATGCCCATGCAAAAGAATGCAAGCATACATCGTGAAGAAATGCATTTTTTTCCTTTTCTCTCATTTATATATTTTTTTGTTATTTTTCTTGAAAAACGCACCTTAGAGTAGGTCGTGATTCGCGTAAAGACGCCCGCGGAGACGGCGTGAATTTGAAAAAGAATTTGATTTTTTTGAAAAATAAACGACCTGTTCAAAGACGTTATTCTGAAGAAGACGACCTAATTTAGGACGTTAATTCCATAAAAAGTGCCTTAGCCGAAGGCGTTAATTGAATTATTCTGCGAAAAAGGGCTTCAAGGCTATCAAGACCATGAGTCTTACATAGTCACCATCTAAAATTCATTAACCTTTCTTGAGTAGTTAAAAAGGGGGTTGACGTGACCATAATTGACTTGTATTCGAGATTTCGCACAATGTAATTTCTTAAGTCCGTCTTGACCATCCTGCCAGTTCGTGACTTTACCGCATGGAAAGGATGGAAGAAAATATAAGGGAAGCCCATAAGGGATGCTGAGATGCTCAAGGCAAAGTTACCTCCCCTACCCCGTGCCTGTTGGGGTTCGGTCTTTGGCGTAGGGAAATTTGTTACCTTTTTTGCCCATTTATATTGCACGCATACGCCCAAGGTTTTCCTTGCGGGGACTTTGCCCTCTTGACATGCTTTTCTCTTCATAACTTGACCTTCACTTTGGAATTGATTTGCATTGATGAATAAAAACCTAATTGTACTTGGACTTTTGTGGCATTTGCTCCCTTTTGGGCCCTGACTTCCACCTACTAGGGCGGCGGATAGGCTTGGCGCATCTGCCTCGAGGTCTCCCTTCCTCCCTTATGGGCCGAAGAAGAAGAGAACGGGTATTGTCTTTCACTTTTAGTCAGGTTTTCGACTTTCCATCGGATTTTACACCGCTTGAGCTCAAGAATAAAGCGTGTAGTGTGTGCGGGAGTCAACCCCCTTTTAAGTTAGCAAGACTGATGAATGAATTCTAAATTTTGACCTTTCGGACCTTGATCCTTCGTGTGCCATGGCACCAATTTTGATCTCTTTTTTTTTATTATTTTGATTTTGAAGAATTTCCATATATTTTTTATTCACTTTTTAGAATTTCTATATATTTTTTTGGATTTTTGAATCAAGGGTAGTATTTCTTAAGATACAAACCATTCCAAGGGTGAGTTAACTCTTCCCCTTCAGCATTAATTAGTTTATAAGCATTGCCATGATAAACGTCCTTTATGATAAACGGTCCTTCCCAATTGGGTTGGAGTTTTGAGCGGGGGCCACCCGGCTTTACAAAAATTCTTTTGATTACCATCTCACTGATTTTAAATTTTCTCTCAATTACTTTCTTTTGATAAAAACGTGAGAGCCTGTTTTGATAAACGCGCGCATGCTCAGCGGCGACCAGACGCTTCTCATCTAAGAGTTCCAACTGGGCAAGGAGTGAATCACGACGTTCATTAATAGAGAGCTCCTTATCCAACTGTACTCGCAGAGAGGGAATAAGAATCTCATAAGGGACTATTGCCTCCATTCCATAAGTGAGGGCAAAAGGAGTTTGCCCAGTGGGGGTGCGAATGGAAATGCGATAGGCCCAGAGAGCTTCAACTAGCTTGTCTGGCCAATCCGAAAATTTATTAGCCTCACACGTTTTCTTAACAATTTTTATCAAAGTTTTGTTAGTTGCCTCTGCTTGGCCATTGCCCTGCGGATAATAGGGCGAAGAATGATGCAATGCAATGTTATACCTGTTGCAGAGATCCTTGATTTCCTGAGAGATAAATTGAGGTCCATTGTCGGTGACGATGGTGCTCGGGATGCCGAACCTCGTGATGATGTTCTTCATTATGAATTTACAGACTGTTGATGCTTTGATCTCCACGTAAGCTTCTGCTTCCGCCCACTTGGTGAAGTACTCCGTTGCCGTGAGGATGAACGACTTTTGCTTTGTGAGGAGATTCGAATCACCAAGTGGTCCAATGATATCAAAAGCCCACATGGAAAAAGGCCATGGGGAGGACGTATGATGGAGTGAAGAAGCAGGAGAATGAATCTTGTCGGCGTGCAGTTGGCACTTAACACACCTTCGAACATAGATGGAACAATCCTCTTCTAGAGTGGGCCAATAAAAACCTAGCCTAAGAATCTTCTTAGCTAGCATCTGGCTATTCACATGACCACCACACACTCCAGAATGCGCCTCTTCCATAACTTTCCAAGATTCATCATCATCGAGGCATCTTAACAGAACACCGGTGAGCCCTCTTCTGTAGAGCACACCTCCAACCAGAACATAACGTTGAGCCACTCTTCTAATTGCTTTCTTCTCTTCTGCAGTGGCTTCCTCGAGATAGGACTGATCATTATAGTACCTGACAATCTCATAATACCAAGGCTTCTCTTCGTCAGCCAAATTCTCCTCCCAGTCTAAAAGCATGACCTCTTTACCTTTAAGAGCTTCTTTCTGCTTAACCTTCTCAAGCACTTGATCCCTAATATCAAGGAATGCACGATCCTTAATAGCTGGGGTGTTACGTTGATGAATCATGGGAACATGAAAATCACGCTCAGGAGGGAAAACTAAAGCGGAAGCCAAAGAGGCGAGAGCGTCAGCCAAGATGTTCTGGCTGCGAGGGACATGAACGAAGATCAATTTAGTGAAGAGTTTGGCATAAGCTGAAGCGAGTTCCTGGTAGGGCTTGAGCTTAGGATTGATGGTGCGGCACTTGACCAACACCTAGCGCAGAATGAGCTGACTATCACCCACAATCCTCAAATGGGTGACACCATATCGATGAGCGGTTTGAAGACCGGCCAAGCTTCATACTCAGCTATATTGTTGGTGACGGGGAAAGTGAGCCGAGCAGCAAATGGAATGGTGACCCCTTCTGGTGTTAAAAGAACCATGCCGATCCCTCTTCCTTGAGAATTTAGAGCTCCATCAAAATGTAATGTCCACATAGGATCATGGGGTTGATTGATGGACATTAGTTCTTCATCTGGAAACTCCGAATTGACAGGATCAAATCGGGGAAGAGGGTGGTGAGCAAGATGCTCGGCAATGGCATAACCTTTGATAGCTTTTTGCTGAATGTAAGTGATGTCAAATTGAGAGAGGAAGCTTTGCCAGCGTGCTAATCGATCAGTGAGGATAGATTTTTCAAGGAGAAATTTAATTGGATTCATGCGAGCAATGAGGTGAACCTCATGAGCTAGGAAATAATGTTTTAACTTCTGAACTACCCAAACCAAAGCTGCACAAGTCTTCTCCATGGCTGAGTACCTCTGCTCACAGGGGTTAAGAAGCTTAGACAAGTAGTATGCTGCCCTCTCCTTACCTTCTTCATCCACTTGAGCCAAGACAGCACCTACGGAGTCATCCAGGACCGAAACATAAAGAATAAGTGGCTTGCCTGGAATTGGCGGCCTCAGGACAGGAGATTGGCCAAATAATCCTTCAACCCGTCAAAGGCTGCCTTACACTTGTCATCCCAATTAAACTTGACTCCCGGCTTAGTAAGCTCGTAGAACGGCCTACATCTTTGTGAATGCTGGGAGACGAAGCGGCGAATGAATTGCAACCTCCCGATTAATCCTTGAACTTCCTTTAAATTCTTGGGAGGAGGCATGTCTCTAATGGCCTTTGCCTTGTTGGGATCAACTTCAATTCCCCTCTTGCTAATAATGAAACCAAGCAACTTCCCTGAAGAAACGCCAAATACGCACTTTTTGGGGTTCATTTTCAGTTGATATTCTCGTGATCTCTGTAAAACCTTAGCCAGAACCCTAGGATGCTCAATCCTTGTTCTTGATTTTACAACCAGGTCATCCACATACACCTCAATATAAATATGAATCATGTCATGAAAAATTGCCATCATAGCTCTCTAGTAGGTGGCTCCAGCATTCTTAAGTCCAAAAGGCATGACCACATAGCAATAAGTACCCCATGGTGTAGTGAATGATGTTTTCTCTTGATCCTCTTCAGACAGACGAATTTGATTGTAACCTGAAAAGCCATCCATAAATGAAAGAGTCTCAAATCCTGTCGTGTTATCAATTAGAATATCAATATGAGGGAGGGGGAAGTCATCTTTAGGACACGCCCGGTTGAGGTCCCGGAAGTCTATGCAAATTCGAACTTTCCCATCTTTCTTCATAACCGGGACAATGTTAGCCACCCAATTGGGGTAGAGGACAACTCTAACAAATCTAGCCTTATGGAGCTTGTCGACCTCTTCTTTCATTTTTAAAGCCATATTAGGGTGGAAACGCCTCAACCGTTGTTTGACCGGAACAGACCCTGGCTTAAGTGTAAGACGATGTTCAACGAGCGCAGGGTCTAATCCCGACATATCCTCATAACTCCAAGCAAACGTGTCCTTGTATTCTTGAAGAACTAAAATGAGCGCCTCCTCCTCGGAGGGCGGCAAGTTCTTGCTGATGAGGACAATCCTAGGGTCTTCCTCGGTACCCAGATTAATTTCTTTGATAGGTTCTTCTACGGAGGCTGATGGTTCGTCGAATCTTCTCATACCACTAGCAAAAGTATCAGCCTCGTCCTCATATTCTTCATAACTTTCATCCCCCTCTTCAATAGGGTCTCCATCATTCATAATTTCATAAACGCCCAAACCCTCATAAGAAGCAACAGCATCTTCATATTCTAACTCTGGCAGGATAATTGGGCTTTTCACAAACTCAGGGATTGCTAAACAAGCTTGGCATCTGATAGCCAATTCTAATAAAAATCTGCGAGGAATCTCTTTACCCTTGGATTTCTTATGTGAATCTACCCCATGAATTTTATTAGAAGAAGAGGAGGAGCAACTAGCCTGATCAGAAAGAAAAGAAGGGGGTGAAAAAGTGGATACAAAAGGTGATACAGAAGAAGACCCCTCGCCGGAGGGGGAAAAGAGATCTATCAAGGAATCTTGAAAGAGCGGCCCCTGGGTTGGGACACACTCGGGAGAGAGATAAGAAGTCTCCTCAACGGAGATGGAGGATTGGAAAGTTAAAAAATCAGCGTTTTTTTTTCGTTTTTATCTTTTTCTTCATTTTTATTTTCTTTTTCAAGGAGAAAGCAGTGTGATGGGAGAATAGCAGGAGGAGTGGAAATTGCAAGATTAGAGAAAGATTTAATCAATGATGGCCCATGGGGGGCGAGATGGAGATTTTAGAAAATTGCTCGAGGAGCGAAGGAGGAATCGGGAGAGAAACTCGGATTGAATTTGGAGCAAAACTGATTGTAATCGGAGGCGGTCTTGGCACACGACCAAACCAATGAGAATGTAGAGAAGCAAGCACAGATGGATGAAGCGAAGTGAGAGAAAAGAGGCTGGCCCACAGCCTATCCACAGTGAAACCTTCTTCAAAGGGGACATCTGACTCCCCAGTATCCGTATAGTCACTCAGTAGCTGCCTCTTGTCTGTGATCACTGCTGGCATTTCAATCAATTCCTGTATGAGCGGTGGCCATTCCGGATCTGTCGGCATGAAGAGGCGGCTCAAAGAAATAGTAATGTCATTCATGTCGAACCACCTGTACCAGTCACATTCTGGATTACCCATTTTCCTTCTTTTGTCCGTCCTTAAAGACTCCAGGGCTTTGTAGGTAACCAGTGGGGCAATGTGACGAGCAAACTATCTGGCGTGAACATCTTGATAGTCAAGCAATGAAGTAATTATGGTAGTCTGCTCATTATTCTGAACGCCACCAGTAACAAAATGTGTCTTCAGTGTCCAGGAGAGTGGCTGGCGATTAGTCTTCAAAGTAGAAGTCATAAATGCCCATGGCTCTTCTTCATTTTTGCTCGGCCTTTTATAGCCTAAACCGCCTCGTACAAGCAATTTTTGTGGCTTAATGGGCCTAATCCTGCCCTGACAGTTGGCACCCAGGCCTTTGCCATCTTGATACCCCATTTTTAACAGAATGTTCCAGCCAGGGGTATTAATCATGTTCTTTTTCTTCTTCCCCTTAGAAGGCAGGGGTGTCATAGCAACCGTGGTAACAGTTTCAGATGGCATTGGCCGTGGACGGGGGACGTCCAGCACAGATAATAGTGGCTTATTGGCAGGCCAAATAGAAGGGACTGATGAAGCCGCATGAATATCTTCCTCTGGCAGAATCGGCATGCTGGTCACCTTGATAATACGGCCCTTGTGTGGAAATTTGAGACACTGGTGATTTGTAGAGGGCACCGCATCAAGTTGCTGGATATACGGGCGGCCAAGAATGCCATTAAATGTTGGATCCATGTCTAAGATGTGAAAATCTGCTGTGATGGTGGCAGGACCCAAGCTAACTTTCAATGTGATCATGCCTAGAGGAGGCTTCTTTGTGTTGTCATATGCAGTGACCGTTATGGTGGACGGCCGAATCTGGCTTTCTGGTATGCCACATAACTTCAAGGTGCTCAGTGGCAAAACATTGATGGATGCCCCAGTATCCACCAGACATTGCTTAACAGCCACCTTATTGATGTCGACTGTGATGCATAAGGCATACTTCCTTGCTGAGATTGGTGCCAGTTCGTGCTCATGAAAAGTAATTGCCGGCTGACTGCTAGCAGGTGTTAACACCGTGACTATCTGCTCAACTGGAATGTCTTCATTAACCATTACCTTCTGCAGATATTCCTTTAGAGCCAGCTGATGAGTGGTGGACCGTTTGATCAATTCCAGGATCGAAATTCTTGCCGGAGTCCGGTCCAAATGTTTTAACAAATCATATTCAATGCCCGGTACAGACCCTTGTTCTTGTTCTTGCTCTTACGGCCCCTGCACGGGCTCTAGCTCTCTTTGTGGAAAAATACGATGGAAAATCCGTCCACTACGGAGCGGCGCCACGCCTTGTAGAGCCTCTGTCGGTGCAAGTGTGGGAGGAGAATTAGAAGAAGAAGAAGAGGGAATGCCGGTGGCAGTGTTCAACAACAGGGGTGCCCCCGTAGGAGGCGTGGGGGTAATGTTTAGCAAAGATGCCCCCGTGGGAGGCGCAGGAGAGTGATTTGACGAAGATGCCCCCTCAGGGGGCGTGGAAGTAGAAAGGGATACCCGAATGCGAGGAGCATTGGCGGGTGGTCTAACAAGAAGAGATCTGGGTATGAGAGGTGGGGGAACTGATGGCGGAGGAAGCCTTGCTGGTGTAGGAGTGGTAGAGGGTGTAGCGGGTGCTAGCGGTGAGCGAAATAGGAGTGGCCTGGACGGCGGAGGTATTGAGTTGGTGGTGGAAGGTGGGGTTTGTCGTGCGGTAGGTTGTGGAGGTGGCAAATGGGTAAGAAGCGAGTGGGCCGGCAAGGCCGTAGAACTGGTGAAGGAAGATGGGTTGACGGGGCGTAAAAGAGGACGTCTCGATAGGAGAGTAGAAGAAGAAGGAAGGGTGCGCAAAAGGCGCGGAGGTTGATTTTGATTCGGATCATGATGAAATGCCCCGACAGAGGCATTTTCTTCGTGCCATCCCTGTCCTCTCTGCACTTCGTAGAGGGATGTGACAGGGTTCACATGCTGATTAGGGGCGTGCTCTGGCAATGGATTACGGACAATCCCCATATCCTGCTGGGGTGCTGGAGCTTGCTGTGGTTGAACTTGTTGTGGAGCGGGTTGCTGAAGTTGTTGATTTTGCTGTTGCCGAGAAGCCCTTCTTTCTTTCATAGCGGCTATGAATTGTCTCATCTCATCCCAATTGATGTCACCCTGGTCATTTAGATCGTAGATGTAATCTCTGAAGTGGAAGCAACGATCAAGGTTGTGACCAGGGCCGTGATGAAAAGCACAATAACGGGATGTGTCAACATTAGCGGGCCACACGGTTCTTTCCCTTGGCAAGGCGAGCAAGTTGGCGGCCATCAGAGCATTAAAAATATCGGGGAGACTTTCAGGAAGTGGAGGATAGTGGTCCCTTTTGGGGCCAAGTGGCGGTCTCCGTTGTTGTTGTTGGCCGTAGTTGGCAGGTGGGGGCATTTGATGGTATTGTGGTGGAGCTGGAGGGTCTACGCGGGGGGCTTGGTTTTGCGGTGGAGCGAAGGAGTGTTGAGGTGCGAATTGGGGTTGTGGAGTAGGGTTAAAATGAGAGTTCTGTCGTAGAGGCGGTGGTGGACGTGGGTTAGCTTGATGGTGGGGGTTGCCAACTGCGCCGACTTGCTCGTTTGTGACGGTGCCCTCAGTTGTGGGTCCGCTGTTAACATTGGTGGTTTTCTTAAACAGCCGAGGCTTCGGCTCAAACATACCCATAATGGGCGAATCCTTCATCTGTGTCTGGATGTAACGAGCCCTATCATAGAGCTCTTCCATAGTAGTCAGCCGGTTCATGGCCAAAATATGGCGGAATTGAGGAGTTGCATTAGAAATAATCATCTTTACTTGCTTCTGTTCCGACAATGTGTCTTTCAGCTTCTCGGCCATCGACCGCCATCTGTCAGCGAATATGATGAAGTCCTCCTCAGACTTCATTTTCTCTGCAACTAAATCTGTAACGGACAGAGAGGGTCCAACACGGTCTCTATACTTTTGCAAGAATTTCCTTTGGACAACATCGAAGTCACTGGCATCAGCTGGCTCCAAGGAATAAAACCATTCGAGGGCTGGCCCCTCCAGAGATCTTCTGAATAAATAGGCTAGAGAAGCCTTGTTGCCTTGCCAGAAGGAGGTCTCGTACATAAAATCCTTCAAATGAATGACCGGATTGCCAGTTCCATTGTACCGCCGAAAGTTCGGCATCTCAGACGGAGGAAGATGGAAAATTGGCAGAGTGGGGAGCGAGATTTCTGGTGCATTCTTGGCCGCAGTGACTTTCTTAAGCTGTTCTTCCATGTGGGCCATCTTCTGAAGTAGCAAAGCATTAGAGTCGGACTCAACTGGGGCGTGAACAAAAGAATGTGGTATAGGCGACCGTAGAATCTGAGGAGGTTGGGGGAATTGGTGCCTAACTGCAGAATAACTCGCCTGCTGGGCCGGTATGGCCGTGACAGGCGTTGGTGGACAAGAGGGGGGTTTATGCAAGACCGCCTGGTCGTTAACGGGGTGATGGCCACTCTCGGCCGGAAGGGGGTTAGAAGACGAAGAGGGAACAGACTTCCCTTTCAAGGCGGCCTGGACGGCCTGCCGCTGGGAATCATCCAACTGAGATAGTGCATTAATTAAGTCCGTGACATTGAAGGATGGGGAAGGGTTCCCCGAAGTGTTGGAGGGCAAAGTCTGAGAAGAGGACACAACCTCTTGAGGAGTGGTATCAACCACATGGATTTGAGGATGATGAGACTGAGGGTGAGGGTAATTTCCCTCATAATAGATGGAATCCTGGAGAGGGGTCTCATATTGACCAAAGACATTCTCGTCCTCATCATCATAAGAATACCCATAGCCTGCCATGTTGATGATCTTACCTGAACGGAGTTTCATTTTTTTTAAGGGGAGAGACAATTTTATAAAGGCACTATTAAACAAACAACCACTCAATCCAAACAAGCCAAATCACCCAAGCAAGTGTATGCAGCCAAGTTGAGATGAACGCAAGGTTTTAGTGTTCCGCTTGAGATTAGAGTAGATTGAATTGTTGAATAGTTCACTTACGTTTGCAATGTGAAACCTAGTTGATCCAAGTGTAACCTCCGGGTCAACTAGATTCTTTCTCTCTCCTCACCAACGATAGGTTCTCTAAACTCCGGGTACTTCGAAGGTACAACCAGCCCGGCGTCCGTGAGGGAATCCACGGGTGCGGGGACTTATGGAGGTCTTGGAAAAGGGATTTCCGGTCCAAAGAGATGGAGTGCTCAATGGAGGGTTGTACCGATTCCAAGAGAGGTGTGTGGAATCCTAGTGTAGAGAGAGGAGGTCTCTCAACCAAATGCCACAATATGCAAGGTAATATGATCAAATCAAAGCAATATAGGCAAGCAATATGACAACCAAACAAACTATCATAGACATCAGCAGGAAGCAGGGTTCTGTAAAATGCAGGAAAGAGACGACCTGGGGCAGGTCGCTATCAACCAAAGCAACGACAGGGTCACTGTCGTGAATCACTGCGAGAGGCTATGAGCCAGCAGCGAGAAACAGAAACACGCCTCTGGTAGAGGTGCGAAATCTGACAGGGACGCCTCTGCGTGAGGGCGTCAAATCTGAGGAAGCGCCTTGTGGTGAGGCGCTATGTAATAAAAGAACGCCATGGGGCAGGGCGTGAATTCACAGGCAGAATGATTAAAGCAGTAAGATGATGTAAAGACGTCTTGACGGCAGACGTAACATAAAAATTGGACGCCCTGGATGAAGACGTTAGTAAAATAAACACGCCCCTGTGAAGGGCGTTAAAACTAAAAAGCGCCCTCGTGGAAGGCGTCAATTCAGAGAAATATGCAAACGCAAGCTGGCTGATCCCGGAGTGTGCAGTGTGCACAGTGGAGGGTGCCCGAGGGACACAAAGGAAAGGGCACGCGTGGGTGCCAAAGGGGAAAGGGCACACGAGGGTGCCAAGGGGAAAGGGCACGCGAGGGTGCCAATGGAGATGGTAATCAAAAAGAAAACAGTGGAAGTCCCACCGTGATCGCCAATTTATGGATGGGCATAAATCTCACACAATCACAAGAGAATAATGATGTGAAAAACATGGAGGATAATGATGATTAATGCATAAATAAGGGGAAGAAAAAAGCTTGCACGTGGTGCAAATATGGAGATGTGATCGCCAGAGGGGTTACCTCAATAATAATAAAAGAGAGATCGCGAATACCTGGTGAAGATTGAAACGCGGGATGATGTGAAGTTCCTTCCTCCTTCTCCAATCGGCCGGCCGATGAGAAGGGTTATTCTTTTGATTACCTTGCAAAAAAGACAATGAAACAACAAAGCAAAAGAGGGGATCAGCCAATGCAAGTAGTATCAATCCGAAGATGAAGTTAAGATGAGAAAAAGACCAAACATGCGCACCTTATTATTTTGGTTTTAAAACCCCTAAAGAGGAATTAGGGAGAGAGGAGATATGTGATAAATCTAATGCAAACGTGAAAAGGAGAAAAAGGAACAGGACTGATAATGGAATTGATTAATGCAAAACATAAAAAAAGAGCACAGTGGATGATCGGTTGATGAAGACAAAACAAAACAAAAGAAATAAAAGAGAACCCTGCTGTCCCTGTTGACAGTAAAGGGAACCAAGGATGGACGTGGTTGACCGGATGAAGAAGCAGAGGAAGCCGAAGTCTTCCTATCAAGCACACGACAGTAAGGAAGCAGAGGCTCTGAACCTTGAACCTCTGGAACGTCTGGAGCTTTTCTAATCTCTTCCACCTCTGGAGTCGTCTGGAGCTTTTCTAATCTCTTCCACCTCTGGAGTCGTCAACCTCTGGAGTCGTCTGGAGCTTTTCTAATCTCTTCAACCTCTGTCTCGATCGACCAGATCATGATTTTATAGGATTTTCAGTGGGAGATAAGCTCGAGTTTGGTAAGATAAGGATAGGCAATGTTCAAAGAAGGCAGGACTCTACCTCCAATTCGAGCAAGGAGACTATTGGAGGCAGGACTCTATGCAGGAAAGAGGAGTTAAAGCAGGACACGAAAGGTGAAACACGACCTTGCAAAGGGCGTCAAATCAAGAATTGACGACCTACAGCAAGACGTTACTCAAAACACGACCTCTACCAAGGGCGTCACTTCTTGGATTTAATTTTGGCAATAAAACTTACTTTATTTGAAAATTATGAGAACACGCCTATGATTGAGGCGTTAATTTAAAACACGCCCTGAGGAAGGACGTTAACCAATAATTAAATTGATTTTGAATTTACTTTAAAATCGGATAATACCAGGAATTGACGCCCTGACATTTAGTCGTCCTTTCTTGAGAAAACGCCCTAAATAAGGTCGCTATTTAAATAACGCCCCTCTTCAGGTCGTGAATCATAAAATGCAAAAATAAATCAAAACCACACACAAGAAAATAGAAAAACTTCATATTATGAATATATTGAAGTTCACTTGGGGCGTCATCATAGTGACATGAGATTTGATCAACATAGCGTCATTTTTGGCGTGTCTACAGCGGTCCTCCCTGGACCGTCACCTTAAGTGGCGGTCCACTCTGGGCCGCTACCCTCAAATAGCGGTCCCCTCAAAACTGCAACTTTCCAAAAACACCTGGCAACATGCGGTCATCCCCAAACTGCGACCTGGTGAATGCGGCCATCCCCCTGGCCGCAACTCGGAGGAAACGGTCAGACCTCAGACCGCCCTCTCCGGACCCACGAAGTGGCGGTCAGTCGCGAGACCGCTACTTCGAACCGAGATAAGGGGACAAGTGGCGGTCCTCAGAGGGCCGCCTTATCCAGTGGCGATCTCTGGTACGACTGCTACCTACTTCTGAACATGAAAATGGCGAACTCCGCGAAAAACTCCATTCCACACCCGATTTACACCCATGTGAAGGGGAAAATAAGGGGAAACCATTCCCCAACCTCTCTAACACCAAGAGGACCCATTTAAACCACAAAAATGCAATCAAAATGCGAAATTTGGCTCACACCCCAAAATCACACATTTTGACCCCGGCGGGAAAATAAACCCTCTCCGCTCGCCTCGAGCTACCAAACTCACGGGAAATGAACTACAGGGGTTAAGGAACCATCCCCCAACCACCACCGAAGATTACTCACGTCGAGGACGCCGATCCGCCACAAATAAGCCATTTAAATCGTCGTCGGCTCGTAATCTCACGAACCATCTCCACCATCGGGATCCTCATCCCGTCCATGCCGCCCCTCGCCCCACGAGCCTTGCCGCCTCACTCTCACCACCTCCGTCGGCCGCCCGGAGTGAGAGGGGGAGAGGAGAGAACGTGAGAGAGAAGAGAGATGGAGAGGGAGAGAACTTGAGAGATGGGGAGAGAGAAAAGGGGTTGGTTTAAATAGAAAATCCAGAATTTTCAAAAAATACAAAAAATAGGGAAAAATCATCTCCCTGATCCTCGAAAATGCACAACGCATTGGTAATGTCCCGGGATTATAGAACGCAACGGTTCGCCCTACACGGGGTTCCGAAGGCTTGACAGGCAAAAATACGCATAAACTGTAAAACTCAATCTGGGACCCACAAAAGTGATCCGAAACCCACGGATTCTGATCCAAATAATATCTGAAAAATCCAGGGCGTTACAACCGCCTGTGCAAAGAGAAAAAGAAGAAGAAGAAGAAAAGTGAGAGTGGGGAGAAGAAGAGAGTCGGTGTGTGTCGAAGGTGAGGGAAGAGGGAGACGGGGGGAAGGAGTTACCACTTCTCTTCTCCCCCGTCCTCCCCACTGGGTCTAGTTTCTCCTTTTCCTTCTTTACCTGCATGTTCCCTTCCTCCCTGCTCGCCCAGCATCAGGACGCTTATAACCACTTTCTGAGTTTAGGTTGAATAAAAAGACTTGTTCCATTTATGCATGTCTGGATGATGTTTGTTTTCCCCGCTTTGAATGAGCTTCTTCTGAGGGGAGGGCCCAGGACTTACTCAACGCGATGAGTGAGATTCAGGGGTCGATCCCCCAAAGAGTGCCTCGTCAGGGATCTCCTACGTTGTAAGGGTGTGCATGGCATACTCTAGGTCTTACATCATCTCCCTCTTTCCCTGAGAACCCGCGTGAAGGGTGTACCGAAGCTTGGTCTCCCTGGAGTATGGGGGAGGGCTTTACCTATGCTGGTCTCTTTTGTTTCCTTTGGTGGACCATTGCTTTTCCCTGCCCAGGCCAGCCTTCATTTCCATTTATTTGGTTTTAGCTCTATCTCCCTTCAATGAGGGGACTCCTATAGATCCGATGGCTCGGGGCCTGCTCTGCAGAGTGGGCAGTGCCCTGAGGTTAGTCCCTCAGGGGGAACTTTTCCCCCCCTTGAGACTTCATTGACCCTTGTTCATGTCACACTGTTACCCTCTCAAGTCCGTTGAGGCTTATCCCCCCTGCTCTACATCACACCCCCGTACGGTCCTCATCCGGTGGCTCATCATTGTGCTCCACCGGTGGGCCTCTCCATTTCTCAACCGGTGGGTAGGGCGATGCCTCATCCGGTGGCGCTACAATCGCCCACATTCGGTGGCCCCGACGGCCCCCCCATCCGGTGGCGCATGTGTTGGGTTAGATGGACGCAGTCTATCTCCACTAAGTGTGGATCTAGAGGGGGGTTAATAGATCAACTTGCCTAATTTAAAACTACTGTAAGTTCTAAAGCGGAATTTAGGCAAACATCAGTTAAGCTAAAGGAAGAATGCTAAGCAAAAATTCCCATCGCACACAGATCACACAAAAACACAAACACACTGCACACACAATTTTTAGGTGGTTCGGTCAACGACCTACGTCCACCCCACACTCAACCGAGTATGGCTTCCTGCTGCGCAGAACATCTTGCGTCCGCTGGGCTTTACAGCTTGGCCAAACAACCCGCTGATACACAGCTTCGCTGGGCACTACAGCTTGACGACCAGAGGATCTGATCCTCTGCAACCGCTGGGGAAATACAGCTTAACCCGTCCAGTGGAGACTACCACTGCAACCGCTGACGCACAGCTTGAAGAAAGTTCAGAATTGAAAAAACAGAATCAAAATGAAAAAGCAAAACCCAAAAGCAATGTAGCTCTAAAGAGCAAAGCTCAGCTCTGGTTTTGAACCACGAGACTGAGATACAAACTCTCTCACTCTCACTCTCAATCAGCTCTCTCTCAACTCAATCTCTCTCGATCTCTTCCTCTCTTTTTCTTCTTCTTCTCTATTTCTTCTTCTTCTCTGTATCTTCTTCTTCTCTCTTTTCTCTCTTTGGATCGAAGGAGCCTTGCTGTGGCTGTATAGACTTTCTCTCTTCTGTCTTCGATCTGCCTTCTTCTGTAGAAGAAGGGCCATATATATATATATAGCAGCAACAGCAGCAGCAGGCGTGTGCTCTCCACGTTTCCCGCCTAAAGCATTTGGACCACGTGGCAGCATCCAATGGAGTGTCAGAACACGTGTCCTCATCTGGATACCTTGTCCTTCTCGGATCACGAGCCAGGTACCTCAGATCACGTGCCCTTCATTTGCTTCTGCATTCACTGTCAAACAGACAAGAGTATATTCAGTTTAAGTGTAAACGATGTACAGGCTTTGCAACCACGAGTGCAATGCAAAGTATGCACAACGCAGTGTATAGACTCAATGATCGTAAAGGCTTCATGAGAAGGAAAGCAGTGTATAGACTTAGTAAATATAAAGGCTTCATAAGAAGGAAAACCAGTGTACAGACTTGCCCAAAGTATAGACTTTATATGAAGAGGCAACGACTGTACATACTTCCTATATAAAGCAACCACTATACATACTCAAGGTGAAGAGCGATGCCAATGTATAGACTTTACTGAAGATAACAGACTCGAGTGCAGTGTACAGACTTGACTATGCTCACCCAATACCAATGTATATACTTGATGCTCAAAGAGTGGCTGTACAGACTTGATAACGATGCAGAACGAACGGATGTACATACTTCATGTGAAAGCCCAATGTACAGACTTTGAAGAACAAGCAGCTACAGTCCAATGTGTGGACTTGTCGTTCACTGGTGAGTGTACAGACTTCGAATGAAACACCAATGTGTAGACTTACCACCGACCATTGTGTAGACTTGAAGAAGTGAGACGATGGCTAAGACACTGTACAATCGGATGTATAGACTTTACTTAACACAGTCCGATGTACAGACTTGGAATTTCAACTGAAGGGTGTATAGACTTGACCAAACAGTCCAGTGAATAGACTTGAATAGCTGAGGCCAGTGTACAGACTTGCCACCGACCAATGTGCAGACTCGGTCAGCATAAGGCACAGTATAGACATCAACTCTGCACATCGAATGTATAGACTTCAAGTGTGAAGACCATTGTATAGACTTTGGATTCGAAGACCAATGTGCAGACTTTGGATTTGAAGACCAATGTGCAGACTTCAAGTTTCACTGTGGATGTACAGACTTTAGGAAATCAAGCGATGTGTAGACTTGAAGCTTCACGATGGATGTATAGACTTCAAATATCACTGTGGATGTATAGACTTCAAATATCACTGTGGATGTATAGACTTCAGGAAATCAAGCGATGTGTAGACTTCAAAGAAGTTGGCGATTCAATGTACAGACTTGATGAAGCGAAGCCAATGTACAGACTTGATTGTAGCTAAAGCCTTGATCGTAGGAATAGGCTGGACTGTATAGACTTTAAGCTTCAGAAATGAATGTACAGACTTCACTTAAGAAACGTAGGAGAAGACCCCAGTGTATAGACTTTGTCTTGAGTGAAAGGTAAGTGATGAATGTATAGACTTTCACGATATGTAGACTTTGATACGTGAAAGCTACAGTGAAGGAATGTACACACTTGACCAATTCAAAGGCGAATCAAGTGTACAGACTTAGTGCGTTGACGCTGTAACATGAGCCAGTGAAATACGTTGACGCTGTACACACTGAGCCTAATACATGCATGCGACTGACGCTGTACAGACTTTGCCTAAGACGATGTACACACTTAGCCTAAGACAATGTAAGCGACTGACGCTGTACACACTTAGCCTAAGACGCTGTATAGACTTAGCCTAAGACATGCATGAACTGACGCTGTATAGACTTTATCTAACATGCACAGTGTATAGACTCAATCGATTGAAGAGTTTCCAGTGTATAGACTCAATCTACACAAGTCTTCTAAAGGAGTCGACCCATCAGAGGATGCGTCGACCCATGACAGTGAGAAATGCAAAGAACACATAGTCAATCTGATAGAGCAATTTCATCAAAACAAGAGCAGTTGCCAATCAATCAAAATAATTGTGTTGCCAATGAAATAAAGCAAGTGTCAACATCATCAACATAGAGGGGTCACAACAATCTCCCCCTTTTTGATGATGACAACCCCATATGAAGTAGAATAGCAACATCCTGTCATATAGATAAATGTTTGATGAAAGAAATGATGTATTATGCAGATTGACATGCAGATGCTATGAATGCATGCAACTCACTGCCTCAAACTCTCCCTTATCATTATGCATATACACTCTCACTCCCCCTTGGAATGAATTCAGAATTCAGACAGATATGTATTCTCCCCCTAGACATCCCCCTAGATAATATTCTCCCCCTTTGCCATCAACAAAGAGGAGGGAAAAATTAAATACAAGGGAGGAAGCAAGAGAAGAACTGACTGGCATTCTGAACATATAGTTCATGAATAAGCATTCTAAAGCATAGAGTCTTCAGTCATATGAATTTAGAAACTACGGTAAGAAAGAGTTCTGGTTTAAGGATGATAAAATTTGGAGTTCATGCACTACAAGCAATAGATAAGTTCACTGTGCATGATAAAATAATAAACCAGAATCATATTTGCATGAAAGATTTAGTTTCATAATATCTTACTTTCATAGTCTCATAAAAAATATTGAGAGAAACCAAGTCATGTATTGAAACTAAACAAATTGACACTCATGAACTTTTCTTTTGAAGGAGCAGCATTATCAATATTAGATTATTTTGAGCATTCAGGTACCATAAGTCTTTCTGCGTAAGGGTATACGTTTATAAGACGCCAATACCCCTAGATACTCAACAAGTTTGACCATTCTGCCTATGATCAAATTCAACAGAACAGAGTTACACCTTTTTGTGTGAGGGTACACGTTTATCAGACGCCAATTACCCCCAGGTACTCAGTGAAACCAGCCTGCTGTTTTGAACATTTTATACAGAGATAGCTGATACACTTCATGACATGAGTGTTGTCCACTTCTGTGATGGATCACTCAGTTTCTCAGTGATTTACCAGTCATTGCTCTACCAATATTAATTTTCAATGATTTTCAATGTTTTTCAATATCTTTCTTAGCTGTCCTTTTTATGTTTTAGAATGACTTGTTTAAGAACAATACACATACTTAACCTCTCTAACATGATTTCAGATGAGTCTTAAGATTTCAGATATGATTAGCTTTGTCTGACATGAAATTTGTTTGACATGAAATAAGAAAGAGGTTGAGAGTTTTATCAATTTTCAACTTACCTATATACTGATTGTAATCTTTAAACTCCAACCATTATAAGATTTAAACCATTACATCAGTCTTTGAACAATTCAAATTCTTATAAATGAAGAAGTCCATTTTCTACTGCTTAGAAATCAGAACTGACCAACAGATTGCCATAATGTCAGAGACAAGTATTCAGAGTTAAAGGTTGAATGACTTCAAGAAAGTTGAAACCACTCTGAATTTCTAGCAATACTCCACATGTCTATATGCATGCAATTTGCTAATGAAAGGTAAGAATTAATTGAGAGAGAGCTTATGCATAGGTCATGAATGAATGATATGCAAAGACATGCAAATACTCGACAAGCTCCCCCTGAATATATGCAATATTTTCTTTGAACACTGAACAAAATATTTTGAAATTCATGCTCATTCAGATACCACGGTTATGTAGAGAAATGCAATGCAGGACAGTTCTACATGCATGTTCAGTAATGATTATGAGTCTGTTTCAATATTCACATCCACATGAATTATCCAAGCAATCAAATGCAAGTCCACATCAGAAATTTTATTCACAGCAGTAAAACAATCATTCATCATGCTGAAATTTACATAAGCCAAGTTCTCTTCTAAGAAACTTAAATTTTTCATTCCCAAGAGGCTTAGTAAAAATATCAGCAATTTATTTTTCAGTTTCTATGAAATTCATTTCAATCTCATTTTTATTTACAGCATCTCTAAGAAAATGATGTTTTATCCTTATATGCTTAGTCCTAGAATGGTGAACAGGATTTTTAGCAAGGCATATAGCACTAGTATTATCACATAAAAGTGGAATGCATCCCAGATTTATCTGATAATCAGCCAGTTGGTGCTTAATCCAAAGTACTTGGGCTGCACAATTACATGCTGCAACATACTCAGCTTCAGCTGTGGATAATGCTACAGTGTGTTGCTTCTTAGATGTCCAAGACACTAGACAGCCACCAAGGAATTGACAGTAGCCACTGGTGCTTTTTCTATCTACTCGACACCCAGCATAGTCTGCATCAGTGTAGGTTAGAAGCTCTAATTCACACTTAGCAGGATACCAGAGACCTAGTTCTTGGGTGCCTAGTAAATACCTAAAAATCCTTTTCACAGCTTTAAAGTGAGTTTCTTTAGGACTGGCCTGAAATCTAGAGCAAAAACATATAGCAAATTGTATATCAGGCCTAGATGCTGTAAGATAGAGAAGAGATCCGATCATACCTCTGTATAGCCTTTGGTCCACAGGTTTACCTTTAGAGTCTTCATCCAAACTGGTTGAGGTACCCATTGGAGTAGCTATTTCCTTGAGGTTGTCCATTTTGTACTTCTTCAATAAGTTCTTTACATACTTGGACTGAGAGATGAAGGTGCCATCTTCTGTTTGTGTAACCTGCAGTCCAAGAAATAGTTTGAGCTCACCCATTGAGCTCATTTCAAATTCATCAGTCATTATTTGAGAGAATTCCTCACACAATTTGGGGTTAGTTGACCCAAACACAATGTCATCCACATAAATCTGAATGATAAGAATATCTGGATGGCTTACCTTGGTAAACAATGTTTGATCAACTATACCTCTTGTGAAGTTCTTGTCGGTGAGGAATTTGCTCAACCTGTCATACCAAGCTCTAGGAGCTTGCTTTAAACCATAGAGAGCTTTATTGAGCTTGTAAACATGATTAGGGAAATCTAAACATTCAAACCCAGGAGGCTGTCTCGCATAGACATCCTCATTAATTTCCCCATTTAGAAAAGCAGATTTCACATCCATCTGCTGAAGATTTATTCCTAGGGAACATGCATAAGCCAATAAAATTCTTATTGCTTCTAACCTAGCTACAGGGGCAAAAGACTCTTCAAAGTCTATTCCAAATTCCTGATTGTACCCCTGAGCTACAAGTCTGGCTTTATTTTTAATAACATTCCCTGCTTCATCAGTTTTGTTTCTAAATACCCATTTAGTCCCTATGACTGTTTCATGATCAGGAGGTGGAACCAAAAGCCACACCTTATTCCTGTCAAATAGATTGAGCTCCTCATGCATGGCATTAATCCAATGCACATCTTGGAGAGCACAGTCAATGGACTTGGGTTCTATGTTTGATACAAAAGTATAAGCATTCAGTTCATGTTGAATTCTTAAGTGGCCTCTAGTCCTAGGAGGGTCATGCAGATTTCCAATAACATTATCTACAGGATGATCCTTGAGATATCTAATATTTACAATTGGACTATCATGAACTTGATTTACCTCCCCCTGAACTGTAGGCTCCTCTTCATTAAGCTCTTTATGTCCTTCTTCATCCTCGGATTTGTCTGCAGGATCTCCTTCCTTCAGAATTTCACCATTGTTTTCATTCCTGCATTGACCAACATTAGAATTTACCAAGGATTCATCAAAAACTATGTGTGGAGATTCTTCAACAGTCTTAGAGTTCAGATTGTACACTCTGTATGCTCGGGTGTTTTCAGAATAGCCAAGAAAAATTCATGGTTCTCCTTTAGGTTCAAATTTATCAAGGTCCTTCTTATCATTTATGTGAATGAAACATTTACAACCAAAGACCTTGAAGTGAGCAATAGATGGTTTCTTACCTTTTAAGATCTCATATGGTATTTGCTGGGTAGAAGGTCTTATCATGACTCTGTTAATTACATAACAGGCAGTGTTCACTGCTTCAGCCCAAAATTTCCTTGGTAGACCACCTTCGACAAGGAGTGTACGACCCATTTCCACTAGGGTTCTGTTCCTTCTCTCCACAACTCCATTCTGCTTAGGTGTCCTTGGTGAGGAGTACATGTGGTTGATTCCATTTGACCTGCAGAATTCATCAAATTGTGAGTTTTCAAACTCACCTCCATGATCAGACAAAATATTTTCAATTTTTTGATTTGTTTTATCATAAAACTCTTGAAATTCAGAGAAAGCATCACTCTTATTAGATAAGAAATAAACCCAAGTATACCTAGAAAAGTCATCTACCATGACAAACCCATACCTCCTCCCTGATAGGCTGACAGATCTAGTTGGCCCAAAAAGGTCCATATGTATCAGCTCATAGGGTTTGGAAGACAGATTTTCAGTTCTAGACTTAAATGACTTTCTAGTTATCTTTGATTGAGTGCATGCAGCACATATTTTATTTTCTTTCTTGAATGAGACTTCAGGAAGTCCTCTAACCATGCCATGCTTATTTAATTTGTGCAAAACAGTGTAGCTAGCATGACCTAACCTACGATGCCATAAAAATGCTATGTCTTCTCTACTGGCAGTAAGGCAAAGGTTAGTGTGTTGAATTTCATCCAAATTTATCATGTAAGTATTATTTATTCTTTTTCCAGAAAATTTGACAATATCAGAATCAGGTTCAAAAACCTTGCAGCATTGAGAATTAAATAAAATATTGTAACCTTTATCACATAACTGGCTGATGCTAAGTAGATTATAGGCTAACCCTTCAACCAGCATAACATCATCAATGCAGCAGGTAGAACACTTACCTACCTTACTTGATCCGATAATCCTACCCTTTGTGTTGCTTCCAAAGGTGACAAGGCCTTCTACTTTCTCAGTCAGCATGCAAAATTTGGCCTTATCTCCTGTCATATGCCTGGAGCAGCCGCTATCCATGTACCACAAGTTGTTCTTGGCTGCCAGGCATACCTGCATACACAATTAGGTAGAGAAGTTTGGAACCCAAGACTGATTGGGCTCCAATGTAAATGAACTAGAAGCAAAGCAGGAAAGCAGATGTTTCGGAATCCACATTTGTTTAAATGAATTTTGTTTAGTGGATCCTACAGATTTTCTTCTGTTGTTGTTTCTTTTCTTTTTATTGTTCTTTTTCTTATTGGCAGCAGCATGATTATTGACAGTATTGTTATTTCTGTACCAGTGCCTTGGCCAAGGTGTGTTCACAAAATTTTGGCCATAGTAGTTCCTGGGCTGGCTATGGAAATATTGGTTTCTAGATGTCCAGTAACCATACCCATTGACCCAATTTCTACTGTAAGGTCTTTGATATTGAGCACCCTGGTGTGCAAGACCTGTAAACCTACCCTGAGTTCTAGACTAATCTGACCTATTGAAGTAGGTTGGCTGTGCATTGTAGTGGGTCTGAGCTCTGGGTTGATAAAAATAATTGGGTTGACTCCTAGCAGCACTCTGTCTCCCATGTACTTTGGACCCTGCTGACCTATACACAGGTTTGTATTGGGTCTTCTTTAGAGGTGGAGTTGATGGTGGAGACTTGGTTACCTTGACCTGGGGTTTACTGGACTGTGTAGGTTGACCCCTAACCTGAGTCTGAGCCCTAGGATTCTGCTTGGATGTGCTGGCTCTACTAGGCTCATTAACCTTTCCTTTGCCCTTCTCCTCAGCACTGGGCTTTTTCTGATTAGCAGTTTTGTTCATCAAATTTGTTGAGTTCATGCTAATTAGAGGTCCCTTTTCCTTTTGAGCAACAAATGAAATTGTTCTCATCCCAAATGTTTTTGTTGCACTAGAACTAAATCCTAGGCCCTCTTTTCTGAAATTAACCTTTGACCCTAACAAAACATTTAAGTTATCTGTTCCTTGGGTCATTTTCTCAATAGTTTTTATTTTATCCTCATTATCTTTCTGAAGTTCATCAATAGCCTTTTTTAGCTCATTGTTGACATTGAGGACAGCTTCATATTTTTCAGAGATGATTTTTACTTCACTTTCACATTTTTGAATCTTCAGCTTCCATTCATCAATTTCATTTTCAAGCCTTAGATTCTCTTCTCTAGAAACCTTTAACTCAATTTTGATATCCTCTACTTCAGAGCATGTGAGTTTCAGTTTATCATTTTCAGATTCCAAACATGCAATTTTATCAGATAGAGTTTTATCATTTTGCATGGAATTGATTTTTCTTCTAAGATGCATATTCTCTTTTCTAATATCATCAGCTCTATCAGCTATGTCATGATAAGCATCTACCCAATCAGCAATTGTGAAGTTTTCTAATCTAGTGATTACCTCATCTATGTCCTCCTCTCTATCTTCGGAGCTTGTTGCCATAAGGCAAATGGGCTGTTCAGATTCAGCTTCACTATCTGAGCTGCTGTTGAAAGAGCCTTCATCTTCATCACTCCATGTGCTGATCAGAGCTCTTCCCTTCTTGGTTTTCTTCTTTGACCTGTCCTTATATTTCTGATTGTCTGGACAGTCAGCTTTCAGATGCCCTGGTTTCCTGCATTGATAACAGACATTAGCTTCATTTTTCTTTGCAGATTTAGATTTATACCTTTTATCCTTTCGGCCACCATTGTATTTCTTCTGGCCGAACCGTCCTGCTACCTTTCTGAGAAATCGCCTGAACTCTCTAGTCATCATGGCTATCTCAGATCGAGTCACATCTTCTTCTTCATTTAGGCTCTCCTCTGATGATGAAGAGCTGCTGGAGCTGGATTTTGTTGATTTGTTGGAACTAGCCTTCAGCGCTATCGGCTTCTTCTTCCTCTCGGCTTCATCTGTCCTTGGCATGTTTATCTCATATGCCATTAGTGAGCCAATCAGCTCATCAGCTTTAGTATTACGCAAGTCCCTTGACTCCTCCATCACTGTTGCTTTGGTGTGCCAAATGGGAGTCAGGGAGCGTAGAATTTTCCTCACTACATCATACTCTGTCTGAGGTTTCCCAAAACCTCTGAGGCCATTGGTTATGACAGTCAACCGAGCGTACATTTCGCTGATGGACTCGTTCTGCTTCATCTTTAAGGCTTCATACTCAGATACAAGAAGATTGGCCTTCTGCTCTCTTACTTGAGATGTACCTTCATGAATTACTTCCAGCGCATCCCACATCTCCTTAGCTGATTTGCAAGCAGACACACGGGAGAATTCTGTAGGATGCAGAGTGCACTGGATAGCATTTATAGCACTCCAATTCAGCGTGGACCTTCTGATCTCCTCCTTGGTCCATACATCTTCATTCGGGGACAGCTCATAAGGTCCCTTGCTGACAATCTTCCAAATCTCATAATCCTTAGACCTGAGGAACACTTGCATACGGTTCTTCCAGTATGCGTAGTTTGATCCATCAAAGAATGGGGGCATCGTTGTTGAGTGACCTTCGGCAATCATCCCTCGAGCATCCATCTCTACCGATTCTCTTCGGGCGATGAGTCCCTGCAGAAGAGTTAGGCTCTGATACCAAGTGTTGGGTTAGATGGACGCAGTCTATCTCCACTAAGTGTGGATCTAGAGGGGGGTGAATAGATCAACTTGTCTAATTTAAAACTATTGTAAGTTCTAAAGCGGAATTTAGGCAAACATCAGTTAAGCTAAAGGAAGAATGCTAAGCAAAAATTCCCATCGCACACAGATCACACAAAAACACAAACACACTGCACACACAATTTTTAGGTGGTTCGGTCAACGACCTACGTCCACCCCACACTCAACCGGGTATAGCTTCCTGCTGCGCAGCACAGCTTGCTTCCGCTGGGCTTTACAACTTGGCCAAACAACCCGCTGATACACAGCTTCGCTGGGCACTACAGCTTGCCGACCAGAGGATCTGATCCTCTGCAACCGCTGGGGAAATACAGCTTAACCCGTCCAGTGGAGACTACCACTGCAACCGCTGACGCACAGCTTGAAGAAACAATGTTCGGAATTGAAAAAATAGAATCAAAACGAAAAAGTAAAACCCAAAAGCAATGTAGCTCTAAAGAGCAAAGCTCAGCTCTGGTTTTGAACCACAAGACTGAGATACAAACTCTCTCACTCTCACTCTCAATCAGCTCTCTCGTAACTCAATCTCTCTCGATCTCTTCCTCTCTTTTTCTTCTTCTTCTCTATTTCTTCTTCTTCTCTGTATTTTCTCTCTTTGGATCGAAGGAGCCTTGCTGTGGCTGTATAGACTTTCTCCCTTCTGTCTTCGATCTACCTTCTTCTGTAGAAGAAGGGCCATATATATATATAGCAGCAACAGCAGCAGCAGGCGTGTGCTCTCCACGTTTCCTGCCTAAAGCATTTGGACCACGTGGCAGCATCCAATGGAGTGTCAGAACACGTGTCCTCATCTGGATACCTTGTCCTTCTCGGATCACGAGCCAGGTACCTCGGATCACGTGCCCTTCATTTGCTTCTGCATTCACTGTCAAACAGACAAGAGTATATTCAGTTTAAGTGTAAACGCTGTACAGGCTTTGCAACCACGAGTGCAATGCAAAGTATGCACAACGCAGTGTATAGACTCAATGATCGTAAAGGCTTCATGAGAAGGAAAGCAGTGTATAGACTTAGTAAATATAAAGGCTTCATAAGAAGGAAAACCAGTGTACAAACTTGCCCAAAGTATAGACTTTATATGAAGAGGCAACGGTTGTACATACTTCCTATATAAAGCAGCCACTATACATACTCAAGGTGAAGACCGATGCCAATGTATAGACTTTACTGAAGACAACGGACTCGAGTGCAGTGTACAGACTTGACTATGCTCACCCAATACCAATGTATATACTTGATGCTCAAAGAGTGGCTGTACGGACTTGATAACGATGCAGAACGAACGGATGTACATACTTCATGTGAAAGCCCAATGTACAGACTTTGAAGAACAAGCAGCTACAGTCCAATGTGTGGACTTGTCGTTCACTGGTGAGTGTACAGACTTCGAATGAAACACCAATGTGTAGACTTACCACCGACCATTGTGTAGACTTGAAGAAGTGAGACGATGGCTAAGACACTGTACAATCGGATGTATAGACTTTACTTAACACAGTCCGATGTACATACTTGGAATTTCAACTGAAGGGTGTATAGACTTGACCAAACAGTCCAGTGAATAGACTTGAATAGCTGAGGCCAGTGTACAGACTTGCCACCGACCAATGTGTAGACTCGATCAGCATAAGGCACAGTATAGACATCAACTCTGCACATCGAATGTATAGACTTCAAGTGTGAAGACCATTGTATAGACTTTGGATTCGAAGACCAATGTGCAGACTTTGGATTTGAAGACCAATGTGCAGACTTCAAGTTTCACTGTGGATGTACAGACTTTAGGAAATCAAGCGATGTGTAGACTTGAAGCTCCACGATGGATGTATAGACTTCAAATATCACTGTGGATGTATAGACTTCAAATATCACTGTGGATGTATAGACTTCAAGAAATCAAGCGATGTGTAGACTTCAAAGAAGTTGGCGATTCAATGTACAGACTTGATGAAGCGAAGCCAATGTACAGACTTGATTGTAGCTAAAGCCTTGATCGTAGGAATAGGCTGGACTGTATAGACTTTAAGCTTCAGAAACGAATGTACAGACTTCACTTAAGAAACGTAGGAGAAGACCCCAGTGTATAGACTTTGCCTTGAGCGAAAGGTAAGTGATGAATGTATAGACTTTCACGATGTGTAGACTTTGATACGTGAAAGCTACAGTGAAGGAATGTACACACTTGACCAATTCAAAGGCGAATCAAGTGTACAGACTTAGTGCGTTGACGCTGTAACATGAGCCAGTGAAATGCGTTGACGCTGTACACACTGAGCCTAATACATGCATGCGACTGACGCTGTACAGACTTTGCCTAAGACGCTGTACACACTTAGCCTAAGACAATGTAAGGGACTGACGATGTACACACTTAGCCTAAGACGCTGTATAGACTTAGCCTAAGACATGCATGAACTGACGCTGTATAGACTTTATCTAACATGCACAGTGTATAGACTCAATCGATTGAAGAGTTTCCAGTGTATAGACTCAATCTAAACAAGTCTTCTAAAGGAGTCGACCCATCAGAGGATGCGTCGACCCATGACAGTGAGAAATGCAAAGAACACATAGTCAATCTGATAGAGCAATTTCATCAAAGCAAGAGCAGTTGCCAATCAATCAAAACAATGGTGTTGCCAATGAAATAAAGCAAGTGTCAACATCATCAACATAGAGGGGTCACAACAGCATGCCCCCCTCCCCTGATCCGGTGGCCCCGCTTTCCCCCCGATCTGGTGGCGCCTGGCCTTCATCCGGTGACCTCGCTTCCCCCCCGATCCGGTGGCTCCTCTCACCCTATTCTTGTAGCGCTACAATCGCCCCCATCCAGTGGTGCTCAACTCGTCGATCCGGTGGCACCTAAGCGTCCCATCCGGTGGGTATCCCAAGCCCCCTCATCCGGTGGTACCTGCCCCATCCGGTGGCTTCCTCCCTTGGCCTTCTTCCAGTGGAGTTCCTTTCCCCCTGTGTGCCTTGACTGATGATGTCATGTCATAACCGGTGTCTTCCGTTCGCTGTCTTTTGAGTTCTCTCTCAGCTTTCTTAAGGGTGTTGCCACTTCCGTGCGCACGTTATACTATTCAGGGGCCATCTCGGACTTGTCCGTGGATGCGTTTCCGCTTTACTCCCCCCAGCATCTGGGTCCGGGGGAGATGTTGCCGAATTTTGATCAAAATAATATATCTTAATAAAATATACAAAAGGAAGCAACAAACAAATGAAATAAGTAATGATAAGAAGCTACTCTTGAAACATGCGGAAGACGTGAAGAACTGAACATGAGCACCACTATGATGGACTACCGAACATGACTACGGACGTAATCTATAAATAAAAGGGAATCAATTAAAGCTCATCATATACATCTTATGAATAAAGGAGACCATTTCTCATGCATATAAATACCACATCACATTTCATGTGTGCTCGTGTGCCGTGACCCCGTGGTATATAAAATGGTGATGTGTGGAAGGTCGGATTACGTCCGGTCGGAAGCCACCACTATACGTGAGTAAATCACTCCGCCTAGTACCGGGGGTCGACTCCACGAACTTGATTCGACCTCGTGCATGCATGAATTCATGGGTGATAGTGTGTCATCTTTAAATAAAAAAAATCTTCTACACGCATTAAACACACATTTGGACTCCGACCTCCCCTTCTAAGTGAGAAGAGTAAAGAAAAGAAGACAAAGTGACCAAGAAGGTGCAGCAGCAGGTCCCGATCGACCGAACCAAAGCCTTCGGTCGACCGATCGCGGGCGCGGTCGACGCACTGTGCAGTTGCATCTACCTACCCTGTAGGTCCCTACATGCTGGGAGGTTCGGTCGACCGACTTCCCAGTTCAGTCGACCAAACTCCCCTCATTAAAAAAAAAAGAGAAAAGAGAATGGCCCCTTCAGGTGGAGTCGACTCCGCCCATGGTAGAGTCGACTCCACCTTGAGCAGGGTACTAAAAGGTAGTAAAAGAATATGTAATAATGACAAATAAATAAATCTAATGACAATAAATGATAAAATAAGTAATTAATAATAAGAGAAGGGTCTTGGTCACACGATCTAAGTATAAGAAAGTGATAAACAACATGTGAACAAAATAAAATCTACATCCAGGTAAACTAAAGGTAACAAGATAAAATACTAGAACACCCAATCCTCGACGGACTTTTCAGAAACATCATCTCTCGGACCCCGTGCAAAGGGAAAACTAAAGCTGTCCCGCAGTGTGAGCTTAGGTCCCGGGGATTCACCCCGCCATGGCTATGTTCACATGCTGCTCCGGGCCGATAACTCATTGAGGTAGGTTCACCCACATGAGGGATTGGCTCCAACCTCTAAGAGAATGAGCATTAAGCATGTTGCACACACAGCATACATCGAGGCATGTTCCAATCTCGTTCCACGTATTCCCGAACCGGGTCATTACCCGAATATTGAAAGGTCGACACACGGCCAATAGCAAGCTAACCGTTCTGCTGATTCAATAAATGAATACACACTTATACCGATTTAAATGTCCATTCCCTCATACTTACTCATGTCATTAATATGATTCTCTAGGCCGTAGGGCCCTTACTCCTGGCGATCAAGCAAGGATGGTCTCCCCTTCGAGGAGATGTAATTAACGTCGTTGTCTTTATGGCACGGCGGATTTTTGTCCCAACCTGAACCACACAATCGTATGATTAGTCAGACGACGCGCACCAAGGGTTTCTTCGAAGCCCGAATAAACTGTCACACACGTGACTGACACGCCCTCGCACTAAATAAATAAATTGATGATATAAATAAATAATAAATAAATTATTTAAATTTAGTGCGTCCACACCCACCCTGTGTATTGTTGTCAATTTTCAAGAAATCTCGAAGATGACGGGAATGGGCTAGAGTGACGAGAGTGCTGATAGTCTTTAGTAGATTTTTTTCCAGTCTGTCTACTTAAAAATGAATGTACTAGATTTGAATAGTGTCGAAAGTCCTTGAAGGATATTTATTGGAAATGACAGATTATGAAATAAAGATATGATTTGGTCCATTATATTTTTTATACTTATCATCCGAGTCTCTTGATCGACCCGCTCGTATAACTGTGATGACCCGGATCCCGGATACCAGATATACCCGGTAGGACTACCGAATACGCCTGATACCACTTGGAACCCGCGAGGCCTCCCAAGAGCGGTAAAGTTCCGAAGGGAAAAAGGATTGTCGTGTAGTATATTGAACTGATAGATATAGCAGCAAGCAATTAAATTTCATTAGATCTGGTTGCTAAAGTAGCAGAAATAAAATTACATTTTAATTAATAGATTTTAAACAAGTATATACCCAGAGTCAAGTCTAAAGGAAAGACAGCAAGTCTACCAAGTATAGTCGATAGAAAAGAAAGACGTACCGGAAAGTCGGGGGAAGCCCGACGGAGGTACCAACTGGCAGCAACGACTCAAACTCCAGGATCCACGGAAGCAGAACGAACACATCACCCCACCTGAAAAGCAGGGGTGAGTCTCGTGTCACTGGCTCAGTAGGGGTCACGCGGATCCCCACTGAAAAACACGTAGTAACACGGAATAACAGGAACAGCAGCAAGAAACAACACTAGAAAGCTGTAAAAGAAAGGGAAGCAGGAGTATGGAACAGGTAAGGACGAGGGGAATAACCCGAACAGGCAAGCAAGCCTAGAAAGGGAAAGAGGAGTAGGGAACAGGTAAGGACGAGGGGAATAGCCAAACAAAACACCCCAACCTACACCTACAACAGGCATGCAAAAGAAGGTCTAAAAAAAGACCAAGACAGACACAGACAACACGACCGGAGTGTCGTGCACCAGACAGGACATAGACCTCGAGTACAGCCATTGGAAAGGCCAACCCAGACAGGTCACAACAAACCCCATAAGTGTCTCGACTAACCGTTGCGTACCACCGACGCGAACACGGCCGAGTCGCAGACCCACGCGGAACCACAAGTACAAGTACTAGTCAGGGTCACGCCCGTCGGCGTCAGTCCTCAGCCCCTGACCACGTGTGCACACACCGGCTCCTGCCTAGAGCCAGGCCTCTAGCTAGTTTTCTTTCCCCGTAGGACGCTACGGTAACCGCAGGAGCCGACGGAAACTAGCTTGCAAACCGTATATCGGGGTCACCCCTCGACTGCTGGACGCCGAGGGCGACGAGAAGAGGAAGCTCGAAACGCGGCGCTGAAGTAAAAACAGTCGAACATGCACTGTCACCCGTACCTCAAACACCAAAGGCAGCACAAGAAACTACCGACCGACTCAGAAATGTAGTCTTACCCATCGCAGAAACGTCGACCGACATCCACGAAGAAAGCGGCCAAACCACGGGAACAACAAACAACCCTAACATAGACCGACACACACACCGCCACGCCACAAACCTACCTCTAACAGCCCCTAACATCACCAAGACGGCCCAACACAGAACAAAACAAACCAACGGCTATTACGGCCACAAGGACTGTAACGGCCTAGCACAGGCGCGTAACACCGCTCTGACGCGCCAGGACAGGGGCGTCAGGGCCAACAGGCTCAAACCCCAAAACGTGAGCCATGTAACGGTCCAGGGCGGACGCGTTACAGCAGCCTAACGCGTGAGCGCAGATGCGCTACGCCCACCTAACGCGTGAGGACAGGCGCGTTACGCCAACCGACCTAAAACAGCAAAACAAGGTGTAACGGCCTGGGGCAGGCGTGTTACACAGCCTGACGCACCAAGCCTGGCGCGTCAGGGGAACCGACTCACCCAAAATGCTAGACGACAAAACAGGCGTGACGCATCACCCCGGACGCGTCAGAGAGCTGTGACGTGCCTCCCCTGGGCCGTCACACTCCCAAAACCATGAAGAACTAAAAACGCCCAGACGCTGTGACGGTCTACCGTAGGGCCGTCAGAGACATGTGACGGTCTCTGAAACGACCGCTACACCAGTCACGGCGGGAAAATAGTGGAAACGCCAAATCGGGCCGTTCCTCGCCCCATTCACGCCGAAGCGCAGGGGAAACAAACCTAGACGATGAAAAACAACTCTAGGAGGCTCAAAAGCCTACATGCAAGCCCTAAAACGAGAGATCGGGGCGATTTGGACAAATCGACCCAAAGTGGGTCACTGAGGTTCCCGGACTCCTACCGGCCTCGAATGACAACCGATCGACACGAAACTTACGTGAATGGGATCCAGACATCCCAGCGGTCATTTTGACACTAACTACGACGAGAGTGGTTGCTGTTTTCTGGTGAACCCTGAAAACCACAAAAAACCACGGTTTTCACTAAACCGGCCCGATCTCCCCCGATCGAGCACCAAACAATGCACAGAAGCTGGGAAAACGTGCAGAAGGAAGTGGCGGTCCATCTCCCTACCTCCACCGAAGAAACCGTGCGCCGAAGCGACTAAACCACGCCGAAAACCACCGAATCACGAACGACGCCCTCTCGGAATCCACCGAGGGATCACGCCCACCATGCTCCTCCGCTGCTCCTTCCCGTGAACCGATCACTCGAGCACGTCCACGCCTCAGCCAGCTCCGCAACGGTGCGCGCCCTGCGCCGAACGGGCCAGAGACGGGAGAGAACGGAGTGAGATAGCGTGAAGTTTAAAATGAGCAGGAGAGATAGTGGAATTGAATTTATAGAAAGAAATTAGGAAATTTTCCTAATTTCTGAAAAATCTGATTTTTGGCCCGGTCTCAAAAAAATACACGAAAATAGTCAAAACGATCAGCTCAAAGAGTACATCGCCATTGTATCGTCCACGAGTCGATGAATTGAGAAATAAACTCACCGTAGGGTTCCGTAACTAGTATGAGAGAAAGACCCACACGGATCGTAAAACTCAACTCAGGAGCTACAAAAGTGATCCGAAACTCTCCGAAAAGGATCCGAAAGACCCAATAAAGATCCAACAAAGATCCGAGACATTACATCCTCCCCTCCTTTAAGAAATTTCATCCTTGAAATTTAAGGACTAGCAAGGGTAAGCAGGGAAGAACAACCCGACAACGATAAGAAACGGAAATCACGAAACCTAACGCCAGCTGAAGACTGTACTGGACTTAGCGACTCTGGAAACTGTATATCTGAGATTCCCATGTACTTCACACAACAACGCTCTGATACCAACTGTGACGACCCGGATCCCGGATACCAGATATACCCGGTAGGACTACCGAATACTCCTGATACCACTTGGAACCCGCAAGGCCTCCCAAGAGCGGTAAAGCTCCGAAGGGAAAAAGGATTTTCGTGTAGTACATTGAACTGACAATATAGCAACAAGTAATTAAATTTCATTAGATCGGGTTGCTAAAGTAGCAGAAATAAAATTACATTTTAATTAATAGATTTTAAACAATTATATACCTAGAGTCAAGTCCAAAGGAAAGACAGCAAGTCTACCAAGTACAGTCGACAGAAAAGAAAGACGTACCGAAAAGTCGGGGGAAGCCCGACGGAGGTACCAACTGACAGCTACGACTCGAACTCCAGGATCCACGGAAGCAGAACGAACACATCACCCCACCTGAAAAGTAGGGGTGAGCCTCGTGTCACTGGCTCAGTAGGGGTCACGCGGATCCCCACTGAAAAACACGCAGTAACACGGAATAACAGGAACAGCAGCAAGAAACAACACTAGAAAGTTGTAAAAGAAAGGGAAGCAGGAGAAGGGAACAGGTAAGGACGAGGGGAATAACCCGAACAGGCAAGCAAGCCTAGAAAGGGAAAGAGGAGTAGGGAGCAGGTAAGGACGAGGGGAATAGCCAAACAAAACACCACAACCTACACCTACAACAGGCATGCAAAAGAAGGTCTAAAAAAAGACTTAGATAGACACAGACAACACGACCGGAGTGTCGTGCACCAGACAGGACACAGACCTCAAGTACAGTCACGGAAAGGCCAACCCAGACAGGTCACAACAAACCCCACAAGTGTCTCGACTAACCGCTGCATACCACCGACGCGAACACGGCCGAGTCGCAGACCCACGCGGAACCACAAGTACAAGTACTAGTCAAGGTCACGCCCGTCGGCGTCAGTCCTCAGCCCCTGACCACGTGTGCACACACCGGCTCCTGCTTAGAGCCAGGCCTCTAGCTAGTTTTCTCCCCCCATAGGACGCTACGGTAACCGCAGGAGCCGACGGAAACTAGCTTGCAAACCGTATATCGGGGTCACCCCTCGACTGTTGGACGCCGAGGGCGACGAGAAGAGGAAGCTCGAAACGCGGCGCTGAAGTACAGATAGTCGAACATGCACTGTCACCCGTACTTCAAACACCAAAGGCAGCACAAGAAACTGCCGATCGACTCGGAAACGTAGTCTTAGCCTTCGTAGAAACGTCGACCGACGTCCACGAAGAAAGCGGCCAGACCACGGGAACAACAGACAACCCTAACCTAGACCGACACACACACAGCCACGCCACAAACCTACCTCTAACAGCCCCTAACATCACCTAGACGGCCCAACACAGAACAAAACAAACCAACGGCCATTACGGCCACAAGGATTGTAACGGCCTAGCACAGGCGCGTTACACCGCTCTGACGTGCCAGGACAGGGGCGTCAGGGCCAACAGGCTCAAACCCCAAAACACGAGCCACGTAACGGTCCAGGGCGGACGCGTTACAGCAGCCTAACGCGCGAGCGCAGATGCGTTACGCCCACCTAACACCTAAGGACAGGCGCGTTACGCCAACCGACCCAAAACAGCAAAACAGGGTGTAACGGCCTGGGGCAGGCGCATTACACAGCCTGACGCACCAGGGCAGGCGTGTCAGGGGAACCTACTCACCCAAAACGCTAGACAACAAAACAGGCGTGATGCATCACCCCGGACGCGTCAGAGAGCTGTGACGCGCCTCCCCTGGGCCGTCACACTGCCAAAATCACGAAGAACTAAAAATGCCCAGACGCTGTGACGGTCTATCGTAGGGTCGTCAGAGACATGTGACGGTCTCTGAAACGACCGCTACACCGGTCACGGCGGGAAAATAGTGGAAACGCCAAATCGGGCCATTCCACGCCCCATTCACGCCGAAGCGCAGGGGAAATAAACCTAGACAACGAAAAACAACTCTAGGAGGCTCAAAAGCCCACATGCAAGCCCTAAAACGAGAGATCGGGGCGATTTGGACAAATCGACCCAAAGTGGGTCACCGAGGTTCCCGGACTCCTGCCGGCCTCGAATGACAACCGATCGACACGAAACTTACGTGAATGGGATCCAGACATCCCAATGGTCATTTTGACACTAACTACGACGAGAATGGTTGCCATTTTCCGGCGAACCCTGAAAACCCCAAAAAACCACGGTTTTCACTAAACCGACCCGATCTCCCCCGATCGAGCACCAAACAACGCACAGAAGCAGGGAAAACGTGCAGAAGGAAGTGGCGGTCCATCTCCCTACCTCCACCGAAGAAACCGTGCGCCGAAGCGACTGAACCACGCCGAAAACCACCGAATCACGAACGACGCCCTCTCGGAATCCACCGAGGGATCGCGCCCACCATGCTCCATCCGCTGCTCCTTCCCGCGAACCGATCGCTCGAGCACGTCCACGCCTCAGCCAGCTCCGCAACGGTGCGCGCCCCGCGCCGAACGGACCAGAGACGGGAGAGAACGGAGTGAGATAGCGTGAAGTTGAAAATGAGTAGGAGAGATAGTGGAATTGAATTTATAGAAAGATATTAGGAAATTTTCCTAATTTCTGAAAAATCCGATTTTTGGCCCGGTCTTAGAAAAATACACAAAAATAGTCAAAACGATCGGCTCGAAGAGTACATCGCCATTGTATCATCCACGAGTCGATGAATTGAGAAATAAACTCACCGTAGGGTTCCATAACTAGTACGAGAGAAAGACCCACACGGATCGTAAAACTCAACTCGGGAGCTACAAAAGCGATCCGAAACTCTCCGAAAAGGATCCGAAAGACCCAATAAAGATCCAACAAAGATCCGAGACATTACAATAACTATTACGTCTTGATATTTTTGCCTTGTTCGAAGCGTGACAAAAATAGATGGAAACTTTTTCTATTTTCCAATGTGAGACTAAACAACACAAAGAGACTCAAATCTTTTAAAATTTAAAACATAGATTCCAACAACATTTACCCGAGGGATTAGGGAAACCCCCGAGGACCGCGGGGCTACGTGCATGCGAGCGTTGTGGTAGCCGTCGCCGCCTTATGGGATCCCACTTGATGTAGAAACCGCATGTAAGAAGGTTTCCTTCGTGGTAAGGTGGTAACCTTCCCCCTCGTAATTGAGCTCTTCTTCCTGATCATGGGGCTCTCCCTCTCTCACTCGATCTCTTCCTCTCCTCTTTCCTCTATAAATATGTAGCAACTCAAAATTTTATATATGCATTTATATGGGAAAAAATAATAAATGTTGAAAATAAAATAAATGATAAATATTTTTATTTATGTCTTTAAAGTGTAGACTATATAAACGCAAACCCTATCTCACGTGTTAACACGAACGACGAGATTCGCGACACGATTATGAGAAGGCGAAGACGTCGGTACTGTAGCATCCGATTTAAGAGAGAATTATTAGCTCTAATTAAATCCGTGGATGCTATCATTTATTACATCATTGAATAAATGAGGTCAGGGATTATGTCATAAAGGAGGATTTATTTTAATATTTACATGTTGGAGTTTAATGTCAACATAAGTTGGTGTAATAGTAACATGGGTTGGTGAAATAAAAAAATTAGATTGAAAATTGACTTAGAATTAAATTAATAATAAAACATCATTGAATAAATGAGATAATTGATTATGTCATAAAGGGGGATTTATTTCAACATTTACATGTTTGAATTTATTGTCAACATAAGTTGGTATAATAGTAATATGGGTGGGTGAAATAGGAAATTAGGTGGAAGATGGAATTAAATTAGTAATAAAATAATTATGGGACTTGGCCTATAAATAAGGCTAGGATCTTCCCTACTCAAAGTACAAATCCATTGGAGAAGTGTTAGTTGTAGAGAGGAGGAAATCTTGAAGTTTGGAGAAGTGTTCGAAGTGTTCTTCGTTCTTGTTCCTCTTCGACCATCCACTGGGTAGGTATTCTCTCAGGCTAAACTCAAATTGATGCATGAATTAGATGTAGATGCATGTCTACTTTGATTCTATACCATTTTTCTCAATTTTTATCGAGTATTAAGTATGTTGTCCATACAACTGGACATAAGATTTTAACCGAGATTTTTAACCGCCGAAAGATCCGACTCGGATCACGGTGTCTTTCTAAGACCATGTTCCGGATGCACGATCTTCGCCCCGATCGTGATGTTTTCAGGTTCTAATTGAACCAATATATCGTCTAGCATGTTAGATATGTTATGTTAAGTTACATATCATTTAAATTCAAACACGATTAAGTTAAGGATATGGAAGATAATAATTCTATTCCATGAGCTTATATTTCCGTCCTAATTCTTGTTACCTTAATGATATCTTTGATCTCCTTGACTATGTTATCTTTCTGGCATGTTAAATGGAGTAGATATTATTTGTTAAAATTACATGGGCTTAGCTACATAATCATGATCTATATGAGTTTTAATGATTTCCGTGTTATCGCGTTACTGTGTTTTCGACAAGTCGCGTAGCTCGCTAGATTTTCAAGGAGGAACGGTGTCTAAGGAAAGAGGTCCACGGGTAAACGCTTTAAGGGGATAAGTGGTTCCTTAATTAGGGCCCCGTGTATATGAGGAGAGCCTCCCACTGTCCTACCTCTTACATGGCCGTGATTCCTTGGTTTTCTACTTAAGCTCCGACTACGAAAAATGAGATAGAATTTTTGTAAGAGTTGTTCCTTGTTTTCAACAAGTCGTGTAATTCACTAGATTTCCAAGGAAGAACGGTGTATAAGGAAAGAGGTCCACGGGTAAACGCTTTAAGTGGATAAGTGGTTCCTTAATTAGAATCTCGTGAATACGAGGGGAGCCTTCCACTGTCCCACCTCTTACCTGTCTGTGATTCTTCGATTTTTTAACTAAGCACCCGACTATGAAAATTTTTATCTAAACCCGTTTTACGAGATTTTCCGCAAAGGCCGATCTTGCCTTGTCCATCAATCCAATTCTTTTATCGACTTAATGTCATTAAACATGATGTCTTCTTATCGACTTAATGTCGTTAAACATGATGCTTTCTTATTATCTTAATGTCGTTAAACATTATGCCTTAAATCATCCTTGAACTTCTCTTACAACTACTTGAAATCTTGTATTACTTGTTCCTTGAATGATAATTTTTGCCAGATCTGTACTTTATTTCATGAGCTTTACCTTGAAATTCTTTGGCCAGGCATATTATGTGGATGTCTAAATATACTTGGGATCTATGATCCATAACCTTAATGTCTGGCGTTAATGGAGCCCGGTCTGGTCCTTGGGGGAGTGCTCGAAAGTACTTGTGTCCATGGGAGCTATTATTGACCTAGTGTGACATTGCACCGAAGTGCTTGACTTGCTAGACTCATTTATGACATTCCACAATTCGTGAAATACTTGACTTGCTTGAATACTTGAAATTACATGAAATACTTAACTTGTACATGCTTGGGTGAAATGGCCAATCCCATGACAATACTTGCTACATGATCGTTCTCTACTTGAATTTTTCTCTTGATACCTTGTCTACTTACTTTCATTTACTCTCTCTCTCTTATTCATGTTCCATGTTTTGATTAGTTACATTTCTCGGTATAGCATAGTAATTTTATCTAAAATATTAAATACTTAAAGTTACTTGGTATAGAAATATAAACCCTACTGAGCGTTTCGCTCACCCTGCATTTTCGGTTTATGTTTCAGGTAGTTTTGATGATGGACCCCAAACAAATGGGGATGTGCAAGAGTGAAAGAGGGACAAGTTTGACTTAGATTACCTAGGTTTAAATTGTTGCTCTTGCTAGAATTAAATGTATTTGTGAGTTGTATTATGCCTCTTAAGGCTTAATGATGTTGTAAAATTTTATTTGGCGAAATAAAGAGTATCCTTTTCTTATCATCTACTTTGTGATTGGACCCCCAATTATACATGCTCTGATCGACACGAATGTTTATGACTCGTCGTGCCTCGATATGCCGCGTCGAGGCGTGACAGTCTCTATGGTATCAGAGCCTAGGTTTCATAAACCCTAGGTTTTCCTTGATATAGGTTCTAGATGATGATCTAGAATTTTAGATAGAGTCTTAAACCTTCCTAGTGAGATTGGGTAAAGCCATGGGCTAGGCTTTAAAGTATGATAAATCAGGAAAATAGAACAAATACTTAAGTTTTGTACCTATGATTCCAGACTTAATTCTCGCCAATGGCTGTCGAAAGAGCTCAATGGCGCGAGATGGAAAGGATGGTCCAAGGACTGACCCAAGCTTTGCAGCAAGTAGCTCAAGGAGGAGCTAACCGTAGAGCAGGGGATTTACATAGGAACTTCAAAAGTATGAACCCTCCCAAGTTCGCTGGGTCCACAGACCCAGATGAGGCATAACACTAGGTGAAGGAAATCGAGAGGATTTTTTGAGTCATGCAATGTGTTGATGAGGAGAAGGTCCTACTCACTGCCTTTCAGCTAGAAAGGGATGCCCGTACTTGGTGGGAGTCGGTCGAAGCAACTCTACCGCACGACCAAGTGTTGTGAGAAGAGTTCGTAGAACATTTCAATAACAAATACTTCTCCGATAGGGTGCAAGAAAGGAAGGCTGCCGAATTTGCTTCCTTGAAGCAAAGAAGTTTGACGATGGCAGAATATGAAACCCAGTTCGCAAGATTATCCT
Source organism: Amorphophallus konjac (assembly GCA_022559845.1). NCBI lineage: Eukaryota > Viridiplantae > Streptophyta > Magnoliopsida > Alismatales > Araceae > Amorphophallus > Amorphophallus konjac. Next base: position 86,971,853 of record CM040128.1, read on the forward strand.
GGTATGCACCACACCTTGTGGGTACCGAAAAGATGAAGGCGAGAAGATTTTTAAATGGCTTAAAGCCCCAGTATATTACTCAACTCGCCCTGATGGATATCCAAGTATATGCGGATGCGGTGAGAAGAGCACAACTCCTGGAAGATGCAACGGAGATGTCTGATCGCATCCGGGGAAGAGAAGCCAAGAAGGAGCAAGTTATCGGCTCCGGTAACTTCAAGCCCTCCTTCGGGAAGAAGAGGCCCAATAATGATGGGCGTAATTTCTTTAAGGATGGACGTAACTTTCAAAAGGACAAGAAGCCAAGATGGAATGACAAACAAATTGTCTCGGTTGCCACCCCATATAAAGAACTATGCAAGCATTGTGAAAAGCCCGGACACAAGGTAGAGGAATATTGGAGAAGACTTGGTGCTTGTTGATGCGGGATGAGACCACGGACACGACAAGCTCGTGACTGCCCCTTAACGAGAGAAGCGTCGGATGTGCGCGGTTGAGAAACCGGCAATGAGCTCGGGTGATCGGCTCTCTTTTGTGCCCGGATCGGGTCACGGGACGGTCTCGCAGTCTCTCGCAGCAGCGGTAATGAATAGATAAAGCGAGCTAGATATCCCTACACATGCTCTCTAGCAGCGGCATAAACAAATATATATGAAGTAAGCAAAATGCCGGGAAGGGAGCGAATGCGATACCTCCACGCGCTCGGCGTGGGGAAGACGGACCCGGCCGAAACTCGTACTCCCGGGACAATTAATACACCATATTACAGCAAATGAATTACTGCCCACTCCACGCAGGGAGGTAAAGGGCTACACAAACGGGCCCGGGAGGACCGAATTCGGGTTGACGGGTGGCTTCTCGCGTCTCTTCGGCAGCACCTAAACTAGTGACGGTGGGGCCCACGTGCTGTCCGGAGGGGTCGAGTGGGACCCGGTGACACCGCTGTAGTGGGAACACTTAGGGAAGCGTTCCCCGGGCTGGCGGCACGCTGGTTCGCCGGCCGAAGGCCGGGCGGCTCCGATCGGCACCGGTCGGAATAACCGGCCACGGACCTGCCGGTTCTATTTTTCGGCGCGCGCTCCGGCGAGAATGGACGCTGCGATCAACCCCGACGTCGGAATGCGACGAAATTGGCGCCGTTGGAAAGATGCTTCGAAGGGCTTCAACCTAAGGTGATTATAGAAAAATAATCAAGCCTGTACTTCTGATTGGCGAATTTTGAAGGTTGCTATTGTACAGTTCCTGAAATCTCAGGTCAGCAGAGAACTTTCCTGTGGATTGCCTTTGACCGCAAGGTAGACGTCCGAATCTGGGGTTGTGTTCTTCAGAAACGTTGTGGGAAATCAAGTTACAAAACCAGGACTATTTTTGGATCTAGATTTGGAGGTGG